>CAUYUJ010022616.1:92649-121079 GCA_963575745.1 Prorocentrum cordatum | reverse complement strand
TCCTCCTCCTCCTCCTCCTCCTCCTCCTCCTTCCTGTCATCCTCCTCCTCCTGGCCCTCCGGGATCGGTCGTCCCGCCTCCTGGCCCCCCCTCCGAGCGTGACCCCCCGCTTGGACGCGTGCCGGCCGGCCGGCGGGCCGTCGCCGCCGCGGCGCCTGCTGGTGCAAGCGGACGCGGGGGCGCCCGTGCCATGTCCCCTTGCTCGGTACATCCTCTCTCGTCCCTTCTCCCCATGCATCCCCAGAGATCCGAGGATATGATTGTGTTCAATCTGGAGATTTTCCCTGGATTTCGGCCTCCGGGGCCAGTTATCGGGCCCGGGGACCATCAAAAACGGATCTGGGACGAAAAACCACTCCGGGGGAAGGGGTCGGGACCTCTGGGGCCGCGGATTGAAAAAATCATATCGGTGGATGTCTGCATCCCTCCTTCGCCGCTTCCCCATCACGGATTCCCCCCTTCCGCCAGTGCTCGCGCGAGCAACAGGCATCAGAGAGGGCGAAGGGGAGGAGAGAAGGACCAAACCGATGATGATGATGATGATGAGGAGGAGGAGGAGGAGGAGGAGGAGAAGGGGGAGGGCGAGGACAAGCGAGACGAATGGGACTACGGGTTGGAGCGTGGGCATCGATTGAGCATGAGGCAACTGCCTTCGACTAAAGTCAAAGCGCGCACAAAGAGCTCGCGTGTTTCTAGCTAATAACGAGGTGGTCTGCGGCAAGCCAAAACATATTTTTTAGGCTGACGCTCATGGCGGATGGTCGAGCAGGTGGCTGGGCAGCAGGTACAGGCAAAGCGAACGCAGGCCCGTCCCTCACCACGTTTGGTGGAAGGGGCGTGTCTACGCGGAGGGGTGTCGCTTACCTCCGTTCATGAGGGCTTTATCTTGCGCCCAACTTCATCACGCTGTTGGCCCAAACGTGCCACGAACTCATCGCAACACTGTGACGCTGCCCTACCCCTCTCCCCCTCCTCCACCTCCCCTCACCCCCCCCCCCCCCACCTCTCCTCCCCCCTCCCCCAGGAGGCCGCGACGTTCTTCCAGATGTTGTGCGAGGCCAACCACAACAGCCAGGAGCCGGGACCTCACGTATGCGGAGGGTGCGGCCAGGGGCCCTCTCACGCTCCGACCTCTCCGGAGTCCAGGGGGGAGGAGATCCCGGTCGCAACGGCGCCAGCACGGGGTCAAGCCGACGTTTGCCGAAGGGCGAGAAGCGGAGTGGGCGCATCTGCCTTTCCGCGTGCCCACACGATCGACGTTTACCCTGCGGCCGGGGAGGCCCTGATTGGAAGAATTGTTGAGGGAGGAGGAGGAGGAGGAGGAGGAGGAGGAGGAAGCGAAGACGTCAGCGCTCTGGCATTTCTACAGTCCCAACCACCCGAATTCTTAGCGTCTCGTCAGAATGGGACGCCCGATGCTTCTTGAGGTCAGGTTTTCGGGCCCGTTGGAGGGTTTGCAGCTCCAGAATCCAACGCACGGAATAGTAAGGATGTCGGCGATCAGGGTCCATATCGATGCGGAGTGACAGGATGTCGGCGATCAGGGTCCAGATGAATGCGTACTGGGAAAACGACATGTGGATCGTCCCAGAAAGACGACAGCGAAAAAAAATAAAAACAGCGGCAGCTTCGCCAGCGGAGGTTGGAGCGTAAGACCCGGGTTTGCCGGGACTCGGGTTCGCCATCGTTTTTTGACGACCGCGCCTCGGATTTTGACGAGGAGGAGTTTCGTGGGATGTCTGCAGCGGGAGGCCTCGTCAAAATGCAGGTTCGGCCTCGTCATTTTTTTGACGACCTCGTCGGGGATTTCCGAGTCCCCTGTACCCAGGTCTTACGTCCCCTTGATAGAAAGCAGACTCCCAAGTGGAGGCCAACGCCTCTGCCACAAGGGGTCTTCGCTAGGGTCGGCCATACGACATGGCCTCGGGTGCGGATACCCGGGATGGCCGGGGACGGATTCGAGGAGCTGTTGCCCAGATTTGGCGTCATGGCCCAGCGTAGGTCCAGGGCGGAAAAGAGGGTGGTGATGACTAGGGGGGGGGGGATATCATGGCGTGGGCCATGATATTTCCCCGGATTTCATGGTGCCTCTTCTTATTTCATTACGTTCCTGGCCCCCCCGCTGGGCCGCGCACATGCCGCCGGTCATGATTTGCACCCCCCCCTCTTGGACACCCCCCTCTTGGCCGCTCCCGAGTAGGTATAGCGTCTTCTATCTGGAATGAACTGTTCGAGCGCTCTCCACGTTGCACGCCAGGCCGTTAGCCGCTGGAGTACCGGGGAAAGCACGCAGATGCGTAATACCGACCGAGGTTGAGGAACGAGAGAAGTGGACCGGCTCGGTAGCCCCACGAGCAGCAGTCCCGGCGGGATTTGGCTGGGGGCAGCAGGAGAAGTGCGTCGACATCCACGCGATCGTGTCGTGCATCTTGCGCGTCAAGGGGCAGGCGTTCTCACTTCGTTTTTCCATGATGAGCGCTATTCGACCACCTAGCGGTCGTCCTCATCCGCACTCCAGTCTTCGACATCACCCTCGTCATCCTCAAGCTTCAGACCACTCTGACCCGGATATCGTCCCCATCTGCTTCTCATCTCGTCCTATCCTTTCCTACCACGTCCTTCCTCGCGTGCTTCTTGCTCCCTCTCCTCCGTCCTCCATCATCCCCTCCCCTGCTTCTCTTGCCTTGCTTCACTCCCATCCCTCCTCTTTTCCTCCATCGGTCGACACTCCCCTTGCTCAGCTCCACTCCTCTTCCCCCCTCCCCCTCCTCGTCCCGTCTTCCCACCGCCTCCCTCCCCCCGATCCCCTGACATCCTTCCCCTTCCTCCCCCCTCCCCCCGTCACGAGCCCGCTTCGCCGAGGACTGCTTCGCCCGAACCGCTTCGCTCGGGACCGCTTCGCCGAACGGCCGCCTCACTGGCAGACCGCTTCGCTGGCAATCGCTCGCCGGCGGACCGCTTCGTGGACCGAAGTCGCCGTCGTCGCCATCGTGTTCGTCCTGCGCCTCGTGGTGCTTCTCGTCCTGCTCCTCGTCGTCGTCCCCTTCGTCCTGACGGGGCAGGAACAAGAGGGGAAGGAGGAGCGGAGGAGTAGGAGCAGCAGGAGCAGGAGGGAGGAGGAGAGTGAAGAACAGCAGCAGCAGCAGCAGCAGCAGCAGCAGCAGCAGCAGCAGCAGCAGCAGCCGCGAACCCCAACGGCCTGGCGGGCAGGCCCTCCCGGGCGGCCTGGCGGGCGGACTTTGCCTGGCGGGCGGGGGGACCTCAAAGGGCGGGCGGGCGGGCGGGCAGAACGCAGCGGTGACCAGAAGGGCACTGCCGCGGGCGGGCCGGACCGCGAAGGCGGTACGCCCGCGAAGTTCGACGGGCAGAGCGGTCTTCCTCCTCCTCCTCAGCCTCCTCCTCCTCCTCCTCCTTCTCCTCCTCCTCCTCCTCTCCTCCTTCCCCTCCTCCTCCTCCTCCTCCTCCTCCTCCTCCTCCTCCTTCCCCTCCTCCTCCTCCTCCTCCTCCTCCTCCTCCTCCTCCTCCTCCTCCTCCTCCTCCTCCTCCCCCTCCGCCTTCCCGCCCACCCAGTGGTGCCCCCCCGCCCGCTGAGCCCATCCTTCCCTGCCTGTTCCCTGCCCTGCCTCCCCCTTGTGCTGGCCGCCATGCGGATGCTCGGACTCGCGCGTGGCCGCCGCACATGGCCGCGGAGTCCCCCGTGACCAGCGTCCGTTGTAAGGCTGGGCGGCTGAGAGTGCGTCGCCGCGTGGAGGAAGAAAGGGCGTGAGCAGGAGGAGGAGGAGGAGGAGGAGGAGGAGGAAGAGGAGGAGAAGGAGGAGCAGGGGAGGGAGAGGATGAGGAGAAGGAGGAATAGAGACGGAAGAAGAGAAGGAAGACCAAGAGGTGGCGCGGGAGAAGAAGGAGGGAAAGTATAAGGATGTTGATAAGGAAGAGCAGGCAGAAGATGAGAACGAGATGACACAGGAGGAGAACAGAAAGGTGAAGGAGGAGGAGGAGGAGGAGGAAAAGGTGGAAAACGGGAAGGAGCGAGCGAGGCTGAAACGGGGTACATTTGCGCGTCGTCCACGAAACGAGTGGCTGTAGGCTTGGCGCGATACTCTTGCCCATCCTCTTGCATTTCCCCTGGGATGATCGGCTGCATCTTCACCCAGAGTTCACGCGGGGCCCGAGGCGCTCTTATGCGAGACCCTCACACCACTCCTTCACCTCCCCCCTCATGATTCTCCGACCCTGCTGTGTCATACTCCGCATTCGCACTGGCGTCGCAATGCGCCGACGAAGGGAACGGCGGGAGCGGGCATCCTTCAGTTTAGCAAGCAAGGCGACCTCGATCGACTTGTACACGATGCGGTACGAGATCCGGTCCATGATGAAGGCCCAAAGCAAAGCACTGCACAGGCTGCTGGTGCGGGGGCGAATTTGGGGTTGATGTGGCGTCCGAGGAAGAGGGCAGCGACAGAGGGAGTGAGCGAGGGAGTGAAGGAGGAAGGAAGGAGAAGGAGGAGGAGGAGGAGGAGGAGGACGACGACGACGACGGCGACAACGAGAAGGAAGAGAAGTGAATGGAGGCATCGGGCTCCTCCTCCTCCTCCTCCTCCTCTTCCTCCTCCTCCTCCTCCTCCTCCTCCTCCTCCTCTCAACGAGTCGGCGGCCCAGGTGTGATTGATCATCCAATGGACACCCGACACACCACAACAATACCACCACCTTCAACAGCAACGACGACAACAACAATCACTTTTAAGGCTGTTCGCTCTTACCTGCTCGTGTGCCATTCAACATGTATCTCCCAAACCCTGGGTACCCGCCCTCTTCGTCTTCGATCGTACCTCCCTGTGGTGCGAAATCAGTGCAGCCCCTGAAACATGGCAAGAGAGGACGGATGGAAGGGGGAGGGAGAAGGATGGAGCAATGGGATTAGCAGGAGGGGGGCTGGGAGCAGAAAACACGTGGCAGAACAAGACGGGCAGATCGGGCGGGTAGACCCTAACGGGCGAGTCGACAAGGCGGGCCCAGGCGACCAAGTCGAGAAAGCGCGCTGTTGAAGCGTGAGTACTGCATGAATCGCGAGGAGAGCTCGAGCGATAGCGCGATTGCCAAATCAATCGTGAGAAAGGCCAAAGCGAGAGCATATTTCCTGATTGTCGAGGGCGCGGCGTCGGAGTAAATTGCGAGGAATCCCACGCGAGAGCGCGATCCCTGAAGAAATTATGAGGAAGTCCCGCGCGAGAGCGCGATTCTGGAATAAGTTGTGGGGAAGTATCTGGCGGGAGCCGCTGTTGTCGCAAACCAGGGGCAAAGACACGGTTCTGTGACACGCCATTTTTCTTTGTAAAAAAGGGCGCGAGCTTTGGGAAGATAATTTCATTGGAAAAACAGTCGTTTTATGAGCATCCAACAATAGCAGCAAGAACAATAATAATAATAATAATAATAATAATAATAATAGTAGTAGTAGTAGTAGTAGTATTAACAATAATAATAATAATAGTAATAATAATAATAGTAGTAATAATAGTAATAATAAGAGCACCAACAATAATCATAATAGCACAAAACCAGACACAATCCACAACACCAACAACAGCACGAACATCAACAACAGCAGCAGCAACAACAACAACAATCATGTTAAGACTGATCGTTCTTATCTGCTCGAGTGTCCGTTAACGCGAAGTTCCCAAACCCTCGATACCCGCCCTCTTCGTCTTTGATCGTACCCCTATTGGGGGTATATTTTTCTTCCCTGCAGGACGGGCCCAGGCAATCGGCGGGGCGGCCGCGGACCGTCAGCCTGGCCAGCGGCAGCGCTGATCGGCGGCAACCCGACCCCAAGAGGGACGGACAGGGGACCGACCACGACAACGACGACGACGACGACGACGACGACGACGACGACGACGAAGACGTCGAGGACGACGACGACGACGGCGACGACGACGACGACGAGCGAAAGCAAGAGCGAGAGAGAGAACGACAGCCGGGCCACGAAGGGCACGAAGGCCACGAAGGGCGACAGCGGGGACACGAAAGGAATGCGTATGGGGCCACGAAGAGCGCGATCAAGTGGGGGCCACGGAAGGCAGATAATGCGGGGCCACAGAAGGCAACGACGGGGCCATTGAGGGTAGCAACTGGGCCACGCAGGGCAGCGAGGGGGCCACAAAGGGCGACAGCGGAGCCACGAAGGGCATATAGGTATATTGGGCCGCGGAGGGCAAGGACGGGGCCACTGAGGGCAGCAACGGGGCCACGAAGGGCAGCGAGGGGGCCACGAAGGGCGACAGCGGGGCCACGAAAGGCATGCACATGGGGCCACGACGGGCGCGAACGAGCGGGGGCCACGAAGGGCATACAGATATGGGGCCACGAAGGGCTGCAACGGGGCCACGAAGGGCTGCAACGGGGCCACGAAGGGCAGCGAGGGGGCCACGCGGGGCTGCAACGGGGCCACAAAGGGCAGCGAGGGGGCCACGAAGGGCGACAGCGGGGCCACGAAGGGCATGCATATGGGGCCACGACGGGCGCGAACGAGCAGGGGCCACGAAGGGCTGCAACGGGGCCACGAAGGGCAGCGCGGGGGCCACGAAGGGCTGCAACGGGGCAACGAAGGGCAGCGAGGGGGCCACGCGGGGCAGCGAGGGGGCCACGAAGGGCTGCAACGCTGTCACGAAGGGCAGCGAGGGGGCCACGAAGGGCTGCAACGGGGCCACGAAGGGCAGCGAGGGGGCCACGAAGGGCTGCAACGGGGCCACGAAGGGCAGCGAGGGGGCCACGAAGGGCTGCAACGGGGCCACGCGGGGCAGCAACGGGGCCACGCGGGGCTGCAACGGGGCCACAAAGGGCAGCGAGGGGGCCACGAAGGGCGACAGCGGGGCCACGAAAGGCATGCACATGGGGCCACGACTGGCGCGAACGAGCGGGGGCCACGAAGGGCAGCGAGGGGGCCACGAAGGGCAGCGCGGGGGCCACGAAGGGCTGCAACGGGGCCACGAAGGGCAGCGAGGGGGCCACGCGGGGCTGCAACGGGTCCACGAAGGGCAGCGCGGGGGCAACGAAGGGCTGCAACGCGGTCACGAAGGGCAGCGAGGGGGACACGAAGGGCTGCAACGGGGCCACGAAGGGCAGCGAGGGGGCCACGAAGGGCTGCAACGGGGCCACGAAGGGCAGCGAGGGGGCCACGAAGGGCTGGAACGGGGCCGCAAAGGGCAGCGCGAGGGCCACGAAGGGCTGCAACGGGGCCACGAAGGGCAGCGAGGGGGCCACGAAGGGCTGCAACGGGGCCACGAAGGGCAGCGAGGGCCACGACGGGCTGCACGGGTCCACGAAGGGCAGCGAGGGGTCCACGAAGGGCTGCAACGGAGCCACGACGGGCAGCGAGATCCCGATTCCTAAGTAATATGTGAGGAAGTCCTTAACGCGAGCGCGAATCCTGTGTGCCTGAGTGTCGGGAGCACGGCGCCTGAGTAAATTGCAGGAAATTCCAACGCAAGGGCGCTAATCTGTAGTAAATGGCAGGCAAGTCTCCAGCGACAGCGCGACTCCAGAGCGCCGAGAGATCGATTCCTGAATAACTGGTAAGGAAGTCCCAAGCGAGAGCGCGACTCCTGAATCAAATGCGAGGAAGTCTCAGGCTGGAGCGGGGGTCCTGGCTAATTTGTGAGGAAGTCTCGGGCGGGAGCCGTTGTTGTTGTAACCTGGGGGCCAGGGGCCCAGTTTGAGGAGGAAGATCTTCCCTGATAAAAAGTAGGGCGCCGTTGAGGAGGTAAATCAGCCTGGGCGGTCACGCGGCGGCCAGTTCTGGTTATCCGAAAGCGTTGCGTCGTGGAGGATCAGACGGCCCCAGATGCGAAACGGCAGTCCCATGGCCCATTGAGCGCAGCGGGGTTGCGCCGATCATTGGGGACTCTCCCTTCTTCGTGTTGGCCCAGTGTGCCTTCGGCAGATCCCTAGCAAGCTGGCCCAGATTCTCGTCTCCCCTGCGAAATCACGGGGCTGTTCGTGCAAGGTTGGCGTAACGAATGCGCAAAGTAATTGCAGACAGTTGGCTTGAATTTAGTCAGCCAATCGCTTCTTAAGCATAGGCTCGACGGTGGCTTACATCAGGATAGTCGTTGCTTGCATCCTTGTGCGTCCGGCCCCGCGCGTTGACCTGTCACCGATGCAACCGATGCCGCCCAGATGTCCAGAGGAGCCGTGCGTCCTCCCATTGCATCCTCGCTCCTGGCTCGAGGTAGAGGCTTTGCGCCTTTGCTGGCCCCCTTGCCAGCCGCCCGTGCCGCCTCCCTCCCTGGCACGTTCTCCACAAATGGTGACTGGCGCGCGGCCGATGGCCGGGGGCGCGGCGCTAAGCGAATCCCCTTCGCGCAGCACCAGTGACGCGATCTGCCGCGCGCACCGCGGCGCAGCGCAGCAGAGGTCCCCGCGGGAGTGGCCGCAGCAGGAGCCCCAAGCAGGCCGCCCAGCTCTGAGCAGGCGGTCACCTCAGTGGCCGGTGGGAGCGGACAGCCGGCCAAATGCGGACGGTGGGTTTGCGGACGCGGCAATCCAGAAGAGGTTCCGGGACATGGAGGTATCGGGGAAACGTAAGGCTCGAGTTCGCCAGAGCTTGCGTTTACCGGTGTGTTTGAACGGGCCCGTCCTCTACGTTGACGGCCCAGGTTTCGTGGGATGTTTGCAGGTGGAGCTCGCGCCAAAGTTCGGACTGGCGCAGCGAATTGCGTTCATAACAGATCACGAACTGGTCGTTCGCGTCTTCCCTCCACCCTGCCTTCAATACTGTGCTTGTCATTTCTCTCCGGCGGGTCACTCAGTATGCCGCGCGCGCACGGGCGCGTCAGGCTGCTCAGCCGACTTGCAGGTGAGCTCCGCCTGCGGACAGCACCGCCTGCGCGGACCAGCGGCGTTTTGCTTTTGGCCTGGCCTTTTCCGACCAACCGCTTTTGCTTTTTGACCGCCGGCCTCGCTCCGGCCCCGGTTCCTTGCCTTGCCCGCGTTTCTTTGTCGGCCCGCCCTGCTGTCCGAATAAGAGTGCGCTGTTGTTCCACCTGTGCTCACGCCCACGCACCGCCTGGCGTATGGCTTGTCTGTCTCTCTGCCTGTCACAGGTAGCATTGGCCTTGCCTTTTTGTTTTTTTTTTCTGACCGTCGCTGGCACACGGGCGCGTCAGTCTGCTGGGCCGACCTGCAGGTCAGCTCCGCCTGCGGGCCGCAACTCCTGCGCTGACCAAAAAGCGCTTTGTGATTTCGGACCGGGCCAGATTTGGAGGGCTCGATGAGATTTGCGGGTAGCGTCCGCGTGCACTCAGCGTCGGCATGCCACTTGCTGTCCATGCGAAGAGGGCGCCCCGCGGCCGACTACAGAGGAGGACAGAGGAGGAGGAGGAGGAGGAGGAGGAGGAGGAAGAGGAGGAGGAGGAGGAGGTGCACCGAATTGACTAGTTTAGTCTGGCGGCCCTGGCCAGGCCCGCAGCCGCGCCTCCGGGGCGGCCCGCCAGGCCTCCGTGCCACCGCCGGCGCACACCGCCGGCGTCAGCAGCATCACTCGGTATACCACTCGCGCCCAGGCGTGTCAGGCTGCTCGGCCAATTTGCAAGTGGCCTTCCACAGGCCCTCGAGACGGCCCCAAGACCGTGGTTGTGGAATTTGCCGCAAGCAGCAGCGACGGAAGGAGGGCTTCGGAGACACGGTGGGAGGAATGGTGGATCGAAGGAAGGTAAAGGAAGAGAAGGAACGGGAGGAGGAAGAAGGGGTGGAGAGGGAACGGAAGGGCTCGTGGGTAGGAGAACGCACGATAAGCGGCGATTGGGATTTACCCCGCGTTGCATGCGTAGCGGCAAGCAGGGGGGACAAAATTCGATAGCCACAGCTTGCTAGAACCTAAGCGCGCGCGAAACGCGCGCGTGGTTTGTGTATACATATATATACATACAAGCACACATACGTATACATACATGCAGACATACATACATACATACATACATACCTACCTACCTACCTACCTACATACATACATACATACATACATACATACATACATACATACATGCACACATACATACATACACACATACATACATACATACATACATGCATGCATGCATACATACATACATACATACATACATACATACATACACACATACGTACACACATGCAGACAGACAGACAGACAGACAGACAGACAGACAGACAGACAGACAGACATGCTGTACATATCTACACAAACATGTACATGTACATGTACATATACATATACATACATATACATCTATACATATACACACACCTGCATGGGCAGGTAAGATGTTATGAAGGGCCTCGCCTTCGAGGATCGAAGGAGCTGTCATCTCCTCTGCGGCGGAAGGCGGCGCAGGGGCAGCCGAGGGCGGCGGAAGGAGAACGAGGGCGGCTCCGCCTGCGGAAAAGGGCGGCGGAATAGCGGCAGAAGGAAAAGATGCGCCCCCCAAGGGATGGAAACGTGTTTGGGTTCAGAGTTTCCGGTCAGAGTTTCCGGAATCCGCCACATGTATATACAGTCGGGGCATTGAGGAAGGAACCCTTTTCGTTGGGGAGGGGCTCGGTGTTCCTAAGTTGTTTTGCAGCTCGCCTGTGGTTTTGCTTAGGGCTTCGATGGGAAATCGAAGTTAAACTTATGGGGAAAAGAGGCCTCGTTCCTTATTTAGGGTTCCTTAGGTCAACGCCCCTTCTGTACACAGATACACATACATTCCAAAACCTCATGAAAGAGCAAGCCACATGTGTTCGGCAGCCCTGTCGGGCCACACACGCGTGCATTCCGAAAACAGGCAACAGTCACCGTGCACCTGCCTTCTCTGCCAAACAATACCATGCGGGCAAAACTGGAGGATATTTAAGCATTTCACGGAAGAGGTGTCCAACGCACATACGTATTACCACCCAGTGGCTATTCCGCAAAACCCGATCAGATGTTCTGGGTTGTCGCGCGCGCATTTCCTCCTGAACATCCTAGTCATCATCTGCAGCAGCACCATCGACATCATCATCGCAAGCGTCATCGTTGCCACCATCGTCTCCATCACCTTCATCACCATCATAAGCGTCGCCGTCATCAACCCCATTGTCGTCATCTACGTCATCGGCGTTGGGATCGCCCTCGCCCTCAGCATCATCATTATCATCACCGCCAGCGTCATCATCACTACCGTCATCATCATAACCTTCATCACCATCAACATCGACGCCGTCCTCGTCCCCACCGTCGTCATTCACATCATCATCCTCATCATCGGTGTCGTCACCCTCGCTGCCAGCGCCACCATCATCACCATCATCATGATTGCCAGCAATCGCCCTCCCGACCCATGGATCTGAATGGGAAGGGTCCTCGCGTCACTGCGCCAGTTGAGTTTGCCAGCAAGTGTCGGGTGGTTGGTGGGATGGTTGAACGCACATCGGAGGTGGTCACGCTTTGATGTCAGCAAGATGACATACACCGCATAGAACGACCCCATAGCTTCCACTCCATTACGGCGCACCCCGTGTACATTGCAAGGGGTCATTGCTTGAGGGTTACGTGATCGCATCAGCTTGTTTCAAAGATAGTACGTCACAGTCGATTGCAAGAAGTACCGATTCACGTTTCGGGTGCAGAACGAGTATTCGATGAGGATATGTGTCCATTTGGTTGCAGTGTCTACGATGCGAAGTACAACACACGTTTGACGAGAAGGATGAGGAATGGAAGTAGGAGGCATTGCAAGGGAAACCGCAAGAGCAAGAAGAGAGTGTGGATAAGCGTACAAGAATGTCCCGCACTTGATATGACACGCATGGCTCCAAAATGGGGAAGCAGGTTACAGACACTGATCGAGCCAGACTTCCAGGCGCACGCCTGAAGTCTCTCTGCAGCTTTTGCTTGTGTGCTCTTCATCCTCAGCTTGTCTTCTCTCGCACGGAAGAGAGAGGAGGGATCTTCGTTCGCGCGGGAGGGAGAGGAGGGAGGGGCGAGAGAGAGAGGGAGAGAGAGAGAGAGCAAGAGAGAGAAGGAGAGCACGGGAGCGTGAGTGGGAGAGAAGGGAGGCGAGGGAGATGAGAAGGGATATGGATTCCAGGTCTTGTTGACGACCTGGTTTTCGGCCCAGGGTTGGCGTCACTGCAGGCGCTCTCTTTAGACACAGGGCAATCCACCAGTCGTTTGTCGGCAGCGTGAGCGGGTAGCTTTCTCGACAGCAACGACATGTCTTTGTTGGTAGACGCGGACGTCAAAAGTAGCGTCGACAGCGGAGCACAGCTTACCAGGGATGCCCGACCAAGCCGCAGCTTCCAGCAACATCTGTCAGAATATCGACAACGTCGTGGGCGGTCGGTGTTTGTTCCCCTGCCTGAACGCATCTCACACGTGCGTTCGGCGTCAAGGGTCACGGGCCCTGCTTATTATAATGGACGCCAACGAGATCATCAAAGGTTGGGCACCCTTCTGTGCTCACCTCCGCCCCTCCCTCCACAGCTTACTTCCCGCTTTGTTATCGTCCCTCGTCCCTACTCCCGCCCGTCCTTCCCTCGTGCCTCATCCACGCGACATACCTACCTACCTTACCCCTCGCATTTCAACGCGGGCATCGCGCCCTGAACAAGGTTTCCTCTGTTTACTCCAGGGTGGGCTGTAATGTCGCCATCTTCCAACACATTATCCCCCTACTCCTCGCCCTCTTCCTCCAACAATCCTTACCACCATCTTTCCGCTCCTCATCTTCCGTGTCCTCCGTCTTCCCACATAAGTGGTTGAAGCAGAGTGACTTGGTCTTCTGGAGGTTCGGCGATTTCTAAGTCCGAGTCCTTGTCTCACCGACGCAGTTCAGGCTTTGTTTCGCCTTCTGCCACGACCCACCTCGGGCAAGCTGCCCCTGATCCTTCCAAGTTCACACTGGTGCCAAATATTGAACCTAGCTTGCCGAAGACGGCTAAAGATTAAGTTGTGGACCCAGGCGCGTCCAAGAACGACCCCGTGCCTTCTGGCTCAAGAGCACAGCGAGGCGACCGAGGAGGTCGGGGGAGCAGTCGGTGGGCATATTCGGCCGCCCCAACCCAAAATCCCCCGACCCCCCTCAATCCGTGATCGAGTTGGGCGGCGCTCAGGTGGCCATGTAACTCAAGATGGCCCAGCAGAAGTTAGGGCTTACGGATGGGTTGCGACCTCCCCATCAGCCTCTCTGAGAACAACCACTCGGGAGAGCAATCGGCGGCCAGCGTCGGCCACCTTGGCCACCCAAAGTTCCGCGACCATCCACCAAATTTCGAGTCGAGCGGTGCCCAGGTGGCCGTGCAGCTCAGGATGGCCCAGCAGAAGTTGGGATTTAGGGTAGGGGGTACGACCTCCCCCATCAGCCTCTCCGAGAACGACCACTCGGGAGAGCAATCAGTGGCCAGTTTCGGCCGCCCTGGCCACCGAAATTCCCCGACCATCCATCCATGACCGAGTCGAGCGGCGCCCAGGTGGCCGTGCAACTCAGGACGGACCAGCAGAAGTTAGGGTTTAGGCAAGGACCGACCACAACGCTGTTTAGCATTGTGTGGCCCCTTGATTTGTTATTCGTTTCGCATTTCGTGTTTGATTCGTTTAGTGTGTCGGTGCTGATTTAAGCGCCTCGTTTCGTTGTTCGCTTTTGTGTGGCACTGGCTTCCTTCTAAACGTTCGCTTTAAACGATGGGTTTCGCTTCGCTTGTCGTGGTAAGCGCCATGTCGTTTTGAACATCGTTGTGGTCGGTCTTTGGGTTCAGGGTTTAGGTTTTCGGGCACGACCTCTTCATCAACCTCGGCGCAAGCAACGATCCAGACAGTGAGCTTCTCGTCTCCCCGAGCATCGGCGAGCACGACATGTCTGCCACCGTCTACGGCGACCTACATGCTGGAGAAAAGCGAGATCCAGAAGTTCATAGATGGTGAAAAACCATATTCTCAACGCCACCTGCTCTGTAGTCTGCTGGTGCCGAACGCTTGTCGCCCTCCGGCGGTCCTCGTCGGCGTCTCCGCCGTGGCGTGCAGCGCCGGACGCGGCGTGGCGTCAGGTGCGCTACCGTTGTTGGTGGTCGTTGGTTGTTGCTTTGTCCGACGTGTCCAACCCCAAACAAGTCCAAACAAATCCAGCAGCCCAACACGGAGATGTCTCACTCTTCGGCGCCTCTGAGAATCGTCGCCCCCCGCCCCCCCCCGATGCGCCAGGGGTCTCGCGCGTGCCCGTGCCGTCTGGAGTGTGGGGCGGCCACCTCGTGCCGAAATCGAAGAAGAAGAGCCGCTATCGTTACAAAAAACAAGTAACACCCCCCCCACACAAACAAAAACTCGTGCCGAACACACGAGGAGAAGGACGCTGGTGGGTGGCATTCGATGCTCGAGAGGGCCACCTGCGATGTGGACCAGGTCAGTCCCAGAAGTGCGAAGAGAGCATCGCACGTCGTGGCTGGATTCCTCCTCCTCCTGCTTCTCCTCCTCCTCCTTATCCTCCTCCTCCTCCCCGTCCTCTCCAAGACGGCGGCGCATGGGTGCAAAGGTAACGGCGCATCGCGTGACGCGATGCGCGGAATCAGGCGACCTAGGTTGATGTCTGGTTGAGCGGATTTCCCAAGCACTAGGAGGCGAGCCAGGTCATGGCTCACTCTCCCCCTGATATCCCTCGTCTGCATAGCTCGGGACCTCTCTTCATTTGCCCGTGCTGTGCTCACTGCTTGGTGTACGCTGCTGGGGGCTGTTCTCCTCGTACTGCAGGGTGCAGCCAACAGTAGCTCTGATTCTCTGCGCAGGCTGGGTGCCCAAGAGGCACTGAAGGGAGAGGCTGGAGAGAGAGAGGGAGAACTAGAGGGAGGAACTGGAGGAAGGGGGGGGAAACTGGAGGGAGGAGAAACTGGAGGAGGAAGAACTGGAGGAAGGAACTGGACAACTGGATTCCCTGCCCAGGAGGAGGAGGAGGAGGAGGAGGAGGAGGAGCTGGAGGGAGGTCCAGCGGAGGTTTCTTCCCCCTCCTCCCCCTCCTCATCCTCCGCCTCCTCCTCCTCCTCCTCCTCCTCCTCCTCCTCCTCCTCCTCCTCCTCCTTTCCTCCTCCTCCTCCTCCTCCTTCTCCTCCTTCTCCTCCTCCTCCGCCTCCTCCTCCTCCTCTTCCTCCTCCTCCTCCTCCTCTTCCTCCTCCTCCTCCTCCTCCTCCTCCTCCTCCTCCTCCTCCTCTGAAAGGGAACAAGAGCGCCATCGACAAGCCATCGATGGCATCAATCGGACATTCGCCATCGCGGAGGCCGCCGTCCCTGTTGTCGACTTGGCCGCAGAAGCTGAATGTGACCGACAACCCGACCCTGCTGCGTTCTCCATTGGATGTCAAGAACTCGTCTTGCCTCAACAATTCCGGGATGACCTTCAGAGCTGGTTTCAGGAGTCCGGCGCTGATTGGTCTTATACTTCTCTTACTGGCGATGTGTCTGCCAGGCGTTTCAACCTACGGCTTCTCGGCGACAAGAATGTGGTCGTCCCCAGAGCTACGGCGCTTGCACGCGGTCTCAAACTACGAGGTGGAGAATGGAGATTTTTCACAAGTCCCTCAGTGCTGGGACAACGAGTCCCTCTTTATGTCAATGTTGACCGCAGTGCCCGACAAATTCGCCGAGAAATTCACACCCGACGGCTTCACAAGATTCTTGAATTTGACTATGCCAACTTCTCGCTCAGGCCCTACAAGCAGGGTGGACGAGTCACTCTTGACAGTGTTCCACTGGTTCGCTTACCGCAGCTATGCCCACCAAGATTGAATGGAATCGCGAACTCGCAGCTCAACGTGGCATCAACTGTCCCGCCGTGGAAAAGCGCTTCAACGACTCTTTCGACGAGGACAAGGCCATATCGTGGGGGTAACATTCAGCGGACAGGTCACCCCAATCACGGCATCAAGAACATTACGTGGAACGCCCGCAGCTTGCTCACCATTGACCGCCGGCGTCGCCAAGCTAAGCTACAACTACTTCTTCCCTATCTGCGACAGGGATATATCACTGCTGTATAAGAAGTTCATGGTAGTGCAGCTCGTCTGCAGCGACTCGTGCAGAATACCCTCTACTCCTACGAGACAATATACTCCAACAGTGGCTCGTCGAAGACGGGAGGCGTCGCGCTTCTCTTCCCCAAGCTGTCTGAGATCGATGTCACGGACCTAGACGGCCAGTCGCCTCATGTTCCTGGCACTCCGACACCATCGACTGCCTCTAGATCTTCACAATCTTCATCTACGTCTACCAGTTCAAAGTCTCCCTCTTCGGCCACTTCCTCGGCTTCGTTATCTGATCATCTTCCAGGTGAACTCTCGGCTAGGTCACCTGGGCCCACGCGCTGCTCATGACCTAGGGACGGTACCCGCACTGTCTGGGGAGGCGGCCAACCATAAAGAAGGGGCGGAGATCTCAGATGTTGGCCAGCCATGTTTGGGAAGCTCGCCAGAGCTCCCACATCACGTCTCCGGAATCCCTAATCGCACGATGCTTCTCCACCGCACTCGTTCCAGGACGTGCTCTAGTCTCGAGGTCCACCATGGCAACGTCTGTGCTGCTGCCTTCATGAGCATCCACAACTATGAGCTCACGCAGGACCAACGGCGAGCCATCCAGACTGACTGGCACAAGTGCCAACGGTGGGCACAGGTCGCTCCGCCATTGCGGCGACTTCAACATGAACGACGAGCCTGCTGCTTCCTTCCCGGACCCGCAGCCCATGGTCCTCGCCAGCATTGGGGGTGACCAGCACCAGCAGTCCTGCGGGAAGAACCTCTTCGCGTCGATGACCGAGGTCTCGAGTGGCGAACCCACGCGCTTCGACGCTCATGCGATGAAGGAGACCAGGATCGATCGCGTCTTCGTCAGTCTTCCTGCCCATGCTTACCCGAATCTGTCCCTAACGCTGAAGGTTGCTAAGGATCCCGCCGCACTCAGCGACCGCCGCCTCAGCGATCATGCGCTGCTGGACCTTGCGATTGCGATTGCTGTTCCCGACACCCAACCGACCCCCGCCTTCATCTCCCAGGCCCCCCGCTGCAAGCAGGTTGTTCCGCTTCTTCATCAGCACTCGAAGCTGCAATGTACGACGGCGGAGCGACGTCGGCTTGGTTTCAAGGACATCATGACTGAAGCGGCTCGCCCCACGCGCACTGAACTCACCACGCGCCCTGGCACGGCGCGCTACCAATCGGCAGCGGAAGCACGTTTGCTCACGCATCGCTCCGTTTCGCGGGTTATTTGGAGACAATACCTGCCCCTGGCCCACACTCTCATGAACACCACGGAGATTGGCAAGGACCCCCTTTCCATCGCCGAAGGCCAGGCGGGCCCACTGGATGAACCTAAATTTGCGGAAGCTTCGCGACGTGCTCATCTGCAACACAACCGCCTTCGCAAAGAGCAAGCGGTCGCAGCGGCACAACGCGCTTAGCAACAAGGTCGCACGCTGGAAGTGGAGTACCAACACAAACAAGCTCGCATACTACAGAAGCGCAGCATGGCCTGGGCTCCTTTTGCGCGGGAGCTGTCCCTGACGGGGATTCGCCCGGCGAATGAGGGGGGCACCGTTCCAGGCCCCGCAGCACAAGTGGAAGCCTTACAGGATCATTGGCTGTCCATCTTCTCGCACAAGCAAGTTGATGACCAGGCCCTCAAGGACTACCCCAGCCAATTTGCTCCGCCAAACATCACCACACCGAAGCTCATCATTCTTTCTGCTGGTGTCATGCGCCGCGATGCCCTTCGCGCTCGCGCGTCAGCGCCTGGTCCTGATCGCCCCCCACACCGAGCCTGGGCAGAGACTGACGGGGCTTTGGAAGCTCTGGAAGATGTCACGTGGAGCTCCTTCGAGACCGGCGTTGCCCCGCCCGCGCTCAACGATTCGACCGTCTCGTTCATCCCGAAGGGCGAGGAGGGAACCGACCACTTCTGCTGCACGCGTGAAGCAGGAAATCTGCGACCGATCTCTCGGAACAACACCGACCCCAAGCTCTTCGTGGGAGCGCTCAACCTACAGCTCAGGATTCACGTCGATGAACATGCTCATCATGATCCACAAAGGTTCACTCGCGGACGCAATCCTTGTCACCACATCCTGATGATGGACGCCAAAGGGCGCATGGCAGGTTGGCATGCTGACATTTCACTCGATAAGCCTGTCCTGCTTCTCTTCGGCATTGCCGCTGCCTTCCCCTCTCTGGGGGGGCAATGCCCCTCCAGGCCCTCAACCAGTTCCAGTTCGAGATGGACTCTGCCAGTGCGGTCGCTGCCCTGTGCGACCAGACCATGGGCCTCACCGTTCTCGATGGACAGTACTACTTTGTCTGCCCCTTGGCATCTGGAGTAGCCCCAGGCTGCCCCTTTTATCTGGCACCATCTAGGCCATCGCGATGGATGTCATCATCAGAGCTGTCAATGTTGCGATGCCCACCCAGAAGGACGGCAAGACGGGCGCCTGCGCCGATGATCTCGGTCTTCACCTTCAACGCATGGCTTTCATGATTCCGCTGGCTGGCGTTTTTCATCTAGCAGCGGTGCTCAGCGATCTATATCTCAATGTGAAGACAAGTGTCATCACACCCCTGTGGACGAAGCTGACCAACACGATCCGCGACGGCGTCATCGCCTTCCTCCAGGGCCACGTTCCCGACTGGGCCCCCTTCAAGGTTGCGGCTGAAGGTCTGCATCTTGGGGTGCATGTGGGCCCTGATGCGGACGACGATATACAATGGGCTGCTGCTGGATCCAAGCAGCGGCAGAGAGTGGTGACCACTGGCACCACGACAGCCCCCACGGACGCCAGTGCGAGGCTCGATCAGACATTGGCGACCACCGCCCTCGGCTACCTGGCGCAGTTCTTTCATTTCCCACCCCAGCTCAAGCGAAATGAGACCCATGCAGTTCACAAAGTTCCACGCATGCCTCCCAGCACCTTTCGCTTCAAAGATGTCCACTAGCTCAACAACTGGATGCCTGGCATTGCGCCGCGCTGCCTGCTCACGCACTCGATTGGTGCTCACTGGCGGGCCGCTCACTTTCCCCTCAACCTGGTGCGGCCCCTGTTCCAGGAGTTCTTCGAGATGGCGCAATCCGCATGCGGACCTCCTGCGTTGGCGAGCGACGAACAAATGGTCGCCTGTCCTCTGGAAGGGACCGCAGGCGATTATCCAGCGCCTCAACGGGATGATGCAGGGCCGTTCCGACCAAGTTCCAGCTCGTCGCCACCATGATATTCTTCGCGCCAGTGTCATTGTTCACCGAGCGGTGCGGGATGCCGTCGAAGCGGGTACCAAGCCCAAGCCGCAGCGCGCATTCATCACGGCCCTGACCACCCACTGGGTGAAGGACGATCTCGAGATCACCATCGCCAAGCGGCTCACGGCCTGGCATGGGGCTGCGATCGTTCCGCACGACCTGAAGCTGCGCTGGGCCACCCTCAAAAGCTTGCTGGTGACGGTAGCTCCTTCGCGGCGGTGGATCACTATGAGGACTCTCGCGGGTGGCTGGCACACGAGCTCTCGCATGCGCGTGACACCCGATGTGGATCTGTGCCGTTTGGGATGCTTCCAGCAGCCAGACGCGATCGCCCACTACATGATCTGCGATCGTCTCCAAAATCTGGCATGTCTGCCTCGTACTTTTTCGCAGGCCACCGTGCTGGAGCGTCTGGGACCGGGATTTCACTATGCCGAGCACGGGGAACATTCGCTGTCGATGACTATCCAGCGCCTCGTCCTCTCGCATTACACGCGCCTCGAGGTCAAGACCCAGGGCGTGAATGACTACTCCTACAAGCACCACTTGGACGCGCGTTTGGCCGCCCTCGACCGCCTCAACTTCGCGAAGTAGCTGCGCTGAGGTCCAGGCTGCCCGCCGCCGCGGCACGCCGCCGCGGCGTCACAGGAGCCCGCCCTCATGCCACTGCCGCTCGTTCTCCTCCTCTGTGATTTCTGAGCTCCTGAGGCCTGGAGATAATATGGAGGCTCACGTTGGCCACGGTCGTTTCGACCGCAGCCAGCTTGGGTCAGATGCGCGCGCAGTGGAAAAGGGTCCGCGGGTCCCGTTTCCGTTTTCGTTGTTTTTCCAGCTGGCAGCGGAGCCGCGGTTCTCCCCACGGTAACTGCGCACCCGCTACAGTTTCAGCTTCGCCGCCGCCATGCCAGCGGGGGCTCTAGGTGAGCCCGAGGAGGGCGAAGATGGAGAGCCATCGCGAGTACGAACACGAGTGGATCAGGATCCGCCACCGTGTTTCACGGAGCCGACGAACGACTACTTGCACCGTCACATCAGCAGGGACTTGCTGATCGGGCAGGCCAACACAACGATAGAGGTCAAGAAAAGTAGTGGCGTGGTTCTTCGAAACCTGAGGGGCGAAGCTCGACTCGCATGCGAGGAAATCGTCGACGAAGCCCTGACGCGCGAGAACGCGGTCGAGCTGATACTACAGACCCTGGACAACGCGCCTCAGCATCTGAAGGAGGAAGAGGTCCCCGAGGCGCTGGAGAAGAATCTCTACACGCGCGTACGCGACCCCAAGAAGGAGGGGCTCACCACGTTCGTGAATTGAAGGAGGCTCGAGTTCATCGCGCTCGAGAGGTTGAAGGTTGTGATGGCGGACACGCTCAAGGGCTACACCACGCCATGGTTCGCAAGGCCCGATGAGAGGTCAAATGACAATGTTATCAACTGGACCGACGGCGGCTACAACCTCAAGCAGATTGCAAAGGCACTCGTTCGACTGGATCGACCCGATCGCCGAGCTGGACTACCGCGACCGACGACAGGACGGGCTTCGCTCACGCTCTTCGGGGACTATATGACCATTGCATCGCACCGCCGCCGCCGCCGATCGACATGGCCACGACAGACACGACAGACGAGCTCGGCTCGTTCGCGATAGATGTGGTCGGCCACGAGGACGACGGCTGCGACGATGGCGAGGGCACGTCACAGATCCCAGGTTCGCAGGCAATCGAGGGCGTGCACTACCTCAACGCGGAGTGGCTCGCTGGCGTGATCGAGAGCAGGATTTGCCATGGGTATTAGTGGACATGCGTCCGGCGATGAGCTACCCGGTCGAGCGCAAAAAGGTCCGCAACCAGCTGAACGAGGCACGCAAGGCGATAGGATTCTCCCAGCCGAAGGGCAGCGGCAAGCACGGCTACGACAAGCAGGACAAAGGCAAGGGCAAGGGCAAGGGCAAGCACGGCCAACGACGCCGCATTCCAATCGACCAGCTCAAGCTCAGGACGAATTGCGCAAAGCGCAAGCTGGTTAGGCATTGGGCGCGCGAGCGCCCGCAGAATCGTCAATAGCAACGGCCCGCCCTTGGAGCTTTCACCATGCACAAAGCGGCAGGCAACAGCAACAGCGACCAGACGTTCAACATCGATGAGCCGAGATCAGCTGCTTCTACGACGGGAGGTGCCGTGAGGTTCTTCATCGGAGCGATCGCCATGTTCATCGGGCTCGCCATCAGCGCATGGGAGGTTCTCGTGGACACCGGCGCCCAGGAGGGCATCATCAGCGCGTGGCAGCTGAAGGGGCTCGCGGTCAAGCTCACGGAGTTCGGCCTCCAACCGCGGCGGGCGCCAGACGATGGGCCCCCACCTCGCGGTATAGGATCGGCGCGCGGAGGTACCCGTGGGCATCGCCAGCGCGAATGGAATTGCATCGCTCCGTGTTCTTGATAAGGAGGTGCCTGCGCTGCTACCAGTCGGTCTCACCAGGGCGATGGAGATGGATCTCATGCTGCGCAGATCTGGCGACCACGCGTTTTTTCCACAAGTTTGGCGCCAGCACAAAGCTGCGAACAATCGGACAGAATGGCCAAACGGCCATTAGCATCATCGAGTTCGCGCCCGGTGGATGGTGCGAGCCGGGGTCCGAGAACGAAGAGAGAACGTCCGTGGCCGTCATGGGCGCACCGCCACCGCCGACGCCACCGCCATCATCAATGACACCGCCAGCACCATCGAGTTCATTGTCGCCGCCATCACCAACAGAACCGAATACAGCATCACAGGGTGCATCCGCAGCATCAGAGACACCATCTACAAAATTGCAGGTTACAACTACAGCAGCAGAGGTACCATCTGCAGCATCACAGGTTGCAACTATAGCATCGGAGATACAAACTACATCATCAGAAATACCATCTACCGCATCACATATTGCAGCAACAGCATCGCAGTGTGCAGCTACAGCATCGACAGAGCGGGCAATCGCAACGAGAGCAAGCAGAAGCAAGGAGAACCACAGCAAGCTAAAACATACAGACTCGAGCATCCCAGAAGGAAAGATGACGAAAGGCCCACAGACAATCGCATGGACCCCGAAGGTGTGAATTCCCAGAGCAATTTGCGCTCGACTCCCAGTGTTCCGGCAGAGGCCGCCAGCGATTCCATGTCCCTGCAGATCAGACCTCCGCATTCCGCGGAGGCATCCATATCCATAACGACGCCTGATGCCGAGCCTCGTGGACCAGGCTCTCGACCAGCGCGAGGACCTGGCGCTAGTCCGCGGGAAGAGCAAAGGTCGATAGAAACTAGCGATGGCAGCCGGGCATCGGATCCTGCGAAGGTCCATCAAGGTCATCGAAGCTGCTTTCTCCAAGTCCTTGTGCTCGGCTCTCTTGTGCGTCGCTGGCATCCAGGAGCAGGCCACACCTTTGGCTGCGCATCGGAAGGGAGCTGGTTCTTCGACCGACGGAAGGGCCCCTACGTCCATCACGAAGGGCAAGCGCCTGGCCAACACCATGCGCACGAGTATCAAGCCGACCTGCAAGGCAGACGAGCG
Organism: Prorocentrum cordatum; assembly: GCA_963575745.1. Taxonomy (NCBI): domain Eukaryota; class Dinophyceae; order Prorocentrales; family Prorocentraceae; genus Prorocentrum; species Prorocentrum cordatum. Next base: position 98,272 of record CAUYUJ010022616.1, on the reverse strand, counting down.
CGACCACCCAGAGGGCGTCGTTGCCAGCGGGCAACCAGAAGGGCCACCTACGAAGTGCGCATAAAATGCGGGGCGCGCCGGGAACGCGCTCCACACTACAGCAGCAAGCGAGAACACCGAGGGCACGACGCTCGCTCACAGAATAGGAGTTCCAGCATGCCCCATCCACGGAGCACCGATGGAGAAAGCGTTCGATCGCCACGAGAAGAAGCACGCGCTTGCATGCGCAGCGCGGGCCTGCGAGGAGACGAAGGAGATCACCCAAGATGGCTTCGAGAAGGCGAAGGTCTACGCGATCCCCCCCAGCGACGAGGGCACTCAAACGGAGGTTCGGTCTACTTCGGGCGCCTGAGCGACGGCAACGAGACGGACATCGTGATCACCGTGACGCCGGTCAACGCGGACAGCTTCGCGAGCGGCGACCTCTTCGGCGATCAGATCGGCATCGGCTACGCGAACAGGTTCACAGACCAGGCCGACTACATTGCAGAGGGCCGCGAGGGCGATTCGACTGACCGCGTCGACATTTTCGAGGCGCAGAGCGGGGCGATCACCAGCGCCATGTCCGGCGACGACGAGCAGGGGGTCATCTCAGAAGGACTTCGGCGAGAACTGCGTCGGAGCCTGGCGAAGCAATCCAAGGAGGGCGCCGACGCCACGGAGATTTACAGTGGACCTCGGGTCACACAACACTGCGCACGCCATGAACTACAACCTGGGAGCGCGTTGGACTTGATCACCAGCTCTGATTTCACGCAGGAAGCGGATCGCAATCGGGCTCGGGAGATCATCGCAAAAGAGCAGCCGCTACTCATCATCCCCAGCCCACCGCGCATGGCATGGAGCCGCAGTCGTGACCTGCGGGACCAGCATATAGTTAGCAGCGAAGCACACGAAGGTCTTCTGGAGTTCTGTGCAGTACTCGCTCGTGAGCAACACGAACGCGGAGGCTTATTTCTATTTAAACAACTAGCCTACGCCCAGTCGTGGGATATGCCGCGCATCCAGGAATTGGCCAATACCGACGGACTGGGCTGGATCAACACCGACATGCGCGAGTTCAACCAACACGCCGACGGGGGCAAGCTCAATCGGAAGCCTACCGGCATCTTCAGCAACAACATCGAGGTCCTCATGGCAGCATTCAGGCGTTGTACTCATCGCAGTTCCGATCACGTTCAACGTTTTGGCAGCAAGTACACCAGGCTCGCGCAGGAGCACACGCCTCAGCTCTGCAACGCGATCCTCAGGGGGGTGGTTAAGCACCTCGGGAGGGCTGGCACCGTCAAGTACCGAGAGGGCGAGTCCAGGGACGCGGACACGCAGCCGTGTTTCTACCAGTATTCGAACACCGTCGCACAGTTTGCCGAGGAGTACGTAGCACACGTGGTCGACGGTTTCCTTCAGGCGATCGCGGAGGACCAGATGATCATCGGGATGCACCCACCGCTCGAGACGATCGACGAGGACATCGAGGGCGCGGCGGAAGGCGACAGCCTGGGGCCTGATTTCGGAGAACCTATCCTAAAGACATGACGGAGTCGAAGATGCACCGAGCACCCACACCATGGAGGTCCCAACGCCTCTTCAACAAAGGCTACTTTACGTGCTCATAACAATATGGGTCATCTGGAACTCCCGGATGATCTACGGGTTCTTCGGCACGGACGGGTTCGCAATTCAATTTTACGATGGGCACGGCGTCATTTTGTTGGTCCATCTTGCGAGTCCAACAAACGGCCGAGAGCGCGACAACCGGCAGCGGCTTTACGACCGTGTCGATTCAAGTATGTTGTCGGATGCGATAATTTTACGGCTGAGACGGTGCTTGGTTTGGAGCTCATTTTCGCGCATACAATTTGCTTGGGCGCCAATCTCCAGATCGCGAACCGCATCTTGGGTAGCGCGACGGCTCAGGCTACGCGGGGATCTGTTCAGCGCACATGGCACCGTCATTATGGGCCACCTTACTTTCGCGCACTGGACCAGGCGGCGGATTTCAAGGCAGAGCTTCAAGACAGGACCCGCGAGCACGCCACGCTCATGCACGCCATCAACGCGAGGTCGCCGCGGGGGAACGGCAAGACGGAGAGGCGCGGAGGCTGGTGGAAGAGCGTCTTTCAGATGTCCGAGTCCGTCGAGCCGCGCAACTCCATGTCGGGGGTTGACATGCCCATCGATTTCGCGACGCAAGCCAAGAACAGGTTCACGACCAGAAGTGGTTACAGCCCAGCCCCACATGCATTTGGCGAAGACTTTCGATTACCTGGTTGCCTACTAAGCGACGACGTCATCAGTCTAGAGATGCTCAGCACAACACCGCCCATAAAGTACCAGCGGGCGCGGGCGACGAAGCAAGCCGCGACGCAGTCGGCAGTCAGCATCAGCGACCAGCAGACTTCACAGAAGGCGCTCAAGAGCCAAATGCGGAAGGAGCAGGAGACGCTGTAGGACGGCGAGGTGGCATCTATCTGGAGGCGAGTCCCCGTCCGACAGCCCGCCAGGAGCATCGATTGCAAGATGGCTTGGAGTGGACCAGCTACGGCGGCATCGACAACTCAGAGTGGGTCCACAGCGTTTGCCTACATGCGTGGAGTTCTTTTCAAGTGCGCCAGGACCCAGGTCAGGGCCGCAACCGACGGGGAGAGTTCGGGCACCGAGATCGTCAACGAGATGTTCTACGGACTCAAGGAGAAGCTCAACGCAGCCCATCAGCAGCGGGGCTCCAGAGACATCAGCGGCAACGGCGAGCCGCCCCTGGAAGACGAGGCCACCGACAAAGATCCACCACAACAAGTTCCATTACCAGCAGACGCAGCAGAAGATGAAGGAGCATCGCGGCGAAGCAGTGAACAACCTGAAGGCAAATCTCGAGCTCCAGCATCGAGCGAGGTAGACTCACGCCGAGGCACCGTTCTCAAGGCAGAGGAGGAGGCTACAGGTACACCGCCGAGACGCAGACCACGGTTCGACGGCATGGAGTTGGACCGTCAGCTCTTGGCATCGACAAGTTCCGGGCGCACTGCAGCAGGGACAAGAGCACAATGGCCAGCCCATCGGGATTTACGGAGCCAAGTATCTGTTGGCAGCAGCCGGACCCAGACGAGCGGTGCATAGAGGTCTGCGATTTCACGAATGGCACCTGCACAAACTTCAATGACGCAGAGAAAAGTGACTTTACCACGATGGATTAGGCGTGGAACTACCTGCGGTTGGACAGTGGTCTTTGGCGGTCGGTTATTGCGTTCAACAATGACAAGCACGCGGCGTTCAGCACCGAGGGTTCTTGGGATTGTCTCAGTTACCGCGGTAACTAATATCATGAAGGCCAAATCCGAGGCGGCAGAATTGAAGCACGACACCCTCAACGACGACGACAGGCCGCAGCTTTTCGCGGCAATCGCGAAGGAGTGGAACACCGTCGTCGGAATGAAGGCAGCCACCAGCATCGCGCCAACCGATGCCGAAGAGATACGCAAGAACAAGGGCGAGTGGATCATCACCAGTCGGATACTACTACGATGGAAGCCGTGGCAGCCAAGGCCACATGGGTCGCACATGCTTTCAAGGGCCCCGACCTCACGGTGATCGAGCGGAGTTGCCCTACGCCGCAGCTGGCTGGCTACACTACACGTTGCAATGCCAGCGCTGGCATCGAGGAACTTCGAAGCCAATGTCGGCGACGCCGCTACGGCGTTCATGCCGGGCGACCCCAGCAAGAGGACCATGCCATTTTACGCCGAGCCACCACCAGGTGGATGGCTGGAGCCACTCGGAGTGCCACCTGGGAGTCTGATTCGATTGGACCGAGAGGCGCAAGGATTTGGCAGTGGCATGGCTGCTTGGTGGAGTGTTATGATCGACTGGCTCAGCAGGCTCAAATACCACATGAGTATATATGATCCGCGATTTTTCTGCCTCGTCAACAGCGACCAGCACAACGGCGACGACGACTACAGCGCGCAGGGCATTGCCGTTCTAGAGGTTGACGACACGTGGCCCGGAGGGAACGAGAAGCACGTCGACAAGATGAACCAGCTCAGGGGCATGATTCAGTTTGGTCACTGGCACATACTTCATCGAAATGGACCACACTCGTTCGCAGGGGGGGCGGCTCGCCCAGGAGAAGGATCTCGGTTTCCGCGACATGGAGCGCTACATCTGCGAGAAGTTGAACCCCTTATCGGGCTCAAGCGCGGCAGACTTGCCGATTCGAAAGCCGAGCCATCAGAAGGGGAAAGAGGTCTGCTTCGCGCAGTTACTGGCGAGATTGGTTGGGTTGCTCAACAGGCGAGGAAAGATGAAGATTTGACGGCATCATTTCTACAGAGCTCATTTTGCAACGCCGCAACGAAGGACACTGCCGACGCCAATGCCGCAGCACGACGACTCAAAGCGAATCCAGTCCTCGGTCTTCGCATTGTCCCGGCACCGCCAGATGAAGCCAGAGTCGCAAGCGTCAGCGACGGCAGTTTCGACACCGACAAGGAGACAGGGGCTTGTCAAGGTGGATTTCCAGCGGGCATCACGACGAAGGAATTGAACAACAAAGAGAAGGCGCCGTTCAACATCATCAGCTAGGTTAACCACAAAATCAAGCGGGTCGCGGGCAACACCATGGCGGCGGAGAGTTTCAGTCTCAGCAACGCGTTGGCGGAGGCGGAGTGGGTTTGGCCAGCACGGCAGGAGACTACGTGGGGCGATTTCGACGCGAGTTCGAAGAGGGCGACTTCACTTCCAGAACGTGAAGATCCAGCAGTTGCGGCTCTCAAGAGTGCTAGCACCATTTCTGTGGATCCGAGTATTGTCGGCGTGGTTGACGCCAAATCGTTGTTCGACAATCTCGCGAAGGAGACTACAGGAGGCAATGACCGCAGGGTTGCGCGCGAGTTTTGAGTTTGCAGGCAGTCTATGCGCTTTATTGGGTGCAGAGCCAGATGGCCTTAGCATCGCTGTACGCCAACATACGCATTCACCATGCGTCGGTCAAACACTGGCCGCATTCACTAAGCTGATGCGCTCAGGCCGTTTTTGCGTCTTCGATTAGCAAAGTGAGTTGCAGAAGCGAGTTGCTGAGAAGGCTAAGCGTGGTTGTGTGCCGAGGCCGCACAAGCGCTAGCAGCTCAATTGGCAGCCGATCGGATGTGCAGTTACTCCGACGAAGTGTTCGATGTGATTTGCGCGCTTCAATTCATAACAACGTTGTTGCATATATTTTGTCGCACGTTGGCGAACATGTGCACGCTGTGGCCAAAGACTTTCTTGAGGGCTGTGATTCCTTAGCTCCTGAGGCCTGGAGATAGTCTGGAAGCCTACGTTGGCCACAGTCGTTTCGACCGCTGCCAGCTTGACTCAGATGCGCGCGCCGCGGAAAAGAGTCCGCGATTATTGTTTCCGTTCTTGTTGTTTCCTCACCTCCTCCTCATCCTCATCCTCCTCCTCTTCCTTCTCCTCATCCTCCTCCCCCCCCCCATGCGGGGCCTCGCTGCCCAGCTGTACTTACGGGATACGTCAACCAGGCAGCGCAGCGGGATCGGACGACCTCCAGGCAGGTGCTCCCCGCCTGCCACCACACACACACACACACACACACACACACCGCGGGTGGTCTCTTGGTTGCCAG
>CAUYUJ010022616.1:55149-90149 GCA_963575745.1 Prorocentrum cordatum | reverse complement strand
CCTCTTCCCCGCCCACTCGTCATCCTCCTGCACTGCCGCGCCCGCGAGCGAGGCTGTCGGATCGCCCTTCGACTCCCAGATGCTCTGCCAGCACGAGCGGACTGACGCCAACGGGGAGCTCACGCTCTGACCATTCGCCCAGGGCCGCGGTGGATCGGAGGCGGGCGAGGGGGGAGGAGGAGGAGGAGGAGGAGGAGGAGGAGGAGGAGGAGGAGGAGGAGAGGAGGAGGAAGGAGGAGGAGGAGGAGGAGGAGGAAGAGGAGGAGGAGGAGGAGGAGGAGGAGGAGGAGGAGGAGGAGGAGGAAGAGGAGGAGGAGGAGGAGGAGATGCCTCGTACCTGGAGGGTTGCGCCCGCACACGGCCAACGAGCGCGCGGACTGCGGGCCCCCCCGCCGCCCGAAGAGGAGGAGGGGGAGGAGGAGGAGGAGGAGGAGGAGGAGGAGGAGGAGGAGGAGGAGGAGCAGGAAGAGGTGGACCAGGAGGAGGAGGAGGAGGAAGAGGAGGAGGAGGAAGCGGGAGAGGACCAGGAGGAGGAGGAGGAGGAGGAGGAGGCTCATAGCAAACCCAAGGTGCGTCATCGATGTTGCAATGCGCCCACCCGTCCCCCAGCCCCGGGCCTCTTTCCCGTGGGTTCCTACGCACGTGGATCCCCATTCGCTGCGGGGAGTGCCCCCATCGAAAGAAGAGCGCCCCGTTGTCCTGCAAGGAAAGGGACAACCCCGCTTTCGAAGAGTAGATCACCTCCATGTTTTCAGCTATGAGGACATCGACGAGGCCGGACCATGGGTTCCCAGGGAGTCTCCAGTCTTTGACGAGTAGCTCCCATCGGTTTGTCCAGCTGTACGGCCAACGACGAAGTAGGGCCATGGGTCCAGGAAGTGTCCAGCGAGACCCCTCGAATCCGTGCGGAGTTTGCCCTCGAATCCGTGCGGAGTTTGTCCAACTTCACATGTGACCATCAATTCGAGAAGGTCTCCAGCAGCGGGGGCCCCAACTGGACAAGGAGCCGCCCTCCAACCGCGAATGCGCTGCACAGGCTTCATCGTAAAGAGCAAGGGAGTCTCACACGAGCGCCCCTTTTTGAAAAGGGGCCACCCTTCTTCCGTGTAGATGTTAGAGACTTGCAAAGGCGATTCCACCGACGCTGGGGCGAACAACACTTTTTCCGAAAATGCAGATTGAGTTCCGCGTGATTGCGAATAACGTTTAGAGCAAGTGCGCGGCAGTTGGGGCGAAGGCCACATTTTGAAAAAAAACGCCCACCATGGTTGCAAGTGCCGAGCACTGTTAAGACGAATGTGCGCGTCGCTGGAGCGAGAACCGCATTTTGAAAGCCACCCGCCCCTCTATTTGCGCAGCCGTCATAAATTCAGAGCTTCGGTTTCATAAAGGAAACTAAGGATGGAGAATTACGGGCAGGAGGATGAGGCACGGAAGCTCAAGAGCTAAGTCATTTACATATACGCCTGCTGCGTGGCGGTTGGAACGGTTGGGCTGATCTTAACTTGAGAGCCACCGACAGATCGTGGAGGCGGAGACTTGGCCGTGGACACAGCACGTGGCCTCTCGGACAACAGCATATATAAGTTTGGACGTTGCAAAGTGTGCATTCCTTGGGTTCGCCAGCTGCGCATGGCCTGGAGAGCGAGACAACTACTAACGCAATGCGCGACCAAGAACCATTTTCAAATGCAGAAGAGGGAGAACAACGATTTCCAGCCCCAGATACGCAGCTGGGCAATGTAGTTGTCTTGGTACTTGGATGGGCAGCCCGCAGAGACGTGGGCCGCCAAAGTACTGGCCACCCCGACGGACCCGCTGCTCATGGCGCTCGGGCCACCGAGTTCGTCCCTGGGCATGCACCTGGAGAGAACGAGTCGAGGGTGCAACGTCTGCCGGCTGACATACAGCAGCAGGCGCGGCTGCCAGCTTCTCCCCCCAGTCGCGGGGCCCAGCTTGCGGCAAGCCGCCGCAGGCTGGACGAGCACAGCGGTCGGCCCCCGGCGTTGGCCAGACAACGGGGGGGCCAGATCTCCCAGAGACACGCGAGGCCTTGTTCGCGAACATTAGTCGGCTCTACACCGACGAGAACTTCCGCGGGCCGATGAAAGCCATGCGGCGGCCTATATCCAATTGCGAGCGACTGGCTGTGAGGTGGCGGGGCACTCCAATGCCATGCCCTGCGGCCTGCATGCACCCTCCGCCGCGGCGACAGGGCGACGGCGGACGAACGCGAACAGCTGAGCACAGCGGCTGCTGGAGGTGACCGCGCACTCGCCATCCCCATCCTCACTGGGAGCGCCGAGGAAGCTTCCCCATAGCAGCCCCGCGCCCTCAGGGAGCAGGGCCGGCGCACGGAGCGTGTCCGGCACGCCGCTGGGGTGAAGATGCAGTCCGCCAGCCATGGCGACAGCGACCGGACTCTCAAGCTGTCCTTCACGGCGCCAGCTGCAGCGGGCGAGGACACTCTCGAACTGGCGGCGCTGACGTTGCGAGGACCTCCTACCGCACATCTACGCGGAGGCCGTTCGCGGGCGGCGCGGGCCCCAATGGCAATCGCACACGTGCCTGGCGGCGCGCAAGGGGGCCCGCTACGCTGCGCACGCCGGTAAACCGCACTGGAGTTGCCAGCCGCTTGGACCCACGGGTTCTCCGCCCATCACCGACAGTGGCTTTCATCCGATTACGTCAGGCCCTCATACGATTGGCTGCGCCCCGTTAGCTGCACCCTCTCAGCTGCGGCCCCGCGGAGGCGACGAGGTCGCCCAGTTGCAGGTCGTCGGGGGGGAGTTCACCTGGGCCCCAGACGCGAGGGAACTTCGCGCGGCAGGTGTGTCGCCGACTTCGGGCAGGGACCTCAGCGGTGTCAAGGTGCGTTTTATGCGTTTGCACAGTTGGGGATGGCTGGTGCCACGCGCACTGTAGTCGGCATGGCGCTGCCCCAGGCGCCCCCCCCAGCGCTCCGAGCTGGCGCCGCAATTTGTCGAGAGAGACGCGGGTGCGATCGGCCGCGCCGCGCCCGGGGTGGACAAGGGGGGCGGCTCGCGCATCTGGAAGGCGCGGCGTTTTGCCATATTTGGTCGGTTCTTCAGAGGCTCAGTCAGTGCCCTGCGGCGGGCTTCTTCGGCAGAGCTCGGCGTGGAAGGCGCGGGCCGCCTGGTTGGCGAGGTCGCACAAGTCGTCCACGCCGCCGGCAGCACTGGCCTTGTCCGCCCGAGCAAGGCAGGCGCATGTGTCGCGGCCCCCAAGCGCTCGTTGCCATTCCCAGTCGGTGGGGGGCGCGCGCGAGGGCATTGCGCACTGCTCTCATCGTGACCGAGCGACACCGGAAGCCCGATATGATGCTCGGTGGGGAGATCGGGGATCAGGACGAAGTTTGCGATGAGTTGCCTACCTCTGCTGTTGGGCGAAGACGCAGTCAACGCACGTCCTTCCCGTCACCGGACATCTGCGGCCCCAGTCTAGATCTTGCCCGCATGCACAGGCCCGCGCGCCTGGGCGCCAATTTGCGACGCTTGCCCATCCGAGGGCGAGGATGCGCGACAGGAGAGTGGAGGCGCCTACGTCGCACAGGGCGTCGATGCATGCGACACGTGGCGTCGCCGACTCTGCCCGCAGCATCCCAGACTCGTTGGAACGGGGGCGCGCTGTCGGGATACCGATTTGCCGTAGACGGACACCACGTGCACATTGTCTTCGGTCGCGCGGCGGCGCATCGCCCGGCGGCGGTGGCCGGGGCAGGGGCGGGGAGGAAAGACGGTTTCCGCCCATCGCGCGGTAGATGAGATCAGCGACGGATACGTCTCTCTCGGCAGAGTCAACGAGAGCTCCCGGCGGGGCGACGCAGACAAATCCGCGCGCGGCAGCCGCGGCACGGATTTTGCGGTCAGTTACCCCTCCGCTACCTTCACGTTGCACGCGATCGCTTTGGGGGCTGCCCCCCCCAGACCGGCCCCCAGGCACCGTTCCCACGTGGGCGGGTGCCCCTGTCGAAGGCGCGGAAACGGTCAGCGGGGCGACCAGTTCCCAGTCGGGCGACGACGCTAGCACCGACGTCTTCTCGCATTCTGGTGAGGACGTTCCAGTTGGCATCGGCGCTGCCGACGTCGGCATTCGCGAGGCTCGCCATCTGCGGGCCATCGCCGTCCGCCGAGCCAGTGCCACGTTCGGCTCGAAGGCGGCGACGGCGGCATTGACGCGGGCCTTGGACGCGGCCTTTGTCGGCCGCGCCCCACGGCACAGCCGCGCGCGCCCCACGGCACAGCCGCGCGCGGGGGGGGGCAGGGGGAGGGAGGGGACCGCATAAAGCGCCCATGCTTCCCAGGAGGCGCGGGCCCCATCTACAGATGCAAAACCGGCGCCCGCCTCCTAGGAAGCAGCCCCCCCCCCCAAGCAGCCCCCGCCCCGCCCCCTCGCGCGCGCCGCCGAACAGCTCGCCCGATGGGGTGCGAAAGTCGCGCCAGGGGAGGGCTCATAAAAAAACGATCACGTAGATTCCAATCCCCCTTCCGAGGTACAGGGGGCGGGCGGCGCGCACTGCGGCGGCGGCAAAGTTGCGGGCGGCGCCAAGCAAGGCGGCAGCGACCATCGCGACCGCCGTCGTCGCCAGCGTCGCAATCATCATCGCCGCCAGCACAGTTGTCGTCTGAAGTGGCGGCCGCGCGCGCAAACATGCAATCACGCACAGTCGCAGCGTCGCACGCGAGCCGCCCTGTCTCTACAGCGGCCTGCTCAGCGGCCTCCGAGTCGCCGCCGACGCCCGTGCTCTTCAGGAGGGCGCGGTGGCTGTCGGGATCGTGGTCGATCTTCCTCGATGCTGACCCCATGCGGTGCCGTCCGATCCTGGCGAGTGGCCAGGGCGGCGGGTGGCGCGCTGGTGTCGAGGCTGTTCGCGGCATCCGTTTACGCCATTGATCCTTGCGGATCGCTGGCTTGGCTGGGCGCGCCACGCAGCGCGTGGATGCGAGCGGCCAACTCCATGGTCCGGATAGCGAACCTTGCACAGCTTGCTTGAGCGGCGAGGTTTGGTGCCTCGCTGAGCGGGGGGGCTAGCGTTTGGCGCCTCGTCGCGGTCGCTGTTCCCGATCTCGGGTTGCTGGCCATCGTCGCCCTCCCCGCGTCGAGGCGGGCCGTCTGGCGGTGGCGCCAGCGGCGGTTTCGCACTGGGCTGTAATTTGAGCGCGCCCTGCGCGGAGTTGCACTCCCATCGGCGGCGCCCCCGGGCCGCGGCGAGCCGCTGGCATGACCGCGCGCCCGCGGCCGAGGCTTTCATCGAGCGAGGACGGATCGGCCCACGCACTGTCGCCGAGCGATGGCGGTTTGGCCCTTGCGCTCGCAGGCGCGGCTGCGCGGGGCATGTCATGCGCGCTGCGCTTCTGGGCTCGGCGGTTGACCTTGCTGTAGGAGACCCGCGTTAAGTGACGGCGGGGGCGAGTCAGCGGAGGACGCACACCCTCGCGATGCGCGGCATCTCGGCTCGGGTGCCTGCTGTGGCGACATTGCGCGGTTCACTTGTTCTCGAGCTTCCTTGTCGGCACGGGTCACGAGGACTGCGGGGGCGCGGGGAGCTTCGTCACCTGGTGGTAGGCCAGCACCGACCATGCCTACGTCCACCTCGCTTGGCTGTGGATGACTGGGCGGCCTGGGTGGCAGCGCGACTCGTTCAGGCAGGGGATTGTCATCGTGGGGTCCACCGCCTGCTCGTTTTGGCATGCGCCTGGGCCGTGGAGCCGCCCTTCTTCGCTGCTTGTCCTGTTGCCACGATACCCTCGCAGCGAAGGTGAGCCACCTGGGCTTCTGGCGGTTGTAGAATGCCATGACGTTCTTGGCTCGCGGGCGGAGGGCCGCGTCGGCAATGGGCCCGCAAAGTTGGATTTGGCCGCAACTGCCGCTGCATCCTGATAGGACTCGAAGGCGAGGGACTGCGGATGCAGTGTCGGGTCTCCTCAAGAGCGTTCGACGTCAACCCATATGCCCGCGACTCCTGGCATTTCCTTCATTAGGAGTTCCATGTTGTTCTGCACGTGGGCTGTTTCTCTTTTTCGCCCGCCATGCTTACGGCTCGTTTTTCATGCCTGTCCGACTTTCCTTCTGCGGTGACCAGCGTCGAATACGTGTCGCGGCCAGGGTAGAAGATGGCAAACCATCCAGCCGCAAAGAGAAGCCCGTCACAATCGCAGGGCTGTTCATCACGGAGGGCGATGGCCTCCGAGGGAGCGGCCCACTGCGAAAGAGGTTATTCCGCTTCCCTTCTTGCGGGCCAAGAGCAGCTCAAGCGGCCGCCTGCACAGTCTCCCGCGCGGGGGGGGGGGGGGCGCAGCGTCCAGCGTGCATTAGTAGACATGGTGACGCATTCACGTTGGACGTGCTCGGCGGCATGGCGCCCGCGGCATGACCCTGCTGCGGCACGCACACAACTCGGCGTCGTGGCCCCTCTGGGAGGAGCAGCGGGCCGAGACTGACGGCGCTGTCGTAGGCCCTTGGTAAGACGCCGCGGCAGGCGGCAGCGGCATTGGGATCGCTCGCCGCGTCGGGCGTTGAGGATCGCACGAACGTTGCGACAGTTGAATCCGCGCGCTTTGGGACCCCCATCCAGGCGAACACACCGACCCAGCCGTTGCTTGGGTCCACTCCGCGCCGTTGAGTAGGCCACACTACGCATTTGTTTTGCCCGCCCCCGCACCAGTCACAGAGCGCGCTGGTGCGCCCCCTGGCTGCGGCGGAGGTGCTGCGCGCACGATGGGGAAGCATTGAAATCACGTGGATCATTGGCACAGACCCGTCGCCCTGGCAGGTGACCCCGCGGCCGAGCTTGCCCACGCGTCTCAATGCGGAGCCCCCAGCTGCCACTGGTCGATCCGACAACTTGCGCGGGGCAGATCATTTGGTCTCTGAGGCCCGGTGGCCAGAGGAGTGGGCACGCACTTGCTAGGTCCAGCGGCATCTGGCGGAGGGTTCCACGTGTGTTTCGGCATGGGTTGGCAGCCCACAGGGACGCCCAGTTGACTTTGGAGAGCACCCATGTTTTGCACCGCGAACTTGGTTTTGCTCTCTGTACCCTTGCGCGGCGACACCCCATGGCAGGTTGGTATCAAGCTGGTCCTCCTCCATGAGTTGATCGACGTCGACCTCGGAGGTGCTGCAATCGCGCGAGCTGGGGATGTCGGCGACGAGTTCAGCACATTCGCCGTTGAAGGCGGCCTGCGTCACGGCACTGGCTGACGCGGGTGTTCGCCTGAGCGGTATCAGGGAGGCGCGCCGGTTCCCAGGCGGGCCACGACGGCTCGCCGGTTTTGCGCGCCGCGCGGCTGCTGGCCGGCCTCCTCAACAACGCTGGTGGGCTAGGAGCGAGGCGCTCGCGATCGGCTCTGAACGCACGTTGCAATCGCCGGCGCCATGGTCGCGCCGCGCTCCGTTGGGAGTTAGTCTCGCGCATGTTGCATTGCACTTTCTGGGCCAGCCCCTATAGATAACGCCAATGGCATTCTCCATCATTGGTATGCTCGGGGTCGCGCCCGAGGGCGCCCGCGAGGGCTCACGTGCTGGCGCGCTCGATTGCTGGTCGCTCGGCATCCCCCTGCTGGCGACCGCATACACTAGAGCCTTGCGAGGCAGCGCGCGACCTGCAAGAGTTACTGTTCGGCTGGAGGGTTGCTAGGACCCTTTATAAGGACCCCGTGCAGAGCAGGCTCATCGGAGTGACCAGCTGCCTCCATCGCAGCTGGCTCACGGCATGCGAGTCGTCATTCCTCCCATCAGGCAGAGACCAGTTCGCGCGCCGCCAAGGCACGAGCGCGGCGCACGCATGCGCGCGCTTCTTGGCATGCGGCTTGCGCTGACGGCCAGTGTGGCACAGGAAGAGATCTTTCCGAGTGTAACGACATAGCGCCGCACGAGGCAGGACTGAGTGGCTGAGCGCGCGAACGCGTCCAAGTTTGCCAGAGCTACCTCGCGCGCAGCGTGGACGGGACCAAGACGGCGCCAAGTTGCACTTGAATTGGGCACGGGTCAGATTTGGCCGACAAGGACTCTTGCTCAAGGAGACCCATGCGCGCCAATGGCGTTCTGAAAGGCATTGAGCCCGCGCGAGATCCACGGCGCCCTCATTCTGCCCATGAATGGTCGCAGTACGGCGGCGAGGTCCACGTTTGAGCAGCAGGCCGACATCGCGGCGACCATCATATTCGACGAGGTGGCGGGGGCCAAAGGGGAACGCCGACAAAATACAAGCGTGGTTCCGATGAGACGGCGCAAAGATTGAGCACATCGGAGTCATGGTTTTTCCTCAAGTTGATGTGATACCATCGTCTGGGTGGAAAAAGCTGGAGTCTGCCACGAGAGCGGCGGGTGGTCTTCCTGGGCCAGCTGCAACGCGAGCCAGAGCGATTGGCGCAGACCCCAGACCTTCGCAGACCCCGCGCGCCCCGACCCTCGCGCCGCCGCCCAAGACGGCCCCAGCCACGATCATGAAAGCTGCCCTCATGACCAACTGAAGCTGGCGGAACCGCGGCCGTTCCCAGTGCGAATTGGCATTTGCATCCCGCGCATTCGTCAAGCACCACGGGCGAGAGATGGATCAGAGAGTGGGACTTGGGGCGGCCCCCACATCTTGAGCACAGCACATGTTCGAGGACATCGGGCTGCAGTACTTGGCCACGATGAGGTGCGGGGAGTACGTTCCCGAATGGACCCCGGGGAGCATGCTCCTCGAGTCTGGTGCTTTTCTGGACAGCGCGTGCCCGATCGGAGCGATCGGGGTGGCCGAAGGCAGAATGTTCTGCGGGGCGCGTGCCGATTGCGTGCCCTGGGCCTGGCCAGATCGAGTCGAGACGATTGGGCAGGTACGCGCGAGGTCGACGCGATACCTTATCTTGGGCCCCCTGACAAGACTACCGAAAAGTAGATGAAGCCAAGAGAATACGCAATGTTTCACGCGTTCATGCGTGCGGCAACTTCCTGACTCACCCGCAGGGGAGAGGGTCGAGCTGCCATCGATACGCCGTGTCTTTGCGCGGAGAGCAGGAGTGACCCAGCATACGAGAGCACGCACAATCGCTTGCTGCACGCAGTGGTTTTCCCCTATAACTCAGCAGGGCTTGTTATTTGAGCGCAGACTGGTGGGCCAAGCAGCCAAAGGTGCCCCTTGCTCAGGATGGCTCACTTTCTCAGCCCACCATCAAGCAGTTCCCCGCGCAGCTCTCATGGCGGCAGTCTGCTGCATGGGCCTGTACGCTCGAGATGTTATGTGGGCACTTAATAGACCAGTTTAACGATCTGCTGGATTGCTCTGGTTGTACTGCATGATTTGCGCTCTGTTGGCGCTGCCAGGTTCCAACCTACCATCGGCTATTCCTGAAGCGCACCGAGGCGGCAGCTGGTGACCTGGCTTTGCGCCGTTGTGATTGGGCCTCATCCAGCGCGACGGGGAGGGGAGCACGCCAGTCTGGGCCAGGCCGAAGAGAAGTTCGTCCGAGAGGATCCCCCCATCCAGCTTGGGTCTCGCGGCCGCGGCTGGGCAACCATGCTCTGGCCGCTCGCGCGCAGCGCAGCTCCACGCTACGCGGCCAGTCCGGGTGGGCCGGCGCGATCACCGACGCCCCACCCGTCTTTAAGATCTCTGGCCCTGGGTGCGCCCTCAGCCACGCGCGCGTCATCCCGTCGGATGAGGAGTTGGCAAACTCTGATGTAGATGGGCTTGGCTGGGTGGTTGCCTGGCCTGCAGCGCGGGACCGCGGCTTCGGAGCCGCCCGAATCAACTGGCGCGGGCTGGGCTTCGCAGATGAACGCGGCAACGGGAACGGTGGCCCGGGGCCCACTTCTTTGTTTTACCCGCCTGATAGCTGCGGCGCAGTGGTTGGCGGAGCGGACAGGGCGCGCAGCGGCGTGGGCGCGGTCTGGCGACTTAGCGCCCGATGCCTCCCTGCGCGGCCCTGGCAGTAGGGCCCAACCATGATGGCGCACGCGGTCTATGCCTTCCCCGCGCGCAGCACAGAAGAATTCGCCGCGCTCGTAGACGCGCGCAGATTGCTCTGCGAAGTCCCGGGAAGCTTAGAGGAAGATCGCGGTCCCTGACGCGGGGGCATATTCTTTGGCCCACGCGACTCCATCGACCTGCTGTTGAGACATCGCTTCGAAGAGGTAGATGATATGACGGGCGGGGTCGGCGTCGAGAAAGTCCCCACGCGGGCTTCGGAAAAGGAGATTCGAGAACCGCCCCAATGCCATTCCATTGGCACAGTGTTTTCGGAGCGCGGTGGTCCCTCTTGGTCGCTTCGAGGTACTTGTCAGGAATCCGGTACATGGATGGAACTGGGGAAGCCCGGCCGGGTCCATCACATTGTGCTTAGCCGCTCATGTTGCTGGGGCCTGTGATCCCTTGCGACGGCAGGCGCCTCGTCGGCTCCCGTTGCCCACCCGACTGGGTTGGTGCCTCCTCGGCCTCGCCTTGGGCCGCGGTTGCGGCCGCGGCTTCGCGTCCGCCCACTTCGGCTTGAGGCGCCCCTCCACAGTGGCCCCATTATCGCGCGAGTGGTTTTCATGGAGGCGGCGGAAAGAAAGAGAAAGGGAGAGAGAGAGGGAGAGAGAGAGAGAGAGAGAGAGAGAGAGAGAGAGAGAGAGAGACAGACAGACAGACAGACAGACAGACAGACAGACAGACAGACAGACAGACAGACAGACAGACAGACAGACAGACAGACAGACAGGCAGAGGCAGAGACAGAGACAGACAGACAGACAGAGACAGACAGAGAGCGGCAGAGGTCAAGCTTGCTGTGTTTGCGCTCGCTATACATGAGCACCCCCAAACGCTGGACCCCCGCCCTCTTCGTCTTCGACCGTGCCCCTTTAGGGAGGCATACATGCTTTACCTGCCACGCGCATTTGGGGAGAGAGACATGAAAAAGGGAGAGACCGAGAAAAGGAAAAGGGCATGAGATGGGAGGGGGCAAGAGGGAGATTGGAAAATTTGAGGACGAAAACGATTCAGCAGGACAAAAGAGAAACAAGAGGACTGGCAGGCGGGCCGGGCGGGCGGGTCCGACGAGCGAGCCAGGAGGGCGGACCTGAACGGGCGGGGCGGGCGGGCGGACCCTAGCAAGCGGGTCAGGCGGGCGGGCCCGAAGGGCGAGTCAGGTGGGCGGCGGGGCATGAAAGCGAACGTCGCAAAGTTTAAAGACGATGCCCGAGTAGATTGTGAAGAAGTCTCGCACGAGAGCGCGCCTCCCAGACGTCAAGAGCGCAGCGCCGAAGTACAGCGCGAGGACGTCCCAGGCGAGAGCGCACTTCATGGGTCAATGTCAGGAACGTCTCAAGCGAAAGCGCGTTCCTTGAACAAACAATATGAAATCATCTGGCGGGAGTTGTTGAAGTCGCACTACTCAAGAGTGGTTATTGTTGATCCCCCCCTCCGGTGCACATTCCTTTTTTCAATTGAAGTGCCCCTCCCGGCGCCCGCACCCTGTTGTTATCACAGTCTTCCTCCTCAAACTATGTTGTTGACCCCATGGGTGGCAACAGCTACGGTTCCCGCTTGAGACTTCTTCGCAAATTAGCCAGGACAACCGCTCCCGCCCGAGACTTCCTCGAATTTCACTCAGGAATTGCATTCTCGATTGGGATTCCCTTCCAATTTATTCAGGAATCGCTCTCTCGGCGTTCTGGGGTCGCGTTTTCGCTGGACACCTGCTTGCAATTTACTCAAGAATAACGCCCTTGCGTTGGAATTTCCCGCAATTTACTCAAGCGCCGCGCTCCCGACGCTCAGGCACCCAGGAGTCGCGCTCACGCTTAGGACTCCGTCGCAGATTATTTAGGAATCGGGATGTCACTGCCCTTCGTGGCCCCGTTGCAACCCTTCGTGGCCCGTTCGCTGCCCTTCGTGGCCCCCTCGCTTTGATTCGTGGCCCCGTTGCAGCCCTTCTTGGCCCCCTCACTGCCCTTCGTGGCCCCGTTGCAGCCCTTCGTGGCCCCCTCGCTGCCCTTCGTGGCCCCGTTGCAACCCTTCGTGGCCCCCTCGCTTTGTTTCGTGGCCCCGTTGCAGCCCTTCGTGGCCCCTTCGCTTTGTTTCGTGGCCCCGTTGCAGCCCTTCGTGGCCCCCTCGCTTTGTTTCGTGGCCCCGTTGCAGCCCTTCGTGGCCCGTTCGCGGCCCTTCGTGGCCCCCTCGCTGCCCTTCGTGGCCCCCTCGATGCCTTCGTGGCCCCGTTGCAACCTTTCGTGGCCCCCTCGCTGCCCTTCGTGGCCCCACATATGTCTGCCAGTCGTGGCCCCCGCTCGTTCGCGCCCGTCGTGGCCCAATATGCATGCCCTTCGTGGCCCCGTTGCTGCCCTCAATGACCCCTTCTTTGCCTTCCGCGGCCCGACATACGTATGCCCTTCGTGGCCCGCGCTGTCGCCCTTTGTGGTCCCCTCGCTGTCCTACGTGGCCCAGTTGCTACCCTCAGTGGCCCCGTCGTTGCCTTTTGTGGTCCTGCAGTATATGCCCTTCGTAGCCTACTTCGTGCCCTTCGTGGCCCTGCTGTCGTTCTATCTCTCTCTCGCTCTCGCTTTCGCTCGTCGTCGTCGACGTCGTCGTCGTCGTGGTCGGCCCCCTGTCTGTCTCTCTTGGGGTCGGGCTGCCGCCGATCAGCGCTGCCGCTGGCCAGGCCGACGGTCCGCGGCCGCCCAACCGCTTGCCGGGGCCCGGCTTGCAGGGAAGAAAGGTTTACCCCCCAAAAGGGGTACGATCGCAGGCGAAGAGGGCGGGTATCGAGGGTTTGGGAAATTCTCGTTAACGGACACTCGAGCAGATAAGAGCGAACAGTATTAAATGCTTGTTATTATTGTTGTTGATGGTGGTGTTGCTGTTGCTGTTGCTGTTGCTGTTGCTGTTGCTGTTGTTGTTGTTGTTGTTGTTGTTGCTGAAGTCCGTGGGCCACGGGCGCAGCTCGAGCCGTAAAACTGCCCCCTTGTCTAAGCTTTCCAAAAACGGGGTGCAAGCCCAGGGGAGGGCACCTCGACTGAAGAAACAGGGCAAAAGGCGCGCCAGGCGGGGGATCGACGACGATGGTTTCCAGCTGCGCGGGTTCAACACAGGTCCACACACACTCTCACACGCACAACACGAGAGAGAGAGAGAGAGTGGCGGCGGCACCGGTGGACGTGATCGGGGGAGAGGGGAGGGCAGCCTCCACATGGAGCATCTGTAGAGGGAGGGAGGGGGCAAGGATAGAGCAGGGAGGACGAGGGAGACGGAGGAGGAGGAGTGGGGCCGCTCGCGTGGTAGTAGATTGATGCGATCTGCGGTGCGCGAGGGAGAAGGAGGAGGGAGAGAGGGGGGAAGCAGGACGGAGCGAGGGAGCGGAAGGGAAGAGGGAGATTTAGAGAGCGAGGGAAACGAAGGGGCGCAGGAAGAAGGAGGGAAGGACGACGGGGGTTGGGCACGGGAGAGGGGTCGGGATTGGATTGCACATAAGTGAGAAAGAGGTAACACGAACCAGCAGGGAGAGGCAGGACAGGAGAGGCGCAAAGGGAGGGACGAAGAGTAGGAGGCGACACCAGGGGGTCTACCCTCGCCTTGGGCGGCAGTTCCCGCCGCAGCATGGGGGCATGTCCAGCAGGGAGGGGCTAGTGGGATGGTTACCTCCCCGCGCGGCCTCCCCCAAAAGCTCCAAGCCTGCAGAGGTCGTTCGTACTCCCCCTTCCCGCGGTGGACGCCTCAAGCGCTGCAGCTGCGAAGGTGGTGGTCCGGCTCTACACAGAAGAGGCATGGCCCTTGATACAAACATCGGGTACCAGAAAAGCTGAACTCTCGGAGCGCTGGAGGGATGGTTGTTGCCGAGAGATCGGGCATCCGCCACTTCATCCGCAGCCGAGCTCCCAGCGGCCCGAGCTCACCCTCCAGAGCTTGCTTCAGAGCCGTGCTCGTTCGCATCTGCACGTCCGAGCTGCCGTCCGTGACAGAGCACCAGTTCACCCACGCACGGTGCGGCTTCTTTGGTACACAGGCTGCTCGGAGGCCTGCCTGTGATGCCCGTGATGCCTACACCTTAGGCGATGCTTAAGAAAACTTAAATTTTCGGCCAGAGTCTCGATTATTCTTAATGTTTCAATGTAAATCCTAAGATTTGAATGGAAATTTTGGGTTTTTATTCAAGTTCTGAGACTATGAATTTCTTAACCCATGATTTCTTCAGCATTTCGTAGGGTGTACAGCCCCCTGGTAGTCGACAGGGAGGTAGGGCAGTTTGGGCGGCTGTGCAAGGGCAACAAACACTGCAGCGTTCTCTATTGCTGGGCCTGCTTGGGGGGGCTCACGCCCCACCATCCCTCGACGTGTTGCCTCCTCCTCCTCCTCCTCCTCCTCCACCTCCTCCTCGTCCTCCTCCTCCTCCTCCTCCTCCTTCTCCTCCTCCTCCTCCTCCTCCTCCTCCTCCTCCTCCTCCTCCTCCTCCTCCTCCTCCTCCTCCTCCTCCTCCTCTCCTCCTCCTCCTCCTCCTCCTCCTCCTCCTCCTCCTCCTCCTCCTCCTCCTCCTCCCCGTCCTCCCCCTCCTCCTCTCCCTCCTCCCCCTCCTCCCTCTCCATGTTCATCGAGAATGGCGATCCCCCAGCCCGCGCAACGTAACAGGCTACACCCATCCTTGAGGCCTCTCCCACCCGAGAAAGCATCGCCCTGGAAGGCGTCAACAAGTGAAGCCGATGGGTCTCTGCAACAGAGAACTACGTTTCCGTGTCCGAGCCCTTCCGGAGCTTCCAAGATAAAGGTTCATTCCGTTTGGGACCGGAGCAAGAGTGGGTATCGTATTTGGTCGTTGTTCACATTATCGACCAAACCATCGGAGAGCTCATCCCGAAGTGGTTGCGTTAGCGGGCAGTGCAGGTTGCGATGATGAGCGTCGTCGACGACACGTCCACGCTTACATGCCGTTCCCGTCTCATAGCTTCCCCTCGTCAGTCTTACCTTGCTCAACCGTTGCTGCAAGCCGAACGACTTCAGGGGAGGGAGTGAAAGAGGAGGAGGGAGAGGGAGGGGTAGAGCGAGTGAGAGAGTGAATGGGAGAGGGAGGAGGGTAGAGAGAGTGAGAGAGAGAGATAGGGAGAGTGATAGCCAGGGGGATAGAGAGGAAAAAGATGGGGAGGGAGCGGAGGGATGGACAGGAGAGGGAGGCCATGATTTGAAAAGGCGGATTGGCGGCAGGAGACAGTCGAACAGTTGATGCCAACATTGCGGAGTTTGGGCGGAATTTGCCCGACCCCCACTGCCGTTGCGTCAATCGCAACTCAGCTTAACCGGCGCAGTCAGGCGCCTTGCCCCCCCATCTTTTTGCTCCCCCATCCTCCCCCTTCTCCTCCTCCTCCTCCCCCTGCTCCTCCTCATCCTCCTCATCCTCCTCCTCCTCCTCCTCCTCCTCCTCCTCCGGCGGACCGTAGCCATGTTGGCTCAAGTTCAAGCCGCGGGTCTTCGGTGGCTCGAGCTTGATCGCTGCCGCCGTGAGGACTGGGTCAAGGCCTCCTGCCTCTCAGGTTTGCTCCTCTCGCGTCAGCCTCTTGGGCAGCCCAAGGCTCGCCTTGCTGACACCGCATGTGGGAAACATTCGCATCTCACCTGTCTATCCAGGCATGGCGGCTGCCGCGTCGGCCTCTCCCGATGCAATGCACATCGCCGCGCACGACAGCGATCAGGACATGGACGACCCACACCGCGACAAAGTGCCGCAACTGGGGGAGCCTGTTGCTGGTAAAAGAGGGGAGCCGTCCGATCCGATGCTGCGCCTGCTGAGTGTTGTCAGTGGCCCGCCGCGAGATGGTTACGAGAGATGACCTACGCGACATGAAGCAGCACCTGCACGAACAGTCTGAGAGGGCCAAGACCATCGCCATGAAGCTCACCACCTTCGATTCGGAGGCGTCCCACGCTGACGGCAATGTGCGCAGCATTGCCGACACCGTCCTGAAGTCGAGATCTTGGAGCCACGCTACGACAACAAGCTGAAGAAGCTGCAAGACGACGCACAGGTCTGCTGCGGAGGTGGCCTCTCGTGCATCGTCAGCGGCAGGGAGCCCGAGCAGTGGTACTTCATCATCACGCCAGCCGGTGGCCCGGGACAGTGACCCACGGAGAGTTTGGATTGCGGGCTTTCCGAGGGCGCTGATTGCTTCTGTCCTACAGAAGCACGCCGACGAGCTGTTGGCGCGCCACGCCACCGCCAACGTTACTGCCATCGCCAAGGTTCACAATGTTACCACCGCGCCGTAGTGTTGCTTTCGATTCCGCTGCCAGTGCTCGTGATTTCGTGCACCGGGTGAAGACACTTGGCGCCACATGGCTGGATAAGAAGACCAACTCGCAGGTGGACTTGAAGATTCGCTTGGATATACCGTTGAAACTGCGTCGTGTGACTCCTATTCCGGTCATTCCCTGGTCAAACGTAGACGGGACCGCAGTTGCCAACAATCGATGGGGGCAGGCTTTCGCCTCGGAGCTCAGGGCTACCGCGGCAAGCTGTGGCGGACCCATGGGGCAGAAGCTGAAGTTCTGTGCACGGTGAAAGGAGTGGAGACTATGCAGCTCGACATCCAGGCCAACAAACCGCGCCTGCTCTCCTCTGGCTTCACCGATCAGGTGATCAAGGACGTCATCGATGCGCTCCTATGCCAGGGAGCACCAGTGCCATCTCGGAAGCGGACCAGCGGTCGAATGCATGGTGCTCAGGGCGTCGATGCAACTTGTTGCGACTACGACGCGCACGTGGACAGCGATTGTCACGCGGGCGTTACGCCTCTCACGTCTGGAGAGGGCATTGCGATGGAGGCCCTTGCGAGTGCGTTCGAGAATGTCGATAGCCAGGCCAGCGAGAGATCACTTCAAATTCAACTGTCAGTGCCTCGTTCGAAAGTGCGCGCGCGCAGCCGTGCCCGTCCCCCCCCTCCGTCTGGCCCCTCCTCGCCCACCTCTTCGTCGGCTCCGAGCACGACCTCGGGTTCCAGCAGCGCAGGTGACGCGCCCCCGGCCCTTCCGCCCCCGCGCAGCCCATTCGTGCATACGCGCATGTTTTCGGTTGCCTCCTGGAATGCAAGGTCCCTTGTCGGCGCGAGGCATGCTCCTCAGTGTATTCACCAGTAGAGAATCAAGTTTGTTCTCAAGTCGACTCGGGCTCACGACGCCGCACGCATCCAGGAGGCACGCGGCACGTTTGAATCGTTTCGAGCGTTGCAGCGCAAAGTCTCGAAGCTCGATGGCCACGCCACGGTCGTTCTCCACGATGACAAAATCGCCTTGCAAATAGTATGTATCCACTGTCACCCTGGGCTCCGGATCGCTCGTCGTAAACAACAGGTTCGGGACTCGCGGGGCGCTCTTCCTCCTCGAGTCAGGCGCGCGGCCATCATGGCAGGCGATTCCAACTTCTGCGCCCTCGGGGAGGGCAGCTCCCAGGTTGGCGGCCGCGCGGCCACTGTCTCTCATAGTCTCGCCAGGTTCTGCCATTCGGTTTTCCCGTTTGCGTTCGAAGATGAGCGGCCCAGGTTCACGCATCGCGTCGAACGCAATCCCAACGGGGTTCCCGAGGTGGCGCCCCCGGCAAGACTAGATATATATATATATATATATATATATATATATATATTAGTTTACCGCCCGCATTTCTTCTGGACTTGAGACCAAGTTCCGGGGTGTCTGGCTGGCAAATGGGAAAACACCCAGACCGCGCCCCCGCATTCGATGCCCTGGCCCCGAAAGCCGCGAGCCGTGCCCGGCGGATTCCGAAATCGGCTACCTGCCACGAGCGGCTTCTTGTTTTCCTGAGTGAAATATTGGAAGGCGCCGATGGTGCCTCTGACGACCCAATCGAACGCGTCCAGGAAGCTCCTCAAGCGATACAGCTCAGCGCTTGGAGAGCCCAAGCTAAACTCAAGTCGAAGGGCGCCACCACTTTGGCTGAATTTGCATCGTGGTCGCTGGCGGCTACGCGTGCGGTCCACAGTCAGGCTCCGTCTATTTTGCGCCGTGCTCTGCGCACTTACACCCCTCACCTCGCTCTACAACGTCGGCGACGCTTTTCATTGCAACCATCTGGCCTTCCATTCGCTCCTCGCCCCCCTCCGGCAGCAGATGATAGACGGACAGATCGACGAGGCGAATCGCGAAGACAGCCTCAGCCCCGCTCGCAGGACGACGAAGATGAACCACCTCTGCACCTTCCGCGCCGCGCGGAACTGCAACGCGGCGAGGGCCACGTCGGAGACCGTCTCTGACCCCCTCGGCGATCCCATCACGTGCCCGAGAGTTGGCGCGGATGCGTCGGCCACGCACTGGGGTCGAATTCACGCCGCCGCGCCTGCCCTCGAGGCCGCACTGGCGTTCGGAGAGGCGGATGATTGCGTGATAACATGGAGAGATCAGGAGTGGTGGGGGACTTCCATCGCGGGCGGTCTCATCGCGAATTATGATGTCATTCGCGCTGTACCTCCTATGCCACAACGTGTTCCAGGGCTGCAGCGCAGGGCGCCCAAAATCCTGCGTTCCCTCGAGTCGACCAGCGCTGCGGACATCCTTGCACGACGTCTTCGGAAAGTGAATGAGCAAGCCACCAGTGATGACGCCAGCCAGCTGTGCCAGAGTTTCCCCGCGTGGCCCAGATGGCCCTGCTTTCGTTCTCTCGTCGGCGTTTAAATATGTCTGCGACGCGCGGTGCTCCTTGGGCCGATTTCGCGGCGAAGCGTGGCCCTGCGTTGCCTGCAAACGCGCCTCGAGCGACCGTGTTTTCCATATGTTAAAATCTCTCAGGTTTGATGAGTCCTGTACTTTCTTCCCGCATGTCCCCGTTTATTTTATGTTCTGCTTCGTCCCGCTCGCGTGTCTCGCTGCCCGCTCATCTTCCTCTGCATGATGAAATTGTTGTATTCACCTTTCTGTTCTTTGATCACGCCCTCAATATGCGCCATCAGTTCCGCGCGCGGAAGATCTCGCCCATCGCCACCGCGCAGGCTTGATCGGGCCAGGTCGCGAGGCGCTCCCCGAGGCTCAGAGGCCTGCATGGAGTGCCCGCGCAGGTTCCAGCCAGCGTTCCTTGGGCGACGGGCCTAGACTAATATGCCCTCTTCTCGTCCGTCTCGTGTCCGCCTGCCTTCTTCTTTTCCTAGGGCGAGCGTGCTCCCCCTGCTCCTCCCCCGGCGCTGAGGAGACGAGCGCAAGCGGCATCTCGCCGACGGCACGGCGGCCCACCACCCCGCGGACGACGACGCAGTGAAGCGCAGCAATGCGGAGGAAAGGCTCGCTCCACGCAGGCGCGGTTCTCGCGGGCCCCAACGCGATTCAGGCGGTTGCCTGGTCGGCAGACGCACGCCACGACCGCGGAGAAGAACGCGGCCGTTAGAAGGCTGCACGCGCTGCCGATGCCGGAGAGGGGAACTGCTCCGCGGGCGAGGCCTTCGCAGGCCTCGACGTTCTGCACGCGGTCGCTCCGGCGGGCCGACGCGCACCACGACCGCGGAGACGAGCGGGGCCGCGGAGCGGCTGCACACGCTGCCGCTGCCGAGAGCTCCCAGGGAGAGATCCCGCCGCCGCCTTCGTCGTCGTCGTCGTCGCCGCGCCCACTCACGCACGCAGACCCCCGTCGTTCGACGGCCGCGGCGCCCGCTCCGCTGGACGCAGCGGCAGTGGAGAGCAGCTCGGGGCGCAGCTTCTGCCAGAGCCGCCATTGCCACCCTCGGTCTCGGCGGGGCCCCGGGGGGCCTCGCCGCCGGAGAGGCGCTTGGGAAGGGGGTCTGTCGGGGCCGAGCCTCGATCTATTGCAGCAAAAATGGCGCGACGCGAAGCTCTGGCTGTCTGCGGCTCGGGCCCCCCGCTGCGCCCCATGCGGCGCGGGCCCCGCCGGCGCAGGGCATCGAACAGCTCCCTGGCCGATGTCGCGCAGCGTCGAGCAACGCGCCGATCGCAGAAGCAGACCGAGCGGGACCAGAACCCCAACCAGCATCCGCAGCCCGAAACCTAGCAGCGGCAGTGGAGCAGCTCGGGGCGCAGCCTCTGGCAGTGCTGGCCCCGTCGGCGCAGGGCATCAGACAGCTCCTCTGGCCGATGCGGTCAGCACGCCCAGTAAGGACGCGCTCCTTCATCCAGGGTGCCCCTGCGCCCTTGCCTCTGCGGCCAGCATTCGCCGTTTTCACCGGTCGCCCGCCGCCCAGAAAATCCCATCTTCGGCCCCCAAGGGCTTTGCGCCCTTCCCACCCGACCCTAATTCACGTTGTGATTGCATTGCAGCGTCGAGCAGCTTGCCGATCGCATGAGCAGGCCGAGTGAGGCCAGAACCGCCAGCAGCAGCAGCAGCAGCAGCACGAATCCCAGCAACGAGCGGCCGACGGCGCGGGCGCAGGCCGTTCCCGGACGCCCGCCACGTTGTAAACGAAAGGGATGGCCCACCGACCCACCGCTGCACCTGATGCCCTTCGGCAACGTGTACTCCCACAGATACGCCAGACCCCACTGCAGGCAGCGATGACGACCAGCACCCACCCACAGACGCCTGACTCGCAAGAGTTCCAGCCGAACCTCGGCGGCCCCTCCAGCAGCTCATGTCGATTGAGATCGCACACGCTGCTCTGGCAGCAGTCTCGAACATATTTCAGCGCACAGCTTCGGCAACAAGTCGTTCCAACCGAGACTCGCGTCGACTGCTTGGAGAATGGCGTCGTCCGCATCCGCAAAAAGCAAGAGTGTCAGTCAGCTGGATAGCAGCGCATGTGAAGACAATCCATCAGTGTGGACCAACTCTGGCACTGGTATAGGCACAAGATGCTTGTTCTGCCAGCATGAGTCATAGACCAGTGCTTGTTCACTGTTCTCTTCTCAGCGGCGCGCGTATGCTGCAGTATGTGCACGTCAGCATATACTTCCTTCGCTGCTGTTTCGGAGCTGGGGATCTCGTGAGAGCGCGGGGCGCCCGATCAACCTTATCGTCTGTTCTTCAGATCATGTCGGCCAGGGGGAAGATTTGGTTCTCCTGTTGGTAGCGGCGCGGGTTGCTCCAGCGCCCTAGGAGAGGCGCACCAGGACCTGCCAGGAGGCACTGGCAGACGACAGACCACATGACGAGTTCAGAGCCCACGGACCCGAAAGGATTTCGGCACTTCCATGGGGATGGTAGCCAGGGTAGCCACCAAGAACTACGCAAGTGGATCACGTGGGCGAAGTCAGCTATGACGCGCCTCAAGCTGGAGCCCACACAGAGGGGGCCCTTCATCTGCACGTTGCTGCAGGGCTCAGCACTGGAGATTGTGGACCATATGGAGTTCGAGGATCACGAGAAGGAGCACGGATATCAGGAACTTCTCGAGTTGTTTCTGAAGCGCTGGCCGGCCAAGGAGCAGGAGGCTATCTTCGGCGAACACCTGGGGGCCGTCTTCGGCTTGCAAGGACGAGAAGGAGAGCGCGTCGCAGCTTGGCTCGGTCGAGCGAAGAAGGTGTTCCAGAAGTGCGGAGCGAAAGCCAACATGTAGTTTCCGACGGAGGCGCAGGCCTGGATCATGCCGCAGCGGCGCGCGTCCATTCCGGACCAGCGGGCCATTGCGAAGGCGATGGCGGCAAAATGCACACCTGAGGCCATGGAAGTGGCGATGCGCGCTACGTTCCCCACTTACAAGATACCGAAGCTACGTCGCGCTGAGGCTGGCGCGCCGTTGGCCGATGTGACAGGGGATGACGACCCCCGTCGCAGGGAGATCTCCTTCGCCTGCCCGGTCGGCAAGGGCACAGTGGATCCCGATTGCGGCCGGGCGCTCATGAGGGCGAACCAGCTCCAGAAGCTACAGGAGCAAGGGGATGCAGCTGGAGTTCTACGAGGAGGCAAACGCGCTCAGGTTCGGCAATAGTGGACACGAGGAGACCAACCGCGCGGCCAAGATTCCCGCGATGATTGGAGGCGCGCCTGGACACGTTACCGCAGCCGTGGTTCGTGGGAACGTACCTCTGCTGTTGAGCAAGCCGCTCCTGAAGGCCCTGCGTGGCCGCAGGGATCTCACGAAGAACCAGATCGCGTTCGACGCCCTGGACACCACAGTGGAGCTGGAGGAGACCGACTCCGGCAACTACAGCATGCCAGTCATCGAGCAGGCTGCGGAGGCCGGCCTGTGCCGCGAACGTGGACATCCACGACCACGCGGCGCCCGTGCCCGAGCACGAGCTTGAGCCGTCGGAGGACAAGTGGGAGGAGGAGAAGACCGAGGAGGTTCAGAAGGAGGAGTCCCAGGAGCCCACGCAGGAGGAGCTCCGGGAGCCCATGCAGGAGGAGAAGGGTCTCGAGGAGCCCGGGACCTCAGCACTGAAGAGGAAAACCCGTCGTCATCTCCAGGAACAATGTCGGGGCGCCCTCGGAATTTCTCGGGGGAGACCACCTGGAGAATGTCAGAAATGTTTTCGCCGCCTCCGGCAACGAAACGCGCCTAAAATTCCGACCGCGGCACGGGGCGGAGCTACGACTGACCCACGGGGCACAATCTATCCGACCGAACGGTACAACATCGGTTTTCAAATCAGCGGGATCGATTCCGACCTCGTGCGCTGATTGCCTGTCACACCTGTACGTGGCGCGGCGGTCTTGCGACAGTCAGCGCACGGCTGCGCGGCGCGACGGATCACATGCGCATGGCACGAGAAACGCGCGCACACATACGATACTGCATACAAGAGATACATGCACATCTTGATCGAGGAAACGACGCCGCGTTTGAACATCCCGCTCGTTCGATCGCCTGGAAGATGCCCGAAATGCAACGACTCCAGCGGCGGATGATCGAGGTAGAAACGGATATGCGCGCGCGCGATTTGCGGGAACCCGGGGGCCACGGCTACATGCGCGTTGGTTTCGTCTCAACGACCGTCACAATGTTCGTCAGAACGGTGCTCGGGGAACCGTGACCACGCGAGGATTGATCGAGGGAAAGACAAATGGGGTCGCGAGAAGCAAGCGGGCAGGCCGGTACACTTCGGATCTCTGCGAAGCTATCCTGCGAGGCACCGACGACTTCGAACAGTTATGGGCCGCTCAGTGGATGCTCTTCTGAGGTTTGATCAGGAGCGTGCGCTTTTGCCGCTGGAGACAGGTGCCCGCGACGTTTCCTTCCGTGGGAAACTGCAGCTGCTGGCGGCTGAGCTCGAGCAGCGCTGTCTGGCCGCTCGCCTGGAAGGCCATGAGCCCGAACGGGACTGCGCAGATTCACCTCAGACACCTCCCTCCATCGCGAACGCTCAGAACATTCGGAATGCCTTCAAGAAGCGACATATCAAGCTGGGCCACGCGGCCCCGTGGGAGATGGTTCCGATATTGAAACGCGGGGATGGGCACGATGAGGCCATGCGTTTGGCCCGGAGTTTCCGTCGTGATGTCTGTAAAGAAACAAAATGCCGAAACCATCCGGGAGTGTTTCCGAGCACGCATCCCGGAGTTTAACAGGCATTGGGAGATCGAAAGCATGAATATTCTCGGGTGGAAAGGGGCCTACACATACGGTCCTTGCTTTCAATATGGTGGACGATGCCTCTTCTTACAAGGTGGTGGTGCCGTTACCACAGGGGAAGAACTCCGGAACCATCCGCGAGGGCTACCGACAGTTTTGGAAACGGTGAGCCGGCCCCGCTGAGCGCATCACTGCTGAAGGCCAACATTGGAGCTGCACTGACGGGCCCCCTTGAGCTCGAACAGACCGAGATCGTACCTGTGGCGGGGGAGGGACAATGGCAGAACGGAAAAACCTAATCCCATTGGGGCTGATGGAAGCGAATTTTCTCGAACGTGTTGAGACAGCGCAACCTCGGAACTATGAGGAGTGGGCTGAGTGTGTCGATGCGACGACCGATGCCAAGCAGCGGATGCTGCGGGTAGATGCTTACTCAACTTCCCAGCATGCGCTGGGCCAGAAAGCCCGACTCCCTGGAGATCTGCTCCAGGATACCGCGGATGTGGCGCGCTTCAGGCCTTTTGCACGACGCTGCCTGTGCACGAGCCCGGGTGATCAGACAGCTTGCTATGCACGCGTTGCTTAAGGCCCGGGACGACCAAGACCTCCGCCGCGCCGTTGCATCTGAAACTGAGTGACCCATTCTTTCCAACCTGGCGACAAGGTCGCCTACTGGAGGAAGGGGAAGAAGGCGCATGCCCGGCGGCATGGGCGCGGTATTCGAATTGGACAACAGGGTCGCAACCGTGGCTTTCGGAGAAAACGCCCACCTCGAATGCGTGCTTAAGCGGGCCCAATCCCCCGGCCCCATTTGCAAAGTTCGGGGCGGTCGACGCGGGGGGGCGCGAGTCGTTTCGACCGATTCCAACCGATTCATTGCACCACATTGCTTGCGCAACCTCAATTGCGCCACGCACGTGGCACCACCCCTATTGTACCATTCAAATTGCGCAACATAGCCCACACGCCATATCGCTGCGCGCAACTTATAGATGTGCCACATAGATGCCACCACATGGCTTGCACCACATAGATTGCTTCGCACAGCTGGCGCCACGTAGATTCCACCACGTAGCTTACGCAACACAGATTGCACCACGTAGGTTGCACCGCGTAGATTCCACAACCGAGACTAGAATGGTGATTGTAATCCGTCATCAGCGGCCGCTCGGCTCAAGCCCGACTCTTGGCCCCGAGATTTTCCGGGCCCTGCCGTCGCGCGTCGCATCCGCCCTCGCGCGGAATCGCCCCGCGCCCGTCCGACGCCGAGTTGGACCGTGCCGCCGCGCTGCACTCTGCGGAGGTGGCCCCAGTGGAGGCGCGCGCACTTCTCGAGCGCGCGCGGACGGCCCGCGGCCAGCCGGGCCCCGACATCGCGACCTTGCGCCGCGCGCTCCGCGGGACTACGCGGAAGCGCGCCCCAGCGAAGACGCGCGGTCGCAAGACGCAGTTGACCGTCGTGCACTTCTGGGCGCTGGACTCTGCCCGGCGCCGCCCTACTCAACGGGCGAAGGGGGGGGCGGAAGTGCACATCGAGGATGCGATTAGAGCTGCTCGGGCGACCGACGTGGCGCCGCCCACCGCGCCCCGGCACTTCGCCGAGCAGTTGGGCGCCAGTTGGAGATCGCCCCGCGCCGAGCCCCTGCGCGCGGAGGCGGGCGTGGCTGGGCGCGCGGACGCGCGCCGGGCGGGGGCGGCCGAGGCGGGGGGGGTGGCTCTGGAGACCCCGGGAGCTTCGGGCGGACACCCTGCCCGTGCGAAGAACGCCGCGGCAACGCTCTGGATTGTTCGCGGCACCGGCAAAGGTCGAGCGCCCAGCTCCCATCCTTTGACCGACCTCATTTTGAGCACAGTTGCCGGATAGTTGCCAGCCAGTTGCCGGATAGTTGCCGCCTAAGTTCTAGACGATTGCCGTCTTCTTGTTCAGAATACAAAAAAAAAATTAGAATGTAAAATTGATGTTTCTACAGAACGGTCGGCAATTATTCAAAACGAAGGTGGCAACTATCCGGCAATTGCCCGGCTCCTACCAGCAACTGTGCAACAAATAGGGTCTGCCATGAGAGGCGGGCCGGGGGCTCGGCCCGCGGCCGGCCGCCAGCCCCGCCGCATTCTTGGCGCCCTGCCAACCTGCCTCGAGGCATGTCCAGCAGCGCCTGGTCCGCC
Organism: Prorocentrum cordatum; assembly: GCA_963575745.1. Classification (NCBI taxonomy): domain Eukaryota; class Dinophyceae; order Prorocentrales; family Prorocentraceae; genus Prorocentrum; species Prorocentrum cordatum. Next base: position 64,560 of record CAUYUJ010022616.1, on the reverse strand, counting down.
ATTGCCCAGTCCAGCATGGGCCGACCCCGCGCGGACCGAGTGCGCCCGCAGCCGCGGCTTGCAAATCGCACAAGGAGTTCAAACCCTGCCGGATGCGTTCTACTCGCGATCTAGATGGGCCGCAGGGGCCAGCGGCGGGAAGCGGGCGGAGCGCGCGCGCGCGAGTCGCGCGCGCATGTGGCAGGCGGAAGTGGTGGTGACCTAAGACTGAACACGCAATGACGTTGACGCCCTTGGCGATCATCGGCAACGTGGCCTGATCGGAATGGTACCCTCGCAGCAGCGCTGGCCGCCAGGGCCGCGTCGCTTCCCGCCCCCCCCCTCTCCCTCTTACGCGGCAGGCGTTCGATCGCTCGCCCGGCCACCGACCCGGCGGCCGGGACCAGACCCAACCGCGCCTGGAACCAAGACCACGTCGACGGCCGCCTTCCCGGACTCATCTGCAGCCCGAAAGGTTTGGAAATGGTTTCCGCGGCGGTGGCGGGGCCGCGCTCTGGACATCTTGGCCGCGCCACGTACGCGGCGCCACCTAGACCGCACAGAGTGCACCTCGTGGATATCTTGCCCCAGGTGGATTGCACCGTGTAGCTTGGTGCGCCCAACCGACCGTCGGGGGGTTGGGCTTGGCGGTTATCACATTGGGGGCATCTCATTCGAGCCGACCCCCCCCAATCCCGACCAGCCTCGACCAGCGAGGTACCAGCATATCAGTTGGTGGAGCAAGTGCTACAAAGTGAGCAACAACGACTGAGCACCGCTGGGCCACTTACATCCTCTGGATCTTACTCGAGAAGAATTCCCTCCAGCGCCTCCTATCGTGAGCTCCGAAGGTCCTCCAACGGATGCCCCAGCCAATGATGACCAGGGACCTGCCGAACATGCCGAGGGCCCTACCGACACCGGACCACAGTGGCGGGTCCTCCAGTGCTTCGAGAGCCTCCTACAGCACCCAGTCCGACTCCCACAGTAGGACCGACACCGACATCGCGACAGCCACGGCGGCGATTTACGACGAAACGATCGATCGACGAAGTAACTCAACCGATACCCCAACAAGCCCCCTGGACTCTTCTGGCCCCTGGAGGCCCGGAGCCTACGACGGAAGACGACGACGGCGAGACCCTGACCCACTAGTGTCCCCGGAGGATGTCGCTATCGAGAATGCGCCCTTCCTGCATCAGGCCAGTCGGACACCGCCCCCCGACAGAGAAACCTTGCTAGTTGCGTCTCCGAGTGGCTCCAAGGAAGAAGGAGAAGGAGGCACGGGAGAGATTGGTCCAACGGTTTATCCCAGGACGGTTTGCGATGGCTGAAAATGAGGAGGAGGGACAACCTACACGGATAAAGGCTCGGCGGTGTCTCAGCGGTTTACTTGGGCCCCGATTTGCCCGATCTCATTCAGGAGGGAAAGCTACAGAGCCCGACAATCACACCTTTTGGCCGCGCGGTATGGTTTCACATTGTGGCCAGCCATCAGTGGGACTTAAATTTCGGCGATGTGCACTATTCGTTCCCAGATGCCGAGAGCATTCAACGACGCGAGCCCCTTTTTATTACGCTGCCCAACGGGGAGTGCCCGGACATCCAGACGGAGAACTCCTGGAGGTCACCCGAAACCTGCATGGCCAAAACGACGCCTTTTTTTGAATGGTTCCAGGAGTTTGACGCATACCTATAACAGTTTGGCTTCTGCCCCAGTCGTTTTGATCCTTGCTTGTATTTTCTGCGCGACCAGGGGAGCCTGGTTTGTGCGTTGGCCTGTCACGTGGACGACAGTATTTCAGGTGGACACGGGACCCAGCATGCCGAAGCTATCCGACTCCTGCGCGAGCGATTCCCTTTCCGAAAATGGCAAGTACATCACGGGGAGTTTTGCGGGGCGCACTACACCCAGGACCCGAAGACCAAAGCCATCCAGGTGAGCCAGGCCAAGTTCGCGGAGAAAATGAGACCGGTCCGTTTCAGGCGCCAACGACTCCGGGACCCGACCGCGAAAGCGATCGATTATGATATTGCCCAGGGACGTTCGTGTTTTGCAGACGGAGGTTGGGCGCGCAAAGAATCTAGACCCGACTTGTCGCGCCAGGCGTCGTTTGGCCAGAGCTGTTTTCCACAACCCACCGTTGGCGAACTGGCTCACGGCGCGGCGATGGTACGTCGCGCCAAGCGCCCCCGGCTAGCCTAGAAGACAAGCGATGTGCGATCGATGTGGTGGTGATTAAGGACTCTGTCAAGCATTGCGGTGCCAGCGTCAGGTGGTGCCCTACAAATCGCCCCCCATGAGAAGGGGGGAAAGAGGGGGGTCGAACAACCCTAAACCCTACAGGGGTACTTTTGGGTGGGGGGTGGGAACGGGAACGAAGAGCAGCCGACCCCCCCAACCTTTTGAAGGAGGAGAAGGAGGCACGGGAGAAATTGGGCCAACGGTTTATCCCAGGACGGTTTGCGATGGCTGAAAATGAGGAGGAGGGACAACCTACACGGATAAAGGCTCGGCGGTGTATCAGAGGTTGACTTGGGCCCTGATTTGCCCGATCTCATTCAGGAGGGAAAGCTACAGAGCCCGACAATCACACCTTTTGGCCGCGCGGTATGTTTTCAAATTGTGGCCAGCCATCAGTGGGACTTAAATTTCGGCGATGTGCACTGTGCGTTTCCAGATGCCGAGAGCATTCAACGACGCGAGCCCCTTTTCATTACGCTGCCCAACGGGGAGTGCCCGGACATCCAGCTGGAGAACTCCTGGAGGTCACCCGAAACCTGCATGGCCAAAACGACGCCTTTTTTTGAATGGTTCCAGGAGTTTGACGCATACCTATAACAGTTTGGCTTCTGCCCCAGTCGTTGTGATCCTTGCCTGTATTTTCTGCGCGACCAGGGGAGCCTGGTTGGCGCGTTGGCCTGTCACGTGGACGACAGTATTTCAGGTGGACACGGGACCCGGCATGCCGAAGCTATCCGACTCTTGCGCGAGCGATTCCCTTTCCGAAAATGGCAAGTACATCGCGGGGAGTTTTGCGGGGCGCACTACACCCTGGACCCGAAGACCAAAGCCATCCAGGTGAGCCAGGCCAAGTTCGCGGAGAAAATGAGACCGGTCCGTTTCAGGCGCCAACGACTCCGGGACCCGACCGCGAAAGCGACCGATTATGATATTGCCCAGGGACGTTCGTGTTTTGCAGACGGAGGTTGGGCGCGCAAAGAAATTAGACCCGACCTGTCGCGCCAGGCGTCGTTTGGCCAGAGCTGTTTTCCACAACCCACCGTTGGCGAACTGGCTCACGGTGCGGCGACGGTACGTCGCGCCAAGCGCCCCCGGCTAGCCTAGAAGACAAGCGATGTGCGATCGATGTGGTGGTGATTAAGGACTCTGTCAAGCATTGCGGTGCCAGCGTCAGGTGGTGCCCTACAAATCGACAACTAGCCGATGCCCTGACCAAAGACAAATGGGACCCCTCAGACCTCCCACGGGCCTGCATGAGAGCCAACAGGCACCAACTTGCCGACGAACAGCACGCATTAGAATTAGAGGCCAACGAGCGCCAGAACCGACGGTTGCGAGGGGCCCAATGGAAAGAACAATCAACCAGGATGCCTGGGGATCCAGTGCGATTGTGCTGACCTGGGGAGGGAGAAAAATTCTTACCAGGGTTTCGACGCGACAATGTTGCGAGCGTGCTGTTTTTCTTTCGAATGTACATCACCGACACCAGCAATGCGCGCATGTGTTACGACGTACGCATGTTATTGTTTTTATTTGGCTAAGTCAACCTGTCTCCTTCCACTACGTGCGCCAACTGTGCCTTGTTGAATACAAGGCTACGCGCGGGCCCGCGCGTTCCAGCGAACACCGCCAGTTGGCGACGGTCAAGAAGGAGCCGGCTGAACCCCCAGCTGTGACTGGTGAGGAATTCGCACAGCGTCTTCACCAGACTCGTCTCCGCGTGCAGGGTGAAGCCACGTCTGCCGCAACGTCGGGTTTCGGCAAGCACAAGGGCAAGAGTTTCGAGTCTGTCTGGCAGTCCTCCCCGGCTACTGCTCGCGGCGCGCGGCACATCTCAATCCCTCGAGCGGTTTCAGCCAGGCTGCCTGGCTGGAGTCCGCGGTGGAATTGAATGAAAGTGGAGCTCTCCGTGCTGGCGCGTCTTCGGAAGACGGAGTCTCGAGGACCGACCCTGAGATGCTGCGCAAGGTGGCCTGCCTGGAAGATGCAGCCGAGAAGCTCGACACCCGCACTGCCTGGCTCGAGGCCGCCGACAATCTCGCTCCTTTCGGCAGTCGCGCGGTGGCGCTCGACAGTAAGGTGATTCAGCCAGAACACGCTTTGACGAGGGTGCTGGAGGTCCTGGTGGTCTCAAGAATCCTGGTCAACTTTCAGTAGTTGTGAGGGTTGTTGCGAGTCTGTCTCTTTGAGGCAATCAGGTGCCTCCGCGCCTATCGCTGCTGCCAGCTCTGCTCCTCGCTGATGCAGTTTCATGCAGGATGTTAGAGGAGTGTTTTTGTCAGCATGAGCCACGAACCAGTGATTGCCCCCTGCTGCCTTCTCAGTGGCGTGCGTATGTTGCAGCACGCGCACGTCAGCATCTCGCGCCTTCGCTGCTGCTTCGGGGCAGGGGATTGTGCGAGCGCGGGGCGCCCGATAAACCTTATCGTCTTTCTTCAGATCATGCCAGCCAGGGGGAACCTTTGGGTTTCCTACAAGTGCCCATCGCAGACCTCAGCCGCGCAGCCAGAAGTGACCGAGCATCCAGTCCCACATTGCTGTCAATCGGCTGCCAGCGCCTCGCGAGTCCCGACGGCATCTTGCTAAAATTCCGCGCAGTGGTTCGCCGACGCCAACCTTCAGTCCAGCACGGTCGAGATTATCGGTGACGCGCCCGAACGGCTTTTCAGATTACATGTCAAAGGTTGCCACGATATTTGCGTTCCTCGAGCCCGGGCTCTCCGTCTCGCACGAGCCCTCCAATACGTTGGTGAGAGAGGTGGCGACGCTCTGGGCCGTCGGACACCAACGGCCAACGTGTCTCCATGCACGCAAAGCCTGTCAAGTTAGCAAAGCAGGTCCGCACCGAAGTCCAGCGCAAGAAGTTCCAACAGCTCCTCGAGGACCGCTACCTGGTCGGCCAGCGGCGGGCGCACATGGGCGAAGGGCGCTGCGCACCGCGACGCGCCGCCTGTCGCCCGTTCGAAGGCTCACGGCAGGGCGGACCCCGGCACACCGCAGTGGAATCACCAGGGGCGTTCGAGCAGGGCCACCACCACGACCTCGATCGCGGCAACATCCCCATTCACCCCAGGACCCTCTTCTCTGACACTGGGGCCGAAGGGTGGCGTTCTTAGCCATCCGTGGGCTCCGCGGTCCGCGGCGTGTTGTACCAGGGACCCATTTCTTCCAGCATGCCACGAAACATGGAACGCCTGGGCGATAATGCGCCATAAGCGGAGCCGACACAATCGCGAGCAGACCGTCTTCGCAAAATACATTAAACTTTCTGGCGTCATTCTGATCCAGGAGGCCAGTTTGTCAGCGTCGCGCGATCCCGCCTGGACCGACGCGCAGCCGCTCCCGCGCAGGATCATATCTTCGGAAGCGCGGTCCCACGACAGGAGGCCACCGTGACGGCGCGGGCGAGACAACCAACATAATTGCTTGTTCCCAAACATCCTGCGGTCTTGGGTCTTCGTTCTGAAGAGACAGCGCCCCGCGTCACTCCTCCTGCCGCCCCCTCCCCCCTCATTTCCCATCCGCGCCTCTCCTCCCCTTCCTGCCCCCAGGTTCTCCGCATGTCCATTTCGGCACACCCCTCACACGGTTCGGGACCTCCTGGGGAGCCCCACCGAAGGCCCACCGGCCGCGTCCGCATGCGCCCCCCGCCCCATTTCGGCACACACCACACGCGTTTCGTGGCATCATAGAGAGCTCCACCGAAGGCCCCAGTGGCCGCGCCCGCATGCGCCCCCCCCCGTCCACTGCACCCCCATTCTGGCACACACACACACACACACACACCTCAGACGTTCCGTGGCCCCATGGGGAGTTCCACCGAAGGCCTCAGCGGCTGCGCCCGCATGCGCCCCCCGCCCACCCACCGCATGCCCATGTCGGCGCACCCCTCACACGTTTCGCGGCCCCATAGGGAGCCGAAGGCCCCAGTGGCCGCGGCCGCATGCGCCTCCCTTCCCTCCGCATGCCCATTTAGGCGCACCTCTCACACGGTTCGGGGCCCCATAGGGGACACCGACGGCCCTTGCGGCCGCGTCTGCATGCGCCCTCCCTGCCCGCCGCATGCCCATTTCGGTACACCCCTCAAAACGGTTCGTGGCCCCATAGGGTGCGCGTGAAGACCGCCCATCTCCCTTTTCTATCCATCTATCCTGTTATCCTCTCGGCACAGGTATCTGACATGTTTGCGCTCCTTTGTTCACACGGGCGCATGGACAAAAGATATGGTTTGTTTCTCCCTATCGTCCGCTATCTACGGACCCCACGGTAGTTTCGACTCATTGGTCGTTAACCTCCGTTCACAGGCTACCAGCCTCTACCATACGCTGCGACACCCCGCGCCGCGTTTGAGCCTCGCGCAAGGCGCTCGACCCCGCGGGGACCAGTGCCCCTATGCGCGGCGGCTGTTCGACGGCGCGCGGGCGTCGCAACGACGCGGAGAGGGCTGCGGGACAGGAAGCGATACCGCAAGGCGAATGCCGCTTTTCCGAGCCTCTTCCTTGCGAGCGCGGCTGTGGCACGAGCTCACTTTCGATGGACGTATGCCCCCAACCCTACAGCTACGGTCACTCCGCTGCCCCCTCCAAATTCGTTGTCTTACCCTCCTCCTTTCTTCCTCTTCCTCATTTCCCCATCCTCTCGCATCCGTCCCATCATGACCCCCACCTTCACGCCACCACCCCTCCGCTTTCAGCTTCTTACCATTATCATCTTCTCTCCCCCTCATCATCCCATCCTCGTTGGAGCAGCCGCCTCTGGAGGTGGCAAGGCAAACAGCCGGTACAGTGTGTAATGATCAAGCGATGAACCGTGCTGAGCTTGTGGACTTCCAAAGTCCATCGGGGACTACCCAGAGGGCCCCTTGTTGCTGCATTCTCCGTTCAAAAGAAGAATGGACTCTACCACATTCCCCGCCCTGGGTTGTTGGTACCCCCTGGGAGAGTGCAAATCACATGCGGTTCTGCCCCATCTTTCATTTGCCATATGAACTCATACCATCCCAGCTAGGCTTGTTATCGCCCCCTTCATCCCTGTCACATAATACTATGCGAGCACACCCGTTCATCGCAAAAGGTTAATGTTCAATAACGCGTGGCCAAAAATACAAAGGCCATAGGAGCGCGCACATGTTGAAATCGTACCAAGCACACCAGTGTTGCAAGCACTTCGGTTGGAAAACATCAGAAACCCTTAGGTATGTCATGACATCTTGTAGATGTTCTGCCCGCGCCCACTTGCTGAACTTGGACGAGCATGAGGTTAGCAAGCTCGGCCAGGATCCGCGTTATCATGTCCCCACGCAGTGCGCCCGCGCTCATCCAGTGTGCGCCCAGCACACGAGCCCGTTGCAGGTAAGAGCCGCTGGGGAGCTCGGTCGTTTCGCGATGGCGCCACCGAGCCTGTCATCGTCCTGCTGCGGCCCTTCCCCTCCTCCCTCCAAGAATTGCGCTGGAAGACAACACGCCGTGCGGGCCACGCGCGCCGCCTCCGAGCGCGCGCGTCGAAGCCCGTCCAACACAGCAAGCTTCCAACATTGAGAATCAGCTACCTCAGAAAAAATGCAGAAACAGCTACATGCTGTTCAAAAACATGTGAGAGCAAAACAAGTGCTCGTCAACCGAAAGGTTGTCAGGGTTCTTGGATTTCTGCGTGCACGCACTTCCTCACCGTCACCCCCCATCAGCGCCACTGCATCACCGCCGTTACCGTCATCATCAACCGCTGCCGTTGCCGCTACCATCAGTCAGCCACCTTTATCGCCAACGCATGGACATCATTCTCGTAATCGTCGTGGCCGGTATCGGCGCCGTCATTGGCCTTGCCGTCGCCATCGTCATCATCACTACCACCATCGTGACTAACATCGTTGCCGCCTTTGTCGGCGTCATCATGATACAGCGCCCGCCCGAGTCACCGACCCGCACTGAAGTGCCCGCGCGCAAGCGCGGCCTTCGAGATGCGCTGGGGATTTCTCATCGGTACGCGCCGTCGCGGCCGCGTCGGCTGTGCCAAACCAGCTGACCGCTCTACGCGCGTGCGCGCTAGCGCAGCCGTAGATGTGCGCCAGACAGTACCAAGCAGTCACCGCAATCGCGGCCGCATGAGTTGTACAGAGCAAATTGCGGGTGGGAGGGGGGGTGATTGCGCGAGCCTTGGAGCCGACGATTTCCATTTCTGCAGGGTGGTTGTCACTGCTAGGGTGTAAATACAGAAAGGGCTTCAAATAACTACATCAAGACATGCCCATGAGCACTGCAGAAATAAGCGAAAACAATATGAGAAAGGTTGGGAGTTCGACGCATCACGTTTGTTTGTCGATGCGGGGTGCCATCCGGTTTTCGATAGAGAGTGTCGCGCGGTCCGCAGTCCTCAACATCCTCTGGGTGAGCGCACTCACGTGTGCATTCTTGCTGGTTTGTTTATCTCTGGAAAATCAACAGATCAAAGGGCAGCTTCAAGCAATTTGACGTGAAATCTGAGATGTTTTCCACAGACCACTGATCAGCAGAGCGATCCTCGTCCCCCTCCTTGGTCAGGTGTTCCTCGTCCTCCCCCGTTACGAGGGCTGTCCAAAGAGAGCCTGTTTCCCACTCGCCGAGGCGTGTGCTTGCCAATGGAGTAGCCCCCGGCGCTGCAACTGTTTGAAGGGAGGCAGGGCGGTGGCGACAGCGGCTTCTCCGCCTTTCGCCTTTTCGTCCTCATCGTTCTCTTCCTCGTCCATCCTGGTCATCCATCGTCCTCGCCCCCCTTCGTCCATCCTCCTACGTTCACCCGGGGAGGATGGCCGAAGGGGGCCAGGGAGGAGGAACAGGACATGGAGGATGAGGAGGAGAGGAAGAGGAGAACATGTGATGGAGGAGGGATGAAGAAGGAAGGCGAGAGGGGAAAGAGAGAATGCGGACCAGGAAAGAGCCGATTAGCACGGAAGAGGAGGACGGTGGGAAGCGGGAATGGGAATGAGGAAGAAAGAGGCGGAAAGTGGAGTTCGAGGAAACATACTTTGTTTCCGTGCCCCTACGCTGATTTGACACCTCGAGATGAAATTTCATCTGGTATTTCAGCGTGGTGCCCATGGCGGCCACCCTGCTGTGTATTCGCACAGGGCCTGCCACGAGCGTGCACGGGACCGAATTGCGCGGACACCGTGGAGCGATTTGTTCGTTCCCTCCTCCTCATCCTCATCCTCC
>CAUYUJ010022616.1:0-48497 GCA_963575745.1 Prorocentrum cordatum | reverse complement strand
TACTCCCCCTCCCGTTCCTTCGCCCTCTCCTTAGGAGATAGTGTGCGGCCCCCGGGAACACGCAGAAATCGACGGCGTGGTCCGAGATCGGTGGATTCGATTTCGCGCCGTTCGAATCTCTTTCCTGTCTCCTCCTCTGTTCCCCCTCCGAGTCGCGAGGTCGGCAGCGTCGAAAGATATGCAAACTCCAGCCGGAGGCCGGATGTTTTTTCGAGTTCGCTTACTCCGGACTCTCTCGCCCGAGACGCCGGCAGCGGCGAAAGATATGCAACGTCCAGCTTGAGGCCGGATATTCTTTCGAGTTCGCTTATTTCAGATTCTTCTGTTCTTGCGCCTTTGCCTGGCCGTCCCTCTCCCGTTTCTCTCCCTTCAGTCTCTGCGCCTCCTATTCCGGTATCTCGTATTGATTTCTCTCAGAGATTGATTTCTAGTTATTTCCCTCGTGTCACTGAGCCTTTACCTGTAGCTTCAGAGCCTCAGGGCGGATGCCTGCGTGAATCCAGGCCTTTACCGCCTTTCGTTTCACAGCAACTCACCATTCTTCATGCGAATCTCGACGGTTTCTTTTCTCACTCTGCTGAGCTTGAGTGTCGTTTGTCCCTCCTCCCCTTCCTCCCTTCTCTAGTCTTTTTGAATGAAACTAAGATCGATTATTGTTGTTTGTGTCCTCGTTTGACACACTACACTGTCATAGGAAGACGCGATCGCCATTCGAATGGTGGTGGCGTGCTTGTATTTTGTCTCGATTCTTTAGTTTCTCTTTTCTCGCCTCTCCCGAATTTTCATGCTGACATCGGCCCTATCTTGTTGGCTTGTTGGTAGACCTCCGTGTTACGGTGATCTGTCAGCTATTAATAGTTTCGGAGCAGATTGGGCTCAGCACTCAGGGCGTAAAATTTGTTGGATTTAGTCTTGACGGACATGCCAGACGAAGTGTCGGTTGTCCGTACTTCCTAAGTTAGCTGATCACGATCTTGTTCTGTCTTCGTTCTCTTTTGCTCCACTTGCAGTGTCTAATGTCTCGCGCGAGTGCTGGAGATACTCCCAAGCGAATTGGCGTGATCTCCGGCGTTTTCTTCGTAATACAGATTGGCAGGACATTTTAACTGATAGTGTTGATGACGGAGCTAGAGCTCTTTCTAATCATATTCTGCACGGAATGCGGCAATTTATTCCTCGAGGCGTGGTCGCTAAACAGGGCTCCCACCCCTGGGTGACGCAAGAGTGTCTCCAGGCTGTCCACCTCAAGCAGGCGTGCGCTCATTCTTCCGATTTTCCTTTCGCAGTTCGCGCTTGTAGTCGTACTATGCTTGATGCTTTTCGGTCGTATGTCGCACGTACACGGATGAAGTTGCGATCTCTCCGGTCAGGGTCGAAGGGGTGGTGGCATCTTTCCCGCGAGCTGATGTGTAGAGCTTCGAAGGCCACCTCCGCCCCCCTCCGGAATGCAGCCGGAGCCTGGGTAGTCCAGCCTTCTTCCAAAGCCGATCTTTTTGCTTCGTCGTTTGAAAGGAGATGGCAGGTTCCAGTCTTGTCTGATAACGTCTACTCTGCTCTTCTTCCCCCCCCTCCCTTGCCCCTTTCTCTTCCTCCTCTCCGTCTCCGGCATGCCCGTCAAATCTTGTCAGCGTTACGTGAGGATAGTGGCACCGGGCCAGATTTAGTCTCCGCACGGGTGCTCAAACAGTGCTCTCGCGAGCTTGCTGAACCTTTAATTCTCCTGTCGCGATTGATTTTAAGATCAGGCAAGTGGCCCGAGTGTTGGAAAGTCCACTGGGTGTTTACTCTATACAAAAAGCTTTCACGGCACGAGCCGGACAATTATAGAGGCATCCATCTCACGGCGCAGATTTCTAAAGCAGCAGAGCGACTTTTTAGTTCTTTGTTCGTCCCCCGGATGTGTCGCGAGTTGCGTTTCGGAGAATTCCAATTCGCTTACACACCTGGCCGCGGTGCCCGCGACGCCCTGTTATTTTTAGTACTCTCTTGGCTCCGCGCTTTTGCTGCGAGAAAGCGTGTCGCAGTATATTGTTCGGACGCGTCCGGCGCCTTCGACAGAGTGTCGTCGCGCCGCCTGCGCGCCAAGTTGGCAGCAGCTGGTATGCCAGCACCTCTTCTTGCTGTTTTGGAGGACTGGCTGTCCCCAAGATCAGCGCATGTTGTTGTGAATGGTGATTTGTCCCGTGTCGTGCGCATGTGCGACATGATTTATCAGGGCACGGTCTTGGGTCCTCCCCTGTGGAACATATATTACGCTGATGCCCAGGATCCGATAGAAGACAACGGTTTTCAAGAGATCGTGTTCGCTGATGATTTAAATGCTTTCCGCTTGGTAGACACAGACCTCACTGACGACGAAGTATTCGTGCTGATGACTGTATGTCAGCAGAAGCTGCACACTTGGGGAAAAGCAAACGGAGTTTGCTTCGACAGCTCCAAAGAAAGTATGCACATCATGTCTGCGAGCAGGCCGGCCGGCGAAAACTTTAAGCTGCTTGGCGTCGTGTTTGATTGTAAATTACTCATGCACGAGGCGGCCCAGGCATGCGCGTGCGAAGCAGGCTGGCGCACGACGTCGCTCCTGCACTCGCGGCGTTTTTATTCAGTGCGCGAAATGATTTTATTATATAAAAGTCACGTGCTCTCTTATATCGAATACCGCACTGCTGCTCTCAGTCACGCTTCCACGTCGGTCCTTGGCTTAATAGATTCTGTTCAACAGCGGTTCTTGTCAGCCTTGGGAGTGTCTCCGGCTGCTGCTCTGTTGCAGTACTCCCTCGCGCCTCTAGCGTCTCGTCGTGATATTGCTGTTCTCGGTCTGATACACAGGACGGTGCTAGGCATCGGGCCCCCTATGTTCTCGACTTTCTTCGCTTTGGACTCTTCGCTTCCTCCCAGGCGTGCCTCTCGTCGCCACCGCCACCATTTGATCGACCCTTGCGACATCCGTGCTCCAGACTACCTAATCCGTTCCGCACTCGGCGCAGTGCGAGTCTATAACATTCTTCCAGACAGCGTTGTCCAGCAGCGCAGCGTTCACGACTTCCAGCGGTGCCTGCAGGAGCTGCTGTGTCACCGCCTCAGGCTCGGCCAGCACGGGTGGGAAAAAACCTTCGACTGGCGCGGACCAATGGCTTTTCACCCTCTGTTGGCCCTCCGGGGGTGGAGGCCCCCCTAGAGTGGCGTCCGAAATCAGCTGGCGCTTTTGTTGCATTTCCTCCTCTCCTTCCGCGTTCTCCTCCCTTCCTCCTCTTCTTCCTTCCGCTCTCGTCGATTGCCGCGCGAAGCGTGTTGCAACTCTTCGAGCGGCCTTTCTGCCGCTCTGCTGAGTTGGCACGAGGTGAGGAGTTGTGTTGTGATCGAGGCTGATAAAAAAAATAATAATAAAAAAAAAAAAAAAATAAAAAAAAAAAAATAATAAAAAAAAAAAAAAATAAAAAAAAAAAAATAAAAAAAAAATAAAAAAAAAAAAAAAAAAATAAAAAAATAGAAAAAAATAAAAAAAATAAAAAAAAATAAAAAAAAATAAAAAAAAAAAAACAAAAAATAAAAAAAATAAAAAAAAATAAAAAAAAAATAAAAAAACAAAAAAAAAAAAAGAGATCAAGGAATTCTGAATCTCGGAAATAAAGCAAAAGACACACAATCAGTCGAGATTTGTTTTTGTTGCGAATTATGTTTTTTTTTTCCTGTGCAGTTCAATTATTTCAAGTGTCCAGCGCGTGTGTTTATGTATATTGCGTTGCCATTTGGACGCCAGCCATCGTTTCCGATTTGAGGATTCTCTCCTCGATATCCCAGACAAATTAGCACGGAAAAATGTTGGTTCTTACAGGTATCGAGTAACCATTTTGGTTCCAGTAACCATTTTGGCTCAAGGTGTTTTTTTTTGCTCAAGGTGTTTTTGCGGCAGGTTAAATTAAACCAGGCTGTTTATTTTCGCATGTCGCAGCGGTCGGCCACCATATTTCCTTTGCCTGTTCAGTGAGATCGTGTTTGGCGTTGCGGCGGCTGGTGTGCAGAACAAGTTCGGGAAGTCTTCTGGTGAGGATGCAAGACGTCTCACGCTCAAGTAAACGAGGTGAAGCAGGCATTGTCTTCGGAGTCCAAGAGGAGGGTCGAGGCGGAAACGCAGATGGACGAGTCCAGCGGCTTTTTGGCCGCCCAGTTTGCTCCTGGTCCTGCCTTGTCAGAGCAGTGCGGTCCCGCCGAACGCTTGCAGGCGTCGGTCCGCCGGACCCCCCCCCGCCGAGCGCCGCATTTTGGTTGGCGCTCCCGCTCCTGCTTCTGGCAGTCTGAGCGTTGCATGCCCACGAGCCTGGCTGATGCGATGGCGAGCGGCGCGCCGACTGCTCCTGGTGCGGGTATGCCCCCAAGTGTTGCGGTCCCTGGTGTGGCGTCGGCCCCGCGGGTTTCGTTCCCCCGATTCACGCGGATGGATTTGCAAGTCCAGCAGTTCCGCCACCGAACATTGTTTCAGCTGACCAGAAATTGACTTCATCATGAGGAACATGTCGTTGAAGAGTGACAGCGACAAAGTCCGACATCGAGGCTTTTCGCGTTGAGATAAAAATGGAAATTGCGACGGCAGTAGATCCTTCAAAGGACCAGATGTTTGATTTTCGCAGTCGTCTAGCGGCCTCGAGGTTCGAAACAGTAGTGGTTTAAGCAAACAGCAGATTCAATTGTTGAATTCTTTGCGAATCGACAGATGGCATTTACAGGTTTCACAACGACAGTTTTGGAGACCCGGACGACAGAGATCGAGCAGTTCCTCGGTAGGTTCTCTGGTTTGCCTCAGTATTCGATTGGACGCTACATGAAGGAACCCCGTGATCAGACAGTGTCCAAGGCATCGTATATCGAATTTTCAAGCGAGACTGCCCGAAAAGATTTTTTCGAGAAGGCCAAACAGCAGAGTTTCAAGAGCGGCGAGGAGGAAAGGAGGACAGAGAAACAGAGGGAAAGGGAGGATGTCTCAACGGATCTAGCCTTCTCGAAAATCCATCTCGAGAATCATCCGGCGCACAGCTCGCCGGCGTGAAGCTGGCCGAAAAACTGTCCTGAGCACTCGGCGGCCTAAGGCCGGTCAAAGATTCGCCCTCAACGCTTGGCGGCCTAAGGCGGGTCGAAAATTCATCCTGAACACTCGGCGGCCTAAGGCGAGTCGAAAATCCGTCCTGACGCTCGGCGGGTCGAAAAAACCCGTCCTAAACACTCGGCAGCCTAAGGCGGGTCGAAAATTTGCTCTGAACGCTCGGCGGCCTAAGGCAGCTCGAAAATCCGTTCTGAACACTTGGCGGCCTAAGGCGGGTCGAAAATCCGGTTGGAAGAGCAGCAAAACCCGGAAAAAAAGAACGATTCAATCGTTTTGAGAGCAAAGCCGCGGATCTTGGACCACGGCGGCGGAAACGAGAAATTACCGTAACCGGGGACCGCTCACTATCCGCTACGCGTGGAGGAAGAGAAAGAAAGGTGAAACAAGTCAGCAGTCCCCCAACGTCCCTACTTGAGAGAGATTCGTGAAGGGAGGTAAAAATACTCCCCCGAAATCTGTGTTGTTCTGCAAGCCTTAACGCCTTCAATCTGGACCACGCGATGCTTGAAATCAGCCTGTACAGCTGTACCAGGAACAGCAGCTTGCCTAAAGCCCAATCGCGGTGCTTATTGAATTCGCAAAGCGGACACGAACACTGCCATGACTCTCCTTTGGGCCAACGGAGTTTGCGTGAATTTTGCACTAGGTTTCACAGTTTTTTGCCTCAGGATGGTGGCCGCGGCGAATCCCGGCCTGAGCCATCCTTCGATTGGGCAGTTTTGACTTTCAGCGTTTTGTAGTGCACAAAGACGAACTATTTGCTTATATTTCCTCTCTTCCGTCCTTTCCTTCTTTAATTTGTTTAACCGAGACTTGGCTTGATGACTCCGTCGCTCATCCAGCTCTTCCCGGATATTCTTTAGTGGCACGGCGAGACCGGGACGGTCTGGGTGGTGGAGTTTGTATATTCGCTGTTGACGCGGCGATTGACGCTTGTTCTTTTGTCCTTCGTTCTCCTTCTGCTGATCGAGTTTGGATTCTAATGCACACTGAGTCTGGGCCGATTCTTGTTTGTTGTTGGTACCGTCGACCGTGCCACGGTGAAGTGGAATCGATTGAATCTTTAAGCGGCGAATGGAATTCGCTGGTAGATCAATGTGTAGGAACAATTATAACAGGGGATATGAATGTGCATCATAAGCACTGGCTCGCTTTCTCTAGTCATGTCTCTCCTGAGGGCACTTGCTTGAACAATTGGTGCCTGCAGAGGGGTTTTCGTGAATGTATTCGTGCCCCCACACGGGGCCCTCATCTCCTTGATTTGTTTTTGTGTGATATCCCAGACATGATTACTTCTAAGGTTTTAACACAAGTAGCTGATCATTCTGCAACTTTATGCTCAGTTTGCATGCCGCCGCTTATATTTGAGCACAGCGAGCGGCGATTGTGGTTTTTTAAAGGTGCTGATTGGCATTCAATCGAGCGTCGATTGCGTGAGCAGGATTGGTCTTGGATAGACCGTTCGACGCCGGATATCGTGGTATCGTGTTTAACCCAAATAATTTTTTCTTTATGAATATGTATATTCCGTCGTCTGAAGCTGCCTCAGTTGTTTCGCACCCTTGGATTAATCAGCAGTGTCTGGACGCGGTTCGAGCGAAACGCCAGGCCGCCGGTGCGCCTTCTTTTCCGGCTGCCGCTGCCGCCTGTAGCACTGTTATGCTGGAGGCATTCCGCGCTCACACGCAACGCATTCGCCATAAGCTCCGGTCTTTCGGCCGTGGAAGCAAGAAATGGTGGAAGGTTTCTAATGAGTTTTTGTCGCACGTTCATAAACCTTCTTCCTCTCCACTGAAGCGTTCTGATGGTTCGTGGGCTCTTTCTGCTTCTGCTAAAGCCGATCTGTTTGCACAGTCCTTTAGCAGCAAGTGGTGTCTTCCCGCTCCAGTTTTAAATGAGTTTACTGATCTGTCTATCCCGCTTATACCACTGGATCGCTGGGGAGCTTGCGTTATTCGGACGAGATCCGCTCGTGCTGTTCTCGTCGGCCTCCGTCAGGACAGCGGAACTGGTCCTGATCTTCTCCCGGCCCGCGTTTTGAAACGATGTGCCAGCAGCCTGGCTGTGCCTGTCACGAAGCTTGCTCGTTTGATTTTGTGGTCAGGCGCGTGGCCCTTGCAATGGCGAGAGCATTGGGTGCACCCTTTGTACAAGAAGCTCGCAGTTTGTAACCCTGACAACTACAGGGGCATCCAACTCACTTCTCAGCTGTCTAAAGTCGTGGAGCGTATGTTCCTGCAGCTCATTGGCCCTCAGCTTGACAGGTTCGGGTGCTTTGGCGCGCGGCAGGTTGCTTACTGCCCGGGCAGGGGTGCACGAGACGCAGTTTTATATTTTGTCTTGCAGTGCATTGCTGCTCTTGCCTCAGGGCGCCGTGTCCTTCTGTACTGTTCAGACGTGAGCGGCGCTTTCGATAGAGTCGATGCTCCCCGTCTGCTTGCTAAACTCCGCGGGTTTTCTGTCCCGGAGCCTGTGCTCGCAGTGCTCGCCAGCTGGCTGCGTCGCCGCTCCGCCCGCGTCATTGTTCAAGGTAAATTGTCGCGGTCCGTCTGCATGGAAAATATGATTTACCAAGGCACTGTCCTGGGGCCTCCGCTCTGGAACGCTTTCTTTTCTGACTCATGCATGGCCGTTCGGGCCACTGGTTTTGAAGAGCTCGTTTATGCGGATGACCTCAATGCCCTCCGAGTGGTCGAAAACAGTGTTACAGACGACCAGGTTCACCGCATGCTTGACGAGTGTCAAGCTTCTCTGCACAGGTGGGGCGCTGCCAACCGGGTCGTTTTTGATCCTGGCAAGGAAAGCATGCATATCATTTCTCGCAGCCGTCCGTGTGGAGCATCATTTAAGCTGTTGGGAATCGTCTTTGACCCTCGCTTGTTAATGCACGAAGCCATTCAGACTTGTATCTGTGATTGTGGATGGAAACTACGTAGTTTGTTGCGATGCCGTTTTTTTTTTTTTTTTTTTTTTTTTTTTTTTTTTTTTTTTTTTTTTTTTTTTTTTTTTTTTTAAAAAAAAAAAAAAAAAAAAGAATTCTGCTGATATTGTCTTGTTGTACAAAGCCCAGATTCTGTCATATATTGAATACCGAACTTGCGCTTTTCACTTCGCCTCTTCTTCCTCTCTTGCTCCTCTTGACGCTGTTCAATCTAGCTTTCTTCGTTCTGTCGCGATAACGGAAAAAGAAGCGTTATATCATTTCTCGCTGGCCCCTCTGGCCTGCCGGCGAGACATTGCGATGCTCGGCGTTATCCACCGCGCCGTGCTTGGCCATGGCCCCGCCCACTTCTCCTCCTTCTTCTCTCCTTCCGGTCCTCCTCCTCCTCGCTCTCCTCGGCGTCACGCCCGGCACCTGGCTGATCCGCTTCAGCTTCGTGCTCCAGATTTTGCTCGCCGCTCTGTTCTTGGCTCCGTAGGAGTATATAACTCCTACCAGACAGCATTGCGGCTGCCCAAAGTGTCCACGACTTTCAAGCGCTTCTCCAAGCTTTGCTTAGGGATATGGCTGATTCGTACCCCGACTGGACAAATACTTTAAGCTGCCGCGTTCCGTTTGCTAACCACCCTTTGCGCCGGTGCCGGGATTGGCAACCGCCCGGCTAGCTCTCCGTCTTGTTTCTCTCCCTCTCCCTTCTTTTTTTGTTCTTGTCTTCTTTCTCTCTTCTCCTGCTTGCTGCTGTCGTTGCCGTCGTCCGCCGTCTCCCTCCTCTCCTCTGCTCCTCCCCCCCGCGCGGGTTCTGAGCGGTGCTCGGTCCGCAGGCGTTTTTTTTTCCTCCCCCGGCGCGTCCGGCGCCGTCCCTCTCCTTCTCTTCCTCGCTCCCCCCCTGCTTGCTTGCCTGCTTGCCGCTCCCTCTTCCCTCCCTTCCTCCCTCTCGTTCGTCTTCCTCTTGTCCTCCTTCTTTCTTCCTCGTTCGCTTTCTCTCTCCGTCTCTTCCTTTTTTGTTCCTTAATTTTTTAGTGCACTTGACGCTGGTGTGACCCGTGTGTGGTTTGGTTCATCCCCGCGAGGCTGCGTAAAAAAAAAAAATCGTCATTGCGTTGCGTTTCTGCCATGCTGCAAATTTGAAACAAGTGTTCCGAGTTGAAACATTGACGGGTTCAGAAACACAATCCGAATTTGACGCTTGAATAGTAGAAAAAAGGCGAATAAAAAGGAGAAACCACAGACACACACAAGGAGTCATTAAGAATTGAAGCGCGATTCACCTGCTGAAAGATGACAGTGGGCGCCGGCGGTAAACCGTCAATCTTGGTTACCGCCGAGACGCTGGAGAGCTAGTTGGTAAGACAAATCTCGACGGAACTTTTGCTGTTTTTTGGTCGGTTGAAAATTTTGTTTCTGAAATTGAACAATTCGTTTCAGCTCTAGTATTTTTCCCGTGATATTCGATCTTATTCCCGCTCGTTAGTTTGATCTCAGCTCGATCCGTTGAATATTACTATCGAAACGCACTGTGGCGGGATTGGCAGTGTTGAGTCATCGTGATACGCATTGACGGTTTTCTGAACATAATTCGAATTTTAGGACAGTTACATAGCTGATGAGCACAGCTAATCGATGTAGAATGATTAGGCGCGTTCGCCTGTTGAATCCAAAGGTCTGAACTCAGTCTGTTAGCCAAGCTAGGTCCGGAAACCTATTCGTATTATTCGAGTCATCTGGACATAATCTCTCGGTTTTTTATACAACTCGAGCTGTAGGACCGCTAAAGAGCTGATATTTGCAGTAACGGATTCAGAATCATCAGTTCCGTTTGTCTTGTTTTTTTTTTTCTTCCGTGGCTCCCGTATCTTGCTATGCTGCTTGATGTCTCTGGCGTTTTCGACCGAGTCGGTTTTGAAATCTTGTGTGCGAAGCTGTAGTTGGCGGGAGTGCTCCCCCAGCTGCTGCCTCTCTTTGCCAGCTGGTTTCGTTGACGCGAGGCGCGAGTGGCGATGGCGCCAGCTTTCTCGCTCACTCAGCATGGAAAACATGGTTTTCCAGGGCACTGTTTGGGGGCTGCCTCTGCGGAACACCTGTTTCGCTGACTCTTGCATGGCTATCCGTGCAGAGTGCTTTCAAGAGGGCATGTTTGCAGACGACCGTAATGCATGGCGTGCTGTTTCTACGAGCGTCTCTGATGTGGTCCTTGCGCCGGTGCCAAGCGTCGACTACTGCGCACCAACCAGATGTTTTCACACCGATGCGGAATTAATCGGTCTATTTAAGGGGCACGTTTTGTCGTGTATTGAATGCAATTTGGCGCCTTTTTGCACATGTCGTGACATAAGCATACTCGGTATCATTCGCAGAGCTGTTTTGGGATTCGGTCCTCCGTGCAAAACTTCTTTGCCGCCGGCCAGGGTCCCAGAAGACACAGGCGCCATCTGGTGGAGCCGCTTTTCACAGCACCTGATTTTCTCTTACGTGCCATTCGCATATATAACCCTGACTTTATTGTTTTCGCTCGTAGTGTCAGCGTATTTCAATATCGCCTTCAAAATCTCGTGCGTGCTCGTGCGCGCCTTTTTGACGACTGGCCGGTTTCGTTTTCCCCTTGTCTCCCGCTGGTTTCGCGCCCGCTCCGTGGGTGCCGGGATTGGCGTGGTGAGCTCTTCCCTTCTTTCGTCTTCCCTCTTCTCCTCTGCCTTTCCTCTCCTTTCCCTCCTCCTTCCTCTGCTTTGTGTTTCCCTTTTTGACAGTCGTAGCCGTGCTGCCTTCCTTTGACTTGAGCATGTGGTTAGATTCATCTGCTGTTACGAGATTCATAGAACACATAGTTTAGAGATTTCTTGCGCGTCAGGCAGAAGTCGTAGCTTACCTTGGCATTCTGTCTTCTCCTCCCTCTCTTCTGTGTTTCACGGAAACGTGGCATGAAGTTCCAGTAAGTTGTCTGTGCCCAATTATGAGTTGGTTGCGCGGAGGGATCGCGACGGCCTTGGTGGAGGTGTTGCCATCTTCGCCCATGTGTCAATCGCCTCTGCTTGGTGTCTTCTGCTGGCGTGGTTCACTCGGATTCTGGCACAATTTTGATATGTTGCTGATATAGGCGGCCTTGTTTTAATGAAATTCAGTCGATCAATTCGCTGTCCGATGAATGGCTGGGCTTGTGTTCCCAAAGCATAGGCACTATCATTGTCGGAGATGTGAATGTTCATCTTGCCCGGTGGTTGCGCCATAGCTGGAATATTTCTCCGGATGGTATTGTTATTGTCCAGTGGTGCCGAACAAACGGGTTCACTGAGTGCGCGAAGAAACCAACCCGAGGCAATTATTTATCATATTTAGTTCTCAGGGACATTCCTAATTTAATGCACGTCGCTGTTCTCACAGAAGTTGCCGACCGCAGAGCTGTGCTTGCCAGCGTTTCTCTCCCACCCTTGCAGTTTGAGGTTGTCACCCGTGCACTTTGGCAATTCGGAAGTCACGCAAATTGTAAAAGGCTTAATGTCTTGCGCGTGCCTCGGCCCCCTGCAGTTCGTCAAGTTGCACACCCGTGGGTCAATGAACACTGTTTAGTACAGGTGCGGAAGAAAAGGGACGCGGCCAGCACTGATGGATTCCCACAGGCCGTTGCTGACTGTAGTGCTTCTTTTTTGCGTGCGTTTCGGTTTTATATTGCCCATAACTCGTGATGAGCTCCGCTGCCTGCGCAGAGGGACTAAGAAATGGTGGAAGATTTCGAAGAACCTCTTGTCTCACGTGCACAAGCCTTCCCCGTCTCCGCTGCGCCGGGCAAGCGGCAGTTGGGTCACCAGGGCGGCTGACAAGGCCGAGGTATTCTCGCGCTCTTTTCAAGCTGGACGGCGTCTGCCTGCCGCGCAGTCTAATGAATATTCGGATTGCTGGTCCTGTTTACATGGTCCAGACTCTTTTTTGCGTCGTTCGCACTCGCGTTTGTCGGGCCTTCCTCCGTGACCTCCGCCCTGCTTCAGGGACCGGCCCGGACTTCATCCCAGCGGGGTTCTTGACAGAATGCGCCAATTCACTTGCCACTCTTGTCGCCAAGCTGGCTCGGCTCATCATTCGGACAGGATGCTGGCCTCGTGCTTGGTGCGAGCATTGGGTGCGTCCTTTGCATAGGCGCTCTGCCCTGTGTGACGCGGACAATTACAGAGGCATCCAGTTGACCGCGCAATGGTCCAAAGTTGTGGAGCGTGTTCTGGCCCAACTTTTTGTCCCTCGGCTCGAGCGCTTGGGCGCCTACGGATCGAATCAATTCGCATGCTGCCGCGAGCGCGGGGCGAGAGATGCGGTGCTTTATTTCATTTTGCGCTGGCTCGTCGCTTTCGCAGGCGGCCGCCGCGTGGTTGTTTATTGCTCCGATGTCTCTGCTGCGTTCGATAGAGTCGACAAGGGCAGGCTGATGCGTGAGATCCGTTCGTTGTCTGTTCAACCGGACATTGCTACTGTCTTGGGCAGTTGGCTCCTGTCGCGGAGCGCCCGCGTCGTCGTCCAGGGATCTTTTTCTGACCCAGCGCGCGTGGAAAACATGGTATACCAGGGTGATGTGTTAGGTCCTATTTCGTGGAACGTGTATTTTAGTGATGCTTGCATGGCCACTCGTGCGTGTGATTTTGAAGAGGTAATATATGCTGATGACCTGAACGCTTTCAAAATTCTTGACGCGGGTGTCACTGACCCTCAAGCGTTCGCTTATTTTCGCGAGTGTCAGACCAGCCTACACAGGTGGGGGGCCGCAAACAGAGTGTTGTTCGACCCTGGGAAAGAAAGCTACCATATCGTTTCCCGTTCTCGCCCGGCTGGTTCTTCGTTTCAGATTTTGGGTATCAATTTTGACCCTCGACTGCTCGTGCACGACGGAATCTCGGATTGCGTTCGCGAGTGTGGCTGGCGCATACACAGTATTCTTCGCAACCGCCGGTTTTACTCAGACAGTGTTGTTATATTTTGTGCAAATCTCATGTTTCATCGTGCATTGAATATAGAATTTCTGCGTTTCATTTCGCCTCGCCCTCTGCTCTCTCCCCCCTCGATGCCGTGCATGGCCGTCTATTAAGATCTAGTGGTATATCTGATCATGTTGCGCTCTTGTATTTTTCTTTTGCTCCCTTGAGCACCCGGCGCGACATTGCCATTCTAGGCATCATCCACGGGTCCGTTTTCGGAAGAGGTCCGCCGCTCCTTCATCAATTCTTCCGGTTGGACCTTGTTCCCCCCCCCCCCCGTTCCCCTCGCCGCCATTCCCGCCACCTCGTCGATCCTTGTGGCTTGCGGTCGCCCGACTATCTCCTTCATTCCGCCCTCGGCTCTGTTCGCATTTACAATATTCTTCCGGATTTTGTTGTGCGCGCGAATAGCGTCGAGGTTTTCCTGTCCCTCCTCCAAGGCCTCGTGTGCTGCGTCCTCACTGAGTCCGCTCGGGAAACCGATTGGCGTTCCCTCTCCAGCCCGCGCAGAGCTCTCGCAAACCATCCCCTGCGGCGCTGCCGGGACTGGAGGCCCGCGGCGTGATGCTTTGTTGGGCATTTTCTTACATGTGTCGTCCTCCGCTCACCCGGCCTGACCTGGACGGTCTGTCCGGAAATTTGATGTTAAAATTATGATGTGTATGTTCGGTTCTATTTTTTAAAATCGAGCGTAGTGTCCTTCTTCTCGCTTTTCAGTGTGGCATGACCCGGCAGCCGTCTTTTCGCAGCATTTCATGAGCCTTTCGGCCTGGGCGCGACCAGCCGAGCCCTCCCAGCCGATCCGGGCAAGTTTCTGGTCATAAGTTTTTTTGCAGTGGGGTCGGCTCAAATTTTTTATGTATGTTCTCGTTTTCACTGTTTTTCTTGTATGTCTCTCTCTCTCCTTCTCTTTTTTCTTCCTTTCCCCTTCTCTTTTTTTCTCCCCCTTTGGTCTGCGACTGTGAGCTATTTGTTCCTAGTAGAGCGGCTGCCGAAGGTAGCTGCTTTGCGTCTGGCGCGCGCGTGGTTTTTGTTGGAAGTGGTGAGATTGTTGATTCGCGGGGTTGTAAGAAATCAAAAAGAAGCGAAAACATATAAGAACATGAAAAATCATCCCGGCAAAGCAACCTAACAGCAATGCGTAGGAGCATATCTGGAAGCATTCCCCTTAAGATTCGGATGAGAATCCAGTTGTAGAATTCTGCTGTTCTCGCAGTCGTAGTCGCATTCGCGATGACAGTCGCAGTGGCAATGGCAGTCGCAGTCACAGCCTCGGCCTCAGCCTGCCTCAGCCTTAGCCTCAGCCTGCCTCAGCCTCAGCCTCGGCCTGTTTCAGCTTCAGCCTCAGTCTGCCTTCAGCCTCGGCCTCAGCCTCCGCCTGCCTCAGCCTCAGCCTGCATGAGCCTCAGCCTCAGCCTCAGCCTGCCTCAGCCTCAGCCTGCCTCAGCCTCAGCCTCAGCCTGCCTCAGCCTCAGCCTCAGTCTGCCTTCAGCCTCGGCCTCAGCCTCAGCCTGCCTCAGCCTCAGCCTGCATCAGCCTCAGCCTCAGCCTCAGCCTGCCTCAGCATCAGCCTGCAGCCTCAGCCTCAGCCTCAGCCTCAGCCTGCAGCCTCAGCCTCAGTCTGCCTTCAGCCTCGGCCTCAGCCTCAGCCTGCCTCAGCCTCAGCCTGCAGCCTCAGCCTCAGCCTCAGCCTGCAGCCAGCCTGCAGCCTCAGCCTCAGCCTCAGCCTGCCTCAGCCTCAGCCTCAGCCTCAGCCTGCAGCCTCAGCCTGCTTCAGCCTCAGCCTCAGTCTGCCTTCAGCCTCGGCCTCAGCCTCAGCCTGCCTCAGCCTCAGCCTGCATCAGCCTCAGCCTCAGCCTCAGCCTGCCTCAGCATCAGCCTGCCTCAGCCTCAGCCTCAGCCTGCCTCAGCCTCAGCCTCAGCCTGCTTCAGCCTCAGCCTCAGTCTGCCTTCAGCCTCGGCCTCAGCCTCAGCCTGCCTCAGCCTCAGCCTGCTCAGCCTCAGCCTCAGCCTGCCTCAGCATTCAAAATGTGGCCCGGGAATGGAATTCTGGGAACTCGAAGAACACGAAGTGGCCTACAGTTGGCTCCGGGCATTCAAAATCATGCCCAGGAATGGAGTTCTGGGAACTCGAAGAGCACGAAGTGGCCTACAGTTGGCTCCGGGCATTCAAAATGTGGCCCGGGAATGGAGTTCTGGGAACTCGAAGAGCACGAAGTGGCCTACAGTTGGCTCCGGGCATCCAAAATGTGGCCCGGGAATGGAGTTCTGGGAAGTCGAAGAGCACGAAGTGGCTTACAGTTGGCTCCGGGCATCCAAAATGTGGCCCGGGAATGGAGTTCTGGTAAGTCGAAGAGCACGAAGTGGCTTACAGTTGGTTCCGGTTATTCAAAATGTTGCCCGGGAATGGAGTTCTGGGAGGTCGAAGAGCACGAAGTGTGTGACTGTTTGTTTAAAACGAGCCCGGCTCTGTTCCCGGCCTTCTTCCCCGGCGCCCGCCCAGACCCCCTTGTGGAGTCCAGATGCTGTCTTTTGACACCACTAGAGACCTATCAGCAAAAGCTGTTAGGTAATAACAAATAAAAGAAATAATTAAAAACACCCGGCCCCCCCAGTGCCATAATTGTTCTCTTAGCTTTATCGTGGGCGTTTGTAGGGGAGCTGTACGAGTCATGCGCGAGATCATTATTATTTTCGGAAATGCACTTTCATGGGTCACGGCTCCTCCACATTTTTGACAGTAGTATTCCAGCTATAGACTTCAGAAATCGACAGACAAACGCGACACAACCCATTCCACATTACAGAAATCATGGTTTTCAAAACGAACTCGCAAATTTCTCATAATCTTGAAAAAACCGACGCCAGATTATCACACTGTTTGATTAAAACGAGCTACAGACCTGAGAATTCGACAGGCGAACGCAGCGCAACCCAGTCAGTTCACGTTACAGAAATAGTGGTTTTCAAAACGAAATTTCGAATCCCTCAGAAAGTTGGAAAAACCGGCGTCAGGTCATCAGTGTTGTCGAGGTTTTTGTATATTCTAATTTAGCTCTTTTCGTTTTCGCAGGGACATTTGCATGCTCTTTTTCGTTCTGATTCTGCTCCCCCGCCCATTCTAGACGTGCACTCTTTTCAATTTCGCCATCTCCACCCCTCTCCTCTCCGTCCTTCCCCCCCTTTCTCTTTCGTTTCTCTCTTCGCGTCTGGCTATGCGTTTGGCAGTGATTTGTAGCATCTATCTGCCGCGCGCTCGGCCGGGTGCGTTTTTGATGGTTTCCGGAAGTTATGGATGAATCCATCTCCGGTTTTCCCAGTCCGTCTCGTGCGTGTTCTGGTTTTCGCCGTGCAATTTTTTTAACTGATGTAGACGTGAGTTTATGTGAGGAAACCTTATTGTCCCGAGGGTGTGAAAAAATAGAAAAAACGATTCTTAGAATTATTGCACCATTATTACGATTCTTGTTACTAATACCGCTACTACTTTAATTATGATTGTTTTTATTATTAGGGAAGTTTTAGTATTATGTAGTATTGCGATTCTTTTTAGTATTATGATTTCGAGTGCCAGTATTACTACCACTACTATCAATTTTTATATTATTTGTTGTACTTATCTTTTTAAATTTGGCGTTATATTGTTCGTGTTAGCATTATCATATTAGTTCCACGATTATCTGTTTGTGGTTCCGATACTTACTAGAACTACTTTTTTAAATTGTTACATGTACATTGCTGGTCTTTCTATTATATATAAGAAGTCTTATTCATCTTTATTGAGAGTTATGATGTTGTATGATAAGTGTCATGTGTGCAGTCGTTTGTTGCGTAGTTTGCTTCCTTTTTGAATTATATGACTAAGTGTTTAATGTTGTCGTATTGTATTTAAGAGACCCGAGAGAAACACGCTTACGTTGTTGACGGTATTTGTCATTCTATTTAAACGCATTACATTTGTTCTAGATCATGCATTATTTCCAATTACATTGTTACACCTAGGAAGCGTACGTGCGTTATAGTTATGAGTCCAGTTTTGTGTAGGTGCGCTTGTTCTCGATTCTTGTGTTTGTCATCGTCATCCAATTTGCCCCAGAAATGCCAGTCATAGGGGCGATGCGAATGAGGTTCCCGCCTTTTTTGTGTCTGTGTGTGTTCCTATCTTTATATATGGGGTGTTTTGCAGCGTGCGTTAGCAACATTTTTTGAGATATTTAGGGATGAGTCTGAAAATCTATTTGTGGTGTTTCTGTGAGCTATTGGAGGAGCAAGACCACCCGATTGAAACATCGTAGCCTCTGTAGCCATGGCGGCAGTTTCTGCGGCTGCTCTTCCAGGCGAGTCGACAGACCTTTCTCAGCAGTATCAGGGCAACATTGGGAGCAAGGTCTCCAATATTGAACGACCGTCGAGTTGCAGTCGCTGCCGCGCTACAGAGATTTCCTTCGAAAGGGTCGCCGCCAAAGAATAGTGCACGAATGGGTGAGGACATGGGCATGCATGACCAGTTCACTCGTGCGCCCTCCTTCCCAGTTTTGCTTGGCGGTGATGCCCCGTTAAATGCTGCTGCGGCAGTGGGCGTCCGGGTGCTGCATCTGCCCCAGTGAGTGGGGCTGGTCGCGCTGGTTCTGCTGATCCTGTTCCTCCTGGTCCGACGGTTTCATCTGATGATAAGCTTAATTTTATCATGGGCAAAATGATGATGCAAAGTCAATTTGACCGTCAGATGAACAGCATTTCATTGACATCATGAAGGCCACGAAGCATTAGGAGTTAAAGCCAGTCGAAAAGGACGTTAAGCAGTTCAAGAAAGATGTCGTCGAGTTTCAATCTCCTTCTGGTGTAGCGTCGAGTGCTCCTGTGGACAAGCGGCAGATCCAGTTCCTGATTTCGCTCGATCCGGCCCACAAGCGTATTGCGTGAATCGGCTCCTTTGGCTCAAGCTGTTGTGGCACGAGCTCAAGCTATCACATTGTTTGTCGCCAGGGTGGTCGGCCACCACCTCGCACCTTTTCAGTGAGCTTCTGTTGAAGCGTACCTCACAGCCCCTGTCAGTTCTTTCCCAGTCATGGCTTCAGCCGGCGCTGCGACGGCTGGCGTGCAGAACAAGTTCGGAAAACCAGTTGGTGAGCAGACGCGACGTCTGACGGCCAGGGTCAACGAGGTCAAGCAGGCGCTCAGTCCAGAGAGCAGGCGTCGTGCTGAGGCAGAGACGCAGATGGACGAGTCAATCGGCCCTTTGGCCGGCCAGTTTGCTCCTGCTCCTGCCTTTCCTGGCAGTGAGAGCAGCGCGGTCCTGCCAAGCACGCCTCCGGGCGTCGCTCCGCCGGACCCCCCGCCGAGCGCCCCCATTTTGGTTGGCGCTCCTGCTTCTGTTTCTGGCGGTTCGAGCGGTGCATGCCCAGGCGCGGGCGTTGTCCCCCTGGCGCGTGCGGCGGCGAGCGGCGCGCCGACTGCTCCTGGTGCGGGTGCGTCCCCCAGTGCAGCGGTCCCTGGTGTGGTGTCGTCCCCAGGTGCATGCCCGGGCGCGAGTTTTGCCCCCCGGTGCATGCGGCTGTGCATGTGCTGCAATCGGCTACGAGTCCAGCACTTCCTCTCCCTTCTGCTTCTATGGGTGAGAAACTCACGTTCATTGACAAGCATGAGTTTGAAGGCTGAGACGGCCACGAAGGACGACGTCCACTCTTTGCACGCGCGGATTTCGGCAGAGACAAAGATTGCAATTTCAGAAGCCGTCGATCCTGTTCGTGATGAGTTAGCCGATTTTCGTGCCAGACTTACTGCTGTTGAAGACCGCGGAGGTTCTTCAAGCATTGGAGGTAAGCAGAATTTGACGCTGATGCGGAAGATGGATGCCTCTAGTCGGCGGGTTGCCTTCGTCGGTTTTGACGGTGTCGATGGCCAGTTCCGGACCAGCGAAATTCGTCAGTACGTGTCTTCGTTGTCGAATGCTCCCTCTGGCACTATTGGTCACTTCTTCAGCGGGTCGCGGAACAACCAGACGATGACCCGGGCCTTCATGGAGTTTGTTACGCCAAATCTGGCGTTTGGTTTCATAGAGCTTGCCAAAGCGAAGCCCTTCCGTACATCCAGCGGTCAGACTATCAACGTAAAGTACGCAGAGTCGCAGGTTGACTTGGCCAGAGACTGGGCTCTGCGCAAGGCTGCCGAACTTGTTAAAACTGATTATGGTCAGGAGTGTCGGATTGACTTCCGGGCCCGGGTTGTTAAGCTCGGCGAGTCTTCTGTGTTTGAGCAGGGGGATGGTGACCTGGGGGGTCGCTTTCTGGGTGCTTTCTCGCGTCTTTCGCTCCGTTGGGGAGGCGGGGGAGCGCGTTCACCCAGTGCATTTGCATTACTTGCACTGCGTTCCGCCCACGGTTCATCCGTTTGTGAGCGGTTCCCGGGTTCCAGTCGACGATTTCGTCGACGCGGACCGCGTTCGTTCGAGAGCATTTTGCGTAGATTTCAGGATGTCTGATGTAATGTGTCTCGTAGCCGTCGCTCGGCAGTCTCGGTCGGCAGTTCGAGCCGTCTTAATTCTTCTTCGACCCGGCTCAGGCCTCCGCGCGGAGAGGACGGATTTTCGACAAGCCTTAGGCCGGCAAATTCGGAGGGCGCATTTTTCGTCCAGCCCCAATGCCGGCCTCCTCACTTTTCGTACTGCTTTTACTTCTTCTTCCTCGGCCGCCCCGGCTGATATTGCCAGTGGGCTTACTTGTCAGGCTTCAGGCGTAATTCGAAACCGGAGGACTCTCAGTTCGCCGTCGAGATCGGTTTCCGTATCTCCAGCAGTTGTTTCTTCTCACGGTCGGCAAACATCTCTCCATGAGTTTTTTAACCGTCGTTATGTCGACAGCTATTTTGATGGGCAATCCTTGCCTGGACTCCAGGCGGTGGCTGTGGCAACTCCCAGCTAACGCCGCCTGTGTATGACCTGGGCCTCACCATTTTTTATGCGAACATTTGTTCTTTTAGCGCTCGTTCCGGTGAATTATCAGCTCGACTCTCTCTATTCGCTTCTCTTCCCCGCGTTGTTTGTCTTTCCGAATCTTGGTTGAATGCTGCAGTGACGTATCCGCAGCTGCACGCGCGGGTATACAGTTCTTGCGAGGAAGGACAGTAATCAGCAGGCTGGTGGTGTAATTGTGTTTGTTATTGATTCTCTAGTCTCTTCCTGCTCCTTGCTCCTTGAATCTCCCTCCGCAGAGATAGTATGGATTTTAGTGCATTGCAGTCCTGGCCCTTTGTTGCTTGGATGCTTGTATAGACATCCGTGCTACGGAGAGCTTGCTTCGCTTGATATCTTACGAGAGGAATGGAATTGCCTTCGTGCGCACGCAGTGAATAGTATAATCGTAGGTGATTTCAATGCCCATCGCACCCATTGGCTGCGTTTTAATCATTCTTTGACACCGGAGGGGTCACTTTTGAAGCGTTTTGCATACGAGGAGGGATTGAAACAGTGCGTTCGTTCTCCGACTCGGGGCGCTTAGTTGCTTGATCTTATTTTGAGTGACGCCCGAGAGTCGCTGACAATTGAGGTTCTAAGCGAAATCGCGGATCATCGTGCTCTTTCGATTCGTTCTCTGCTCCCCCTCTTGCGCTGGAGACTCTGAGGCGTGATGTGGCTCTACGGGGGTGCGAACTGGCGGGGTCTGAAGGCATAAATTCGGAGTGCAAGCTGGGATTGGATATCCAGCGGAGAGCCCGACGGAGTCGTGCAGCGTTTTACATCAAGTTTACTTCAGTTTATTCGTACTTGCATTCCTAGTGCCCCTCTTTCTTATAGGCCGTCGCACCCTTGGCTTACAGAAGATTGTATTGATGCTGTTCAGGCCAAAGCTGCCGCTGCGGGTACTGAGCACCATCCGTTCCACTGTCTGCAGTGTAGCCAAACTCTAATGACCGCTCACAATGATTTTATCACGCGCACGCGCTGTCAGCTGTCGCAACAGCGGCGTGGAAGTAAAAAGTGGTGGCGGCTTGCAGAGCAAATTTTAAGCAAGAAGGGTAAAACGGTTAGCTTTCCTTTGAAGAGGGAGGGCGGGAGCTGGGCTGTTTCTTCTGTAGATAAAGCGAACTTGTTTGCTAACTCTTTCAGAGACAAGTGGAATCTGCCAGCCAGAGAGCATAATGCCTTCTCTGATCTCTCTCGGAGTATGGCTCCTCCTGACTCTACCTGCTTCTTCCGCATCCGGGGTCGCGCCGCGCGCTTTGTTTTAGCTGCTCTCAGAGCGGGCGGCGGCACGGGGCCGGAGGAAGTGCCGACGCGTGTTTTGAAAGCATGTGCTCGGGGGCTTGCTTTGCCATTTGCTTTAATTGCACGGCTTCTCCTTCGGCGCGGGCGTTGGCCTGAAGCATGGTGCCGGCGCTGGAATTTCCCTTTGTTTAAACGTGGTGCGGTCACAGACCCTGACCACTACAGAGGGCTCCAGCTTATTTCGCAGCTTTCGAAAGTGGTGGGACGATTGCTGGGCACTTTGTTTTTACTTCGTCTGGAGAGAGTCGGGGCTTATGGTCCATTTAATTCGCTTACAGAGAAGAACATGGTGCCAGAGATGCCATTCTTTATTTCATGCTTTCCTGGCTACTGGCACTGTCACTAGGGATGATCGTTGCTCTGTACTGCTCAGATGTATCAGGTGCCTTTGACCACGTCGATTCCGACATCTTACTCTCTAAGCTCAGAGCATTCACTGTGCCCGATTGCATACTGTCCTTGTTGAGAAGTTGGTTGCGTCCTCGTGTGGGTCGCGTGGTAGTTGGTGGGCAACAGTCCCAGCCAATTGCTATGCAACACATGGCGTATCAGGGCGCAGTTTTCGGTCCTTCCCTGTGGAGTTGCCATTGCGCAGACACATGCATGGCAACAAGAGCAGTCAACTTTGAAGAGGTCGTTTTTGCAGGCGATCTTAATGCATGGAGAGCGCTGCCCGCGACAATGTCGCGCGAGGAAGCGTATCCCCAATTGCGTTCCTGCCGGTCGTCCTTGCATGAATGGGGCCGCGCTAACAGGGTGACTTTCGAGGCTGGGAAACAGCATTTTCATGTTGTCTCCCGGGCGCGGCCGGCAGGCGATAATCTTAAGATTGTGGGTGTGTTCTTCGACCCTAAACTTGTTATGTGCGATGCTGTAGAGAGCTGCGTAGCAGCTGCTTCGTGGAAAATTCATTCACTTATTCGCACCCGCCGTTACTATTGTGACGCGGAACTTGTGGATTTGTACAAATCTCACGTTTTGTCATACCTTGAATATCGCACGTCTGCCATATATCATGCTTCCTTTTCTGTCCTTGCTCCTCTAAATTCTTTAGAAACACAGTTTCTGCGTTCTTTGGGCATTTCGCCACGCGATGCCTTGGGGCATTTTAATTTCGCGCCACTGAGCACTCGCAGAGACATCAGCAGTCTGAGCGTGTTTCACCGCGCTGTCTTGGGCTCTGGTCCGTTTTTTTTCCCCGTCTTGATTCTTATCCCCTTCCCCCTCGTGCCCCCAGGCGCCGCGGGCGTCATCTCGTAGAGCCGCCGTTCCAAAGCCCAGATTACTTGTTGCCCTCAGCCATGGGAGCCACAAGGGTGTACAACTTGCTACCTCGCGCCAGATTTGTACTTTCATTTCAACGGCGGCTCCAGCTGCTGGTGCGTTGCAGAGCCGACGCTTTCCTCGACTGGGAACAGACGCTGCCCCCCCGGCTCCCTCTTGCGTCGCACCCACTCCGGCCATTCAGGGGTTGGAGGCCTCGCTCCTGAGTGTGGTGTCTGGATGACACGATGCGCGCTTTTGGGGTGTTCTCCTTCCTCCCTCTCCTGCTCCCTCCCTCTTCGCCCTCTTGGCCCCTTCCGCTGCAGGTTCGAATCCGATTGCCGCTGTGTGTAGAACAGATGCATCGAGTCGCATGATCACTGGTGAGATAATGAAGCTTTGCTGAGGTCGTAAAACAGTATGAATTAATACATTTTTTTTTCTCTCTCTCTCTCTCTCTCTCTTTTGTTGTTGTTGTTGTTGTTGTTGTTGTTTCTATATATATATAAATAAAAAGTAACAGAATTTGTCCTGAGTTTGCTAGCCGCGTTCGCGACATAGAGAACATTTCGAGCACGTTCTCCTCTGCGCTGACTCATTCGACAGGCCATTTTTAACAGTGGTGCGAGGACGAATCGTGTGCACTCAGAATTTGTTTATCCAGATGTGGCGAGAATCGTTTCCAAACAATTGAACGGGAAGAGTTTTCACAGCTTCGACCGTTCTTCCGTCTGGATTCGCATGGCAAAGACGCAATTGAATTTCAAAGAGACTGGTATTTGCGGAAAGCTGGTGTTATTATTAAGGAGCAGTCCCGCTTATCTAATATTCGCGTCGACTTCACGAGTCGCGAGGTGCTGGATCGACGGTGTTATTGGTTCCAAGCAGGAATCTGGAGAGATTTCAGGGTCTTCTCGGAATGCATTTGCAGCCTTGCGACTGCCGTAGGAGGGCGGGGGGCCCGTTCATTGTTTCATCCCTTCTTTGATTTTCGCTTTCCGTTATGCGGATTGTGAGCGGTTTCCGGGGGCGAGGTCCTCGCAGCCTCGATGCGCTGCGCCGTCGTAACCGCGAGTATGTTTTATTTGGTGTTGCAGAGATCTTAGGCCATATTATCCTCTGGACAGATTATCGACGAGCCCCAGGCCGGCAGATTCTCGACGAGCCCCAGGCCGTCCAATTCGCCGGAGACAGTCTTTTTCAGGCCGCCGAATCTTCAGGGCTCAAGTTGCGTGAGGTCGCCGAGTTCTGAGGACGGATTTTCGACCTGCGTTAGGCCGCCGAACGTTCAGGACGGATCTTCGATCCGCCTTAGGCCGCCGAGTGTTCAGGGCGAATTTTCGACCTGCCTTAGGTCGCCGAGTGAACAGGGCGGATTTTCGACCCGCCTTAGGCCGCCGAGTGTTCAGGGCAGATTTTCGACCTGCCTTAGGCCGCCGAGCGTTCAGAACGGATTTTCGACCCGCCTTAGGCCGCCGAATTTTCAGGCCGGATTTTCGACCTACTTCAGGCCGCCGAGCGTTCAGGGCGAATTTTCGACCGGCTTTAGGCCGCCGAATGTTCAGGGCAGATTTTCGACCAGCCTTAGGCTGGCGAGCCTTGCGCAGGCTAGATCTGTCGAGGGATGTTTTTGGTTCGCCTCCTCCTCTTTCCTCTCGCCCTTTCTCTTGGTTCTCTCTTCCTCGTCGCCCCCCTTTGTGCCAGCGGGGTTTGCATGAATTCTGTGCTGGGTTTCGCCGCAGTTTTTTGCCTCAGGATGGTGGCCGCGGCGAATCCCGGCCTGAGCCATCCTTCGATCGGGCTAGCCTCGCAGTTTTGATTTTGAACATTCAGCGTTTTCAAGTGCACAAAGGCGAACTATTTGATTATATTTCCTCCTCCCTCCCCTCCTTTCCATCTCTTATTGTTTAACCGAGACTTGGCTTAATGAGTCCGTCGTTCATCCAGCTCTTCCCAGATATTCTTTAGTTGCACGGCGAGACCGGGACGGTCTAGGTGGTGGAGTTTGTATACTCGCTATTGACTCTGCGATTGACGCATGTTCTTTTGTTCTTTGTCCTCCTTCTGCTGAGCGTGTTGGGATTTGAATGCATACTGTGTCTGGACCGATTCCTTGTTTGTTGTTGGTGCCGTCGACCGTGCCACGGGGAAGTGCAATCGATTTAATCTTTAAGTTGCGAGTGGAATTCGCTAGTAGATCAATGTGTAGGTACAAGTATAACAGGGGATATGAATGTGCATCATAAGCACTGGCTCGCTCTCTCTAGTCGTGTTTCTCCTGAGGGCACTTGCTTGAAAAAAAAGTGCCTGCAGATGGGGTTTTCGCGAATGTATTCATGCTCCCACTCGGGGCCCTCGTCTCCTCGATCTGTTTTTGCGTGATATACCAGACATGATTACTCCGAAGGTTTTAACGCAAGTAGCTGATCATTCTGCAACTTTATGCTCAGTTTGCATGCCGCCGCTTATATTTGAGCACAGCGAGCGGCGATTGTGCTTCTTTTCAAAAGATGCTGATTGGCATTCGATTGAGCGTCGATTGCGTGAGCAGGATTGGTCTTGGATAGACCGTTCGACGCCCGATATTGTGGTATCATGTTTAACTCACACGATTTTATTCTTTATGAAATTGTATATTCCGTCGTCTGAAGCTGCCTTTGTTGTTTCGCACCCTTGGATTAATCAGCAGTGTCTGAACGCGGTTCGTGCGAAGCGCCTGGCCGCCGGTGCGCCTTCTTTCCCGGCTGCCGCTGCCGCCTGTAGCGCTGTTGTGCAGGAGGCATTCCGTGCTCGCACGTAACGCGCCCGCCAGAAGCTCCGGTCCTTCGCCCGTGGAAGCAAGAAATGGTGGAAGGTTTCTAATGAGCTTTTGTCGCGCGTTCATAAACCTTCTTCCTCTCCACTGAAGCGTTCCGACGGCTCGTGGGCTCTTTCTGCCTCTGCTGAAGCTGATTTGTTTCCGCAGTCTTTTAGCAGCAAGTGGCGTCTTCCCGCCCCAGTTTTAAATGAATTTACTGATTTGTCTATTTAGCTTATGCCACTGGATCGCTGGGGAGCCAGCGTTATTCGGACGAGATCCGCTCGTGCTGTTCTCGGCGGTCTCCGTCAGGACAGCGGAACTGGTCCTGATCTTCTCCCAGCCCGCGTTTTGAAACGATGTGGTGGCAGCCTGGCTGTGCCTGTTACTAAGCTTGCTCGTTTGATTTTGTGGCCAGGCGTGGCCTCTGCATTGGCGAGAGCATTGGGTGCACCCTCTGTATAAGAAGCGCGCTGTTTGTAACCCTGACAACTACAGGGGCATCCAACTCACTTCTCAGCTGTCTAAAGTCGTGGAGCGTATGTTCCTGCAGCTCATTGGCCCTCAGCTTGACAGGTTCGGGTGCTTTGGCGCGCGGCAGTTTGCTTACTGCCCGGGCAGGGGTGCACGAGACGCAGTTCTATATTTTGTCTTGCAGTGCATTGCTGCTCTTGCCTCAGGTCGCCGTGTCTTACTGTGCTGCTCAGACGTGAGCGGCGCTTTCGATAGAGTCGATGCGCCCCGTCTGCGTGCTAAGCTCCGCGGGTTTATTGTCCCGGAGCCTGTGCTCGCAGTGCTCGCTAGCTGACTGCGTCGCCGCTCCGCCCGCGTCATTCTTCAAGGTAAATTGTCGCGGCCCGTTTGCGTGAAAAAAATATGATTTACCGAGGCGCTGTCCTGGGGCCTCCGCTGTGGGTCGCCTTCTTTTCTGATTCGTGCATGGCCGTTCGGGCCACTGGTTTTGAAGAGCTCGTTTATGCGGATGACCTCAATGCCCTCCGGGTGGTCGAAAACAGTGTTACAGGCGACCAGGGCCACCGCATGCTTGACGAGTGTCAAACTTTTCTGCGCGGGTGGGGCGCTGCTAACCGGGTCGTTTTTGATCCTGGCAAGGAAAGCATGCATATCATTTCTCGCAGCCGTCCGTGTGGAGCATCATTTAAGCTGTTGGGAATCGTGTTTGACCCTCGC
Organism: Prorocentrum cordatum; assembly: GCA_963575745.1. Lineage (NCBI taxonomy): Eukaryota > Dinophyceae > Prorocentrales > Prorocentraceae > Prorocentrum > Prorocentrum cordatum. The sequence goes on along the minus strand of CAUYUJ010022616.1, from coordinate 21,992 downwards.
CTGTTAACGCACGAAGCCATTCAGACCTGCATTTGTGATTGTGGATGGAAATTACGTAGTTTGTTGCGATGCCGTTATTTCTAAATTTGTGCTGATATTATCGATATTATCTTGTTGTAGAAAGCCCAGATTCTGTCATATACTGAATGCCGAACTCGCGCTTTTCATATCTCCTCTTCTTCCTCTCCTGCTCCTTTTGACGCTGTTCAATCTAGCTTTCTTCGTTCTGTCGCGAGAACGGAGAAAGAAGCGTTATATAATTTCTCGCTGGCCCCTCTGGCCTGCCGGCGAGACATTGCGATGCTCGGCGTTATCCACCGCGCCGTGCGTGGCCATGGCCCCGCCCACTTCTCCTCCTTCTTCTCTCTTTCCGGTCCTCCTCCTCCTCGCTGTCCTCGGCGTCGCGCCCGGCGCCTGGCTGGCCCTCTTCAGCTTCATGCTCCAGATTTTGCTCGCCGCTCTGTTCTTGGCTCCGTAGGAGTATATAACCTCCTACCAGACAGCATTGCGGCTGCCCGAAGTGTCCACGACTTTCAAGCGCTTCTCCAAGTTTTGCTCAGGGATGTGGCTGGTTCGCACCCTGACTGGACAAATACTTTAAGTTGCCGCGTTCCGCTTGCTAACCACCTATTGCGCCGGTGCCGGGACTGGCAGCCGCCCGGCTAGCCCTCCCTCTTGTCTCTCTCCCTCTCCCTCCCTTCTTGTTCTTGTCTTCTTTCTCCTTCCTTCTTGTCCCTCCCCTGCCCCCCTCCCCCTCTCTTCTCCTGATTGCTGCTGTCGTTGCCGTCGTCCGCCGTCTCCCTCCTCTCCTCTGCTCGCCCCCCCGCGCGGGTTCTGAGCGGTGCTCGGTCTGCAGGCGTTTTTTTCCTCGCCTGGCGCGTCCGGCGCTTTCCCTCTCCTTCTCTTCCTCGATCCCCCCCTGCTTGCTTGCCTGCTTGCCGCGCCCTCTTCCCTCCCTCCCTCCCTCTCGTCTTCTTCTCTCGTCCTCTTCCTCTTCTTCTTTTTCCTTTTTCTTCTTATTCTTCTTGTTCTCTGTTCGTCTTCCTCTTGTCCTCCTCCTTTCTTCCTCGTTCCGCCTTCTCTCTCCGTCTCTTGCTTCATTTTATTATTTAATCTTCTAGTGCACTTTGACGATGACGGGACCCGTGTGCGGCTTGGTTTTTCCCCGTGGGGCTGCGTAGAAAAATGGAGATCATCGGGCGCGCTAGTTTAAAGTATCTAGACGCCTGAATTCGGTCTGCTACCGGAGCGGGGTCAGAAAAACTATTCGTGCTCTGCTAAATTTTTAGAAAGATAGTGGTAATTTTCTTGGGGTAGCTCGAGTTGCAGAGGAGCTACGCAGCTGTTTGGCACAGAATCGAAGGAATTTATCAGACTCGCTAGTTTCAAGTATCCAGATGCCCGAACTTGTCGCGCCATCGAATTCGAACCCTTACCGTGCGGGCGGTGGCTGTGGCAACTCCCAGCCGACACCGCCCGTTGACGCCATTGATCTCGCCATTTTCTACATCAATCTACGGTCCTTTAGTGCCCATTCAGGCGAGCTGTCGGCAAGACTGTCTCTCTTTGCTTCCCTCCCCACGTCGTCTGTATCACCAAAAGTTGGTTTAATAATTCCCTTTTGGCGCCTCAGCTATCTGGTTACAGCTTGCTTGCGAGACGCGATTTTTGCGCAATCGCGATAGTCACCAGCAGGCCAGAGGTGTAGCCATTTTTGTTCACGAAGCTGTGAATGGCGTTTGCTCTGCGCTTCTTAATTCGCCCTCGGCGGAAATATGTTGGATTCTTGTTTATTGCGCGTCCGGGCCCATTCTTCTGGGCTGCATGCGCAGACATCCCCCGTATGGAAAAGTAGTTTCTTTGCGAACTTTTACCCTTGAGTATGCTCGTCTCAGTTCGCATGTTGTCGGTGCTATTCTCGTTGGCGACTTTAACGTGCAACGTGCACATTGGGTTCGGTACAGTCATCCTGTCACTCCTGAAGGTTTCTTTTTGAAGAGTTGTTTCAGCGTGTCAGATCTTCTACCAGAGGTCCATGCATTGATTTAATGTTTAGTGATTGGCCTCAACTTACGAAGTGGTTAGGGAAATCGCTGGTCATCGCGGCCTGTCGACTAGATTTTCTGGCCCTCCGCTCTCGCTCGAAGTTCTCAATCGTGATGTTTTGCATTATAGTCAGGCGGATTGGTCGCAGATTCGGCGACGCATTCGCGAACGCAGTGGGGAGTGGATTTGCAGCAGCCGCCAGATGCAGCAGCAGAGCGTCTCACAGAGATTCTTTCGTCTTTAAAGCGCGAGTGCATACCACATCCTTCTGTGTCGTTCCGGCCATCGCACCCTTGGCTCACAGAGGAGTGTGTGCGATTAGATGAGGAGAAGAGGCGCGCTTCCGGCACGGATTTTTTCCCTTCGCTTGCCGCCGGCGCAGTGATGCCTTGTTCTCTGCACGCGAGGCTTTCGTTCAGCGCGCGCGGTTGCGTCTCCGCAGCATGCGCCGTGTCAGCAAGCAGTGGTGGGGACTTTCTGATTCTATTTTGTACAGAACAGGAAAACCCAGCAGCTCGCCTTTGAAGTGTTCAGACGGATCGTGGGCTATCGCCAGCACAGAACAGGCAGAGCTTTTAGCAGCCAGTTTTTCTAGCAAGTGGAGTTTGCCAGATATTGTGGTAAATGAGTTTTCTGTGTTCAATGCTACTGTAGTGCCGACTGATTCGAATGCTTTTTTAAGAGTGCGGTTGCGTATTGCTAGAGCTGTGCTCCAGGAGTTGCGCTTGGACAGCGCCACTGTGCCTGATTTGGTTCCTGCTCTAGTTTTAAAGCTCTGCGCGCGCGAATTAGCATTGCCAGTCTGTCTTCTTGCTCGGCAGATCATCCATTGTTCTCAGTGGCCAGCTTCTTGGTGCGTACACTGGATCTTCCCGCTCCACAAGCGCCGGGCTCTGTCAGACCCAGACGACGATCGAGGTCTGCATTTAATATCGCAATTATCTAAAGCAGTAAAACGCATCATCGGTAGCCTGTTTGTTCCGCGCCTCGAGTGTTGAGGTGCTTTTGGTCCGTCGCAGTTTGGTCGTCGTGGCGAACATGGGGCACGAGGCGCAGTATTATTCTACGTCCTCTCCTGGCTCCTTCCTCTCTCCCTTGGCTCCCGTATCTTGCTATGCTGCTCTGATGTCTCTGGAGCTTCCGACCGAGTCGATTCTGAAACCTTGTGTGCGAAGCTGCAGTCGGCCGGAGTGCCCCCCCAGCTGCTGCCTCTCTTTGCCAGCTGGCTTCGCCGACGCAAGGCGCGAGTGGCGATTGGAGGCCAGCTTTTTCGCCCGTTCAGCATGGGAAACATGGTTTCCAGGGTATTGTTTGGGGGCCGCCTTCTTGGAACATCTTTTTCGCTGACGCTTGCATGGCTGTCCGGGCAGAGTGCTTTCAAGAGGGCATGTTTGCAGACGACCTTAATGCGCGGCGTGCTGTTTCCACGAGCGTCTCTGATGTGGACGGTTTTTCCTCCCTGCGCCGGTGCCGGGCGTCCCTCCGCGCCTTGGGCCGCGCGAACAGAGTGCAGTTTGACGCGGACAAGGGGAGTTTTCATATTTTGTTACGCGTGCAGCCTGTTGGGGACGATTTCAAATTGTTATGTATTTGGTTCGATGCACAACTTCTTATGTCCAAGGCCGTCGACAGCTGCGTTGTAGAGTGCTATTGGAAAATGCAACGACTACTGCGCACCAGACGTTTTCACACCGATGCGGAATAGATCGGCCCATTTAAGGCGCGCGTTTTGTCGTGCATTGAATGCAGAACCTCTGCCGTGTATCATGTTTCGTCTTCTGCATTTGCTCCTCTCGACGCTCTCCTTTCTCGCTTCCTGCGTTCGCTGAGCTTGATCGACGCGGACGCTTTGTTTTATTTTAATCTGGCGCCCCTTTGCACTCGTCGTGACATAAGCATACTCGGTGTCGTTCGCAGAGCTGTTTTGGGACTCGGTCCTCCGTGCTTACAGAATTCCTTTAAGCTGGATACGGCGCCTCCGCCGGCCAGGGCCCCCAGAAGACACGGGCGCCACCTGGTGGGGCCGCCTTTCACAGCACCTGATTCTCTCTTACGCTCAGCACTTGGTGCCGTTCGCATTTATAACCTTCTCCCTGACTTTATTGTTTCCGCTCGTGGTGTCAGCGCATGTCAATCTCGCCGTCAAAATCTCGTGCGTGCTCGTGTGCGCCTTTTTGACGACTGGCCGGTTTCCTTTTTTCCCTCGCCTCCCGCTGGCTTCGCACCCGCTCCGTGGGTGCCGGGATGGGCCCGGTTAGCTCTTCCCTTCTCTCGTCTTCCCCCTTCTCCTCTCCCCTTCCCCTCCTCCCTCCTCTCCTCCCTCGTCGTCTGCTGTCGTCGTGTCCCGCCGTCGCCTTTCGTTCGTCCGTCTTCGTGTCCCCCCCCCTCTTCTCCTTCCCCCCCCCCCGGCCGCTCTGCGTGGGGCGCAGGGTGCGCGCGTCGCGCGTCGCCTCTTCGGGGCTCGGCCCTCCCCTCTCGCTCCCCCCCTCCCTTCCCCCGCTGTCGTCCGTCGTCTGCTGCTGCCCCTCCTCTCCCTCCTCTGCCCCCCCTCTCTTGCTCCTTTCCTTTCCCTCCTCCTTCCTCTGCGTTCTGTTTCTCTTTTTGACAGTCGTGGCCGTGCTGCCTTCGCTTGACTCGGGCACGTGGTGAGATTCATCTGCTGTTGCGAGATGCATAGAACAAGCCGGAGATGCTTTCTCCTCAGTCCTTCTCCTCCTCCACGTTCTCCTCCATGAGACCGCGCGCCCGCGCGCAGTGCGAGATTGCCGCGCCCGCATTGCGCGAGGAAGCTCTACGAAGCCCGGCGGTGACCAAGGTTGACGGCTTACCGCTGGCTCCCAGTCTCGTGTCCGTTTCTCCAGCATCCAAGCAGCAGTTCGCACTTCTGAATTCTTTAGACGTGTCGAATTTGCAGATTGCTTTCATAGGTTTTCACGCGACTAATCCAGAGAACCGCACGCGTGACGTGCAATCGATTGTGAGCCAGGTTGGTGGAGCCCAGCCGTTTTATATTGGGCATTTCTTCAAGGGCCCGCGCGATGCTTGTTGTCTCTCCTTTTTTTTTTTTTTGGGGGGGGGGGGGGGGGGGCGAATTCCGTTCTGAGCAGGAAATGCGTAATTTTATGTCGTGTGCTGGAGGCAAGGGGAAACAGTTTCAATTGAGCCAGGGTGCCGTCCGTGTGAACCCAGCCAAGAGTCGAGTGAACATTACGCGGGGCGGTGCTTGGCAAACCTGCTTCCCAGAAATTGAAAGAGTCAGCGCCTAGCAGACAGGTTCAGACATATTTTAAGCAGCGCGTCGTTACAGTCGACAATGTCATTGTTTTTCAGCAGCTCTCTGGAGATTCGAGTGGACCATTCGCAGGCGAATTTTCCAATTTGTCGATGCAGAGAGCACGGGGTCGCGCACCTTCTGTTTCTTCTGCTGCCCCTCACCTCGTGATTTGTGCGCGGCCTCCTCTGCGTCGTTTGAGACGGCGAGGTCCTCGCTCTGATGTTTCATCTCTGCGGCGTCACGCGGAGAGGCATTTAGGTCGAGCCTGAAGTTTGCCGAGACGGAGATTTCGAGATCTCGTAGCCGAGATTCTCGTGCTGCCTTATTTTTGCTGCCCGAGGGACTGAGATTTCCGAGTTGCCTTGCCCCGGCCCCTCCGGCCAGCCAGTCCGGCAGTCCATCGTTTTTTTTTTTTTTTTTTTTTTTTTTTTTTTTTTTTTTTTTTTTTTTTTTTTTTTTTTTTTTTTTTTTTTTTTTTTTTTTTTTTTTTTTCTCCTCCCCTTCTTCTCCGAGTTTGCTTGCCCCGGCCCCTCCGGCCAGTGGACTGGAAAGTGCTGCGCGGCATTGTTTTTCGAGTTCGCTTATCCCTGATTGTCCTCCTGTTTTTGTTGTCTTCCTTCCCTCCCGGTCCTGCCTCCTTGTCTTCCTTTCCTCTTTGCCCCCCTTGGGTCAGCGGAGCTTGCGTGAATTCTTTACTAAGTTTCATTTTTTTTTGCCTCAGGATGGTGGCCGTGGCGAATCCCTGCCGGAGCCATTCTTTGAATGGGCTAGCCTCAGAATTTTTACTTTCAACATTCAGCGGTTTGAAATGCATAAAGATGAATTGTTTGCTTATCTTTCGTCTTTTCCTTCGCTCCCTACTCTTATATGTTTAACGGAACTTGGCTGGATGGGCCAGTAGTTTGCCCTGGTGTTCCTGGGTATTCTCTGGTCGCCCGTCGGGGGCGGAATGGTCTAGGCGGAGGCGTTGCTATATTTGCAAAAGATTCCGTCGTTGACTCTTGTCCTGTTCTTCTTCGTTCTCCATCTGTGGAACGCGTGTGGATTTTCGTGAGACGGGGCCCGTTTAAATCTGTTGTTGGTGCTGTCGCCCGTGTCATGGAGAGACTAATTCGATTGAGTTGCTTAATGAAGAATGGAATTCTCTTTCGGGGCAGTGCGTAGGTTGTATAATCACGGGATATATGAATGTTCATCACAAACACTGGCTGCGATTTAGCAGCCATGTATCCCCAGAGGGCACCGCTTGGAATAATTTGTGTCTGGGGCGCGGTTTTCGCAAGTGTATTCGCGCTCCAACTCGTGGTCTTCACTTCCTTGGCTTCTTCTTGTCTGACGTTCCAGATCTGTTCACTACGAAGGTTTTAATTGAAGTAGCTGATCATAGTCTGATCATAGTGCTACGCTTGAGCGACGTTTGTGGCTGTTTCAAAGCGCCGATTGGAGATCAATGCAACAGAGTCTTTCTCAGCAGGATTGGTCTTGTATAGACAATTCCACACTTGATATTGTCGCTTCTTGCTTAACGCATTTTTTGTTTATATATATATATTCCCCTTTATACTATATTTAGATATATAATATGACTTTGCATATTCCGTCGATTGCGCAGAGCGTGCAAGTTTCACATCCCGGGCTGTCTGATGAATGTTTATTGGCTGTGCGTGCTAAGCGCGATGCTGCTGGCACGGCCGTTTTTCCGGCGGCGGTCGTTCATTGCAGTGCAGTAGTGTTGGCTGCTTTTCAATCTTGCACGACCCGCGCGCGTCAGAAGTTGCGCGGTTGTGGCCGGGGCAGCAAAACATTGTGGCAAGTTTCGCATCAGCTGCTGTCTCACGCCCATAAACCTACTTCTTCCCCTTTGAAGCGTCCAGATGGTACGTGGGCTCTTTCTGCACGTGCCAAGGCCGATCTCTGCGCCAGAGCTTTCAGTCAAAAGTGGCGTTTGCCAGCATTATTTTGATTTCGCCTACGCTGTGGGGAACTTGCATTCTTCGTGCTCGGTCTGCTCGCGCCGCGCTGTCGTCCCTCCGGCAGGGCAGCGGCGCGGGCCCCGACCTCTTGCCTGCGAGGGTTTTGAAGCAGTGCAGCTCTAGTTTGGCAGTGCAAATGGCTATGCTTGCCCGTCTTATTTGAAGAACTGGTCAGTGGCCGTTGCCTTGGAGAGAGCATTGGGTCCACCCTCTTTACGAGAAGCCTGCAGTCAGCTGTCTGGACAACTATCGGGGCATCCAGTTGACCGCTCAGCTTTCGAAGGTCGTGGAGCGCATGTTCTTACAACTCTTCAGTCCGCAGCTGGACAGGTTTGGCGCATATGGCGCGCGTCAGTTCGCTTGCGCTCCCGGCAGAAGGGGCGCGCGATGCAATCTTATATTTTGCTTTGCAATGCATCAGTGCTCTTCCCTCCGGCCGCCGCGTCCTCTTGTGCTGCTCTGACGTTAGTGGTGCCTTCGATGGGGTCGATGTGCCCCGTCTGCTCACCAAGCTGCGCGGGTTCTCTGTCCCTGAAAGCGTGCTTGGTGTTCTCGCTGGCTGGAGAGACGCGCGGCGCGAGTCATCGTACAGGGCAAGCAATCAGATCCGGTCCGCATGGAAAATGTGACCCACCAAGGCATTGTGCTTGGACCGCCGCTTTGGAACGCATTTTTTTCTGATTCTTGCATGGCGATTCGCGCCACAGGATTCGAATACATTGTTTATGCGGATGACCTTAATGCTATCCGCGCGGTCGATAATAGTGTTACAGACGAACGGGCGCATCGCATGCTAGCTGAATGCCAAACTTCCTTTCACCGCTGGGGCGTAGCTAACAGGGTTGTTTTCGATCCTGGAATGGAAAGCATGCACTTCATCTCGCGCAGCCGGCCTTTTGGAGATTCTTTTCAGCTTCTTGGCGTCGTCTTCGACTCCAGGCTTCTGCGCGAAGCAATTGTGTCTTGTGTCAGCGACTGTGGATGGAAAGTCCGGAATCTTCTTCGTAGCCGCAGATTTTATAAAACTGCTGACATTATCTTATTCTATAAGGCCCAAGTTTTATCTTTCATCGAATACAGGACATGTGCATTCCATGTCGCCTCCTCTTTTGCTCTCGCCCCTTTCGACGCCGTTCAGCACCAATTTCTCCAGTCTCTGGCAGTTTCAGACCTCGATGCTTTGCTGCATTTTGCCTTGGCTCCGCTGCCTGTCAGACGAGACATCTCCATGCTTGGCGTTATCCATCGTTTTGTGCTTGGCCTCAGCCCGGGCCACTTCTCCTCTTTCTTCCGCCCTGCTCCGCCTCCCCCCCTCGTTCCCCTCGCCGCCACGCCCGGCATTCGGCGGACCCTCTCCCGCTTCGCGCTCCCGATTTTGCCCGACGTTCTGTGTTGGGTTCAGTCAGCGTTTATAACCTTCTGCCGGACAGCGTAGTCGCCGCGCCATCTGTTCACGAATTTCAATCTTGTCTCCAGGCTTTATTGCGAGACATCGCTAACTCAGGCACTGCTTGGGCCGACCTTCTCAGTTGTCGCCTTCCGTTCGCGCGTCATCCTCTGCGCCGCTGCAGGGACTGGCAGCCTCCCGCCTAGTCGCTTCGTTTTTTTTTTTTTTTTTTTTTTTTTTTTTTTTTTTTTTTTTTTTTTTTTTTTTTTTTTTGTTTTTTTTTTTTTTTTTTTTTCTCTCTCTCTCTCTCTCTCTCTCTGTCTCCCCCTCCTTCCTCCCGTCTTTTCCCTCCTCCCTCCCTTCCCTCTTCCTCTTTTGCTGCTGTCGTGTCCCGCCGGTCGTCGTCGTCGTCGTCGTCGTCGTGGTCTCGCTGTCGTCCGTCGTCTCCCCCCTCCCTCCTGTCTCTTCCCCCCCCTGGCCGCCGTGCTTGAAGAGCATGGTGCGCGCGTCGCGCGTCGCCGCTTTTGGGGCCTGGCCCCCCCCGCTCGCCTCCTCTTCCTCTCTATCTCCTCGTCGCTTGTCGTCTGCTGCTGCTCCCTCTTCCTCCCTTTTCCTCCCCCTTCCTCCCTCCTCCCCCTCCCTCCTCCCGTCCCTCTTCTTCCTCCCCCTCCCTTCTGCTTTCCCTAGGTGTTTTGCCGTATTTTGATTGCTTCTCCAGCTGGCGTTCAGCCGGCCGTGCTGCTTCCGAGCGATCCGGAAGTTTGCAGCAGGAAGATGATGCTTGTTTTTGTCGGTCCCCCTTTTTCCCCCCGCAACTTTCTAAGCTTAAATTGTCTTGTGCGTTCAGATTAGGTCGAGACTCTAGCGTGGCTTGGTTCATTCGCTGCGAGGTGCGTAGAAAAAAGCCTGTCGGCTGCCTTGGAAAGCTGGGGGGTGAGGTGAAGATCGCGATCGTTATCCTGGTCGGACAGCACATGCCGTTTGTGGAGCGGGAAAATCCAGTGCTCAGACCAGCAAGGAGGCCAGTGTCCTTCACTCACGATACGTTTGCGACTACACGTCTCCAGCGCACGCGACGGGAGGAAGCCAGGACCAGTAGCGCCATCTATATTCAAATCGGACAAAACAGCTCGTGCGCAACGTAGGCGCACTCGGAGGAAGGCTGTCGCATCTTCATCAACTAACGTAGCAGAGAAAACGCTGAATCCGTTTATCTCTGCAGGAGGCAAGCTTCATTTGCTCGAACAACTCGTGGCAGGGAGCTCTGCCTTATCTACGCTACTTATCGCCCAGCTGCCGTCGGAATATTTCAAAGGACAGCTGTTTGATTTAGAAGCGTGGCTAAGCAAGGCATCGGACAAATTCCACCACTGTTTACTTCCTCGGCGCAGACGCCGGAACTTGCTCCGGGTGCGCTCGACGAAGGCCTGGTGCGCAGCTAGTAAGCCATCGCTGCAGCGGCGAACAGCAGGTGGATAGTATTCGGTTCCGGCACATCTCATTTTATCACTGACTAGACGCGCGCGCTCGTCGGTGAGCCACGGATGAGAATGCCGAAAAGAAACGACAGAGTGCGGAATAAACTCCCGCATGAAATTTAGAACAGTATCAGTGAAACGCCGCGTTGCCTCATCGACGGACAAGAGAGGAATCCACCCCTAATCGTGCTGCAAGATGCGTCGTTTAAAAGACGACCAATTCGCACTGCCGTAGTGCCACGCTTCGCGAGATAGGGGCTCAACAGGAAGAGGGGGGGGGGGAGAAACGAATCGAGAGACCTCTATGATCAGCTATGTCTGCCACGACTTCGACCGTTAAAAGATTTGGCAAATCGCTAAGCACCGAGTCTAAAAGATGCGCTCCACAGGTCGGGGGCCAAACTCGCTGAGACAACCCTTGGTCTTGCGTCCAATTCTTCAAGAAGGCCCCATCTGCAGTTGCAAAATGGCTGAGTCGCAACCAACGGGGGTGATGCACATTAAAGTCACCAACAAGAATACAACCAACACGCTGCTTATATAAATCATCGAATTCAGTTCCCAACGCGGCCAAAGAACGGACTTCCCCAACAGGGATGACGATGCGTGCAGCCTGTGAGGACAGGGCTGGGAAATCAATGCGCTATAACCCAACGAATCTCAGCGGCCGGGGAGCAAAGAAGACTGGAACAAACAGAGAGTATCGAATCGAGAACAAAAGTTGCAACACCTCCAACCTGCTGCGTGCTATCGCGACGCGCGAGAAGGCTGTAGCCAGGAAGCGAAGGCTCAACAATGGGGGCATCCAGCCGAGTCCCAACCGCACAAACTAAATGAGGAAAGGAAGGGAACAAGGACATGCGAGCATAAAGTTCGCCAGAATGCGCATTGGAGGATCTTAAATAAATGCATGAGATGGTGAGGTCAGATGAATCAACGGACGGGGGAAGCTGGGAGTTGCCGCGGCCGCCGTCCGGAGCGGATGTTTGCCGATTCGGCTCAATAAATTCATGCAATGTACGCTGAGAGACAGGCGGGCGAGGGGGGGGGGGGGAGGGGGCGAACCAGAAGCACCTCTCGACAACTCTGGCCTAAGACTTGAACATCCATCCCGAAAGGGTCCGGCCTGAGCCGCGTCGACAATCCGCCCTGAGAACGCGCCGGCCTAAGCCTTGTCGAAAATCTGCCCCCCGAACTCGTTGGCCCAGGGTTCGCCGAAAATCCGTCCTCCGGACTCGCCGGCCTAAGGCTCGTCGGAAATCCGGGCCCCCAGGCAGGGGGATCTAGGATGAGCGACTTCGAACAAACATCAGATTCACAACTAACGCGACAATATTGGGCAAATGAGGCCTCAGACTGCCCAGCATTCTTTGCTCAAGGGCAAATCGGGATCGAGGGCCTCGTCGTTTCGAACGACGCTGAGGGAGCCGCGCGCTGCTCACAGGGTGAGGGGCAGCAGAGCGCGCGGGGAGAAAGGAAGAGGACATGGAAGGTGAACAAAATTGTGCGCGACCCCAGGCTTCCTACAATGAGAGATCGGCAAAAGTCTCATTGCAAGATTCTGTCAAATCACCGGGGCTCCTGCTTGAAAGCGATGGCACCGTTGGGTGCCGCCGAGCGGTTTTTTCCAGTCGCTCTGAACTGAAGCACTCGGCTCACGTGATTCGATCTTCTTCTCAGCCTCGCGCATGGCCCAATCGCGAGTCGAATTGATCTTGCTCTTCGAAGGTTTCATCGCCAAATTACCGCCACCAGGCAAATGACATTTCTTTCCCTTACCGCCTGCCTGAGACAAGAAGTTTCGGGCATCGCGTTCGGCGAAAACAGCGGGTCAGAATCTGGATTCATTTTCTCGTTGTCCCGCGCACCTGAATAGTAATGGCCGATGGAGATATGCTTCACAGAAGTCACCTCAGAAACAATTCTCTCGAGATCTGTAATTCTACACTCTAAACTGTCAGTCTGATATCACAGACGCAATCTGTAAGTTGGACGGGTCCATAGAATTCAACAACTGCAAATGCCTCTTGGTCATGGCGTTCGACTGCTGCAACTCAAGCTGGCGCGCCCGATCGGTCAGATCACGAACGCTATCTTTTGCGGGGTCGACAGCCTCAGAAATGGCAGCGCGCGTCGCTTTCATCATCCTGATTTGCGAAATTTGAATTGTAGCATTGGTCGGCATATTCATGATAATATAATTCAACTTTTCGCCATCCGAAGCAGAAAGAATGGGCGGGGCCGGTTCCGCGACCAAAGTAGCATCTGCTAATGCGTCCAAGGAGCTGCCACCCCGAGGGCCTGTTCCTGCACCTGGGGGGGCGAAACCCGCTCCCAGGCCGGCGCTGCCGCCCGAGGGGCCGGTGCCGGACGTCGGAGGACGCGCCCCCGACGCTGCGCTCGAACCGCCGCTCGCGCCTGGCCAGGTGGGGGCGGGAGCAAACTGCCATGCATTCTCGCCTTCCGCGGTCTGCATGTCTGTATTATCTCCAGTGCGTGCGGTTTTCTTGGGTGGCGAAGCCTTGCTTGGAGGTTTCGACGTTGCTGCAGCTACTTCTGCTCGCCGTTGATTCAGTCGGTCGGATCCTGCTGCGAGGGGCCTGTTCGAAACAATCATCTCCTTGGACTCGGACCCCGCGGCACCTGACATGATGAGAACTGTAATGGAGAGCTTCCGGAAAGGGGCTGAATGACAAGGAATGTGGCTGAGGCAATACAAGTAACTTGAACCAAAAAACTTGACAGCAATCGAAAGGCAATCATCAGATGCGCTCGCCCCCAAAATCTAGATGCCCGAACTCGGTGTGGTACCAGAGCCGGTCCGAAAACATATTTGTATTCTGCTAATGTTTAAGATGTTCATGAGTATAAATCGAGCTGAAGATGCGCTACAGAGCTGTTGGGCACAGCAATCGGAAGGAAATCATCATGCGCGCTAGTCTCAAGTATCTAGATGCCCGATTTGCTTCCAGACATGGAACCAACATATATTTGTTTTGCTAGTATTTCTATCAGAAATCACTCTGCTTTCCTTGAAATAGCTCGATCCGCAGATGAGATTAGAGCTGTTCGGCGCAGCAACTGGACGAACATCATCAGGAGCGCGCGTCTGAAGTATCTAGATGTTTGAAATCGGTCTGCTCCCAGAACTGGAGTAAAAAACTATGCGTAGTTCTGCTCCTCGTCCTCCTCCTTCTTTATTTTCTACCTCTTGCTCCTTCATCTGCTTTTTCTCATTTTTCTTTTCCTTCTCTTCCTCCTTCTTCTCATCTTTCTCTTTTCATCATCATCATCATCATCATCATCATCATCATCATCATCATCATCATCGGTCCTCTTCTCCCTTCCACTCTTCCGCCTCCTGCTCGTCGTCTTCCTCTTCCTCCACCCTCTCTTTTCCCTCCGCCTGCTGCTTCTCCTCCTCCTCCTTCTTACCCGCTCGCCTCTATCTCCTTTCTCCTTGCTGCTTCTTCTCCTCCAGTCTTCCTCCATGAAACCGCGCCCTCGCGCGCGCGGAATGCGAGATTGCCGCGCCCGCATTGCGCGAGGAAGCTCCGCGAGTTCCCGGCGGTAGCCAAGGTTGACGGTTTACCGCCGGCTCCCAGTTTATCGGCTGGGCGTCGCATTGCTTTTTTGTTTTGATGTAACAGGCACAATTCGATCGAGTCGATGCCGCCCGACTCAGCACGCTGGGTGCGTTGTGGCTGTATCTCCAGCTGGTTTGAATCTAGGAGTGCCCAGATTGTCGTTCAGGGCCATAATTCCAATTATGCATCACGTTTTGGTCTGACGCATGTCTTTAAGTGCGTTCCAGGAACTTGCCGCCGATGTGATTGGCGCTGAAGGTTTCAATCGGTTCGGCGCCATGCAGCCGTCGGCACACCGTGGGACGAGCAAACCGGCACATTCGATGCCTGTAAGGAGAGCCAACACAGTGGCCGGTCCGGCTTTTAAGCTTCTGGGTGTACAGCTCGTCACTAAAATTCGGATGAACGATGCGACTAACGAGGAGTTCTATTTTTTGAAGGTCAAGTTTTAAGTTATCTAGGGTCGCACTCCATCTATCTTCCACGATTCGTCCTTGTTTTTCCCCGTCGACTCCGTTCTCACGTTTTTTGAGAACCGTCAGACTTTTTCGAGAGCGATGCGTTGGACTTCTATTTTCATTCCACCCTCGGGTGTGTCGAATTTACATATGTTTTTTGATCGCATTATTGCTTCCCGTTCAGTGCAAGACTTTCAACATTATTTAGCCGTCGTTATGAGGGACTGCGCCGCCCAGAGTGCAGACTCGACGTCTCTATTGTCTCCCAGGGTACCTCTTGCTCACCACCCTCTGCGCACCTGCCAGGAGTGGCCGTGAGGTTTTGCATTTCAGTGTAGCTAGTTCGAAGTGTTGAGTATCAGTGGAGTTTTTGTTTCTGTTGCTTCCTGTTTTCCTCCCTTCCTTCCCCTTTCTCCTGTCTTTTTTCCCCCCTCTCTTGCTGCTGTTGTCCCGCCATCTCCTTCTTCCTTCCCCTCTCTTTCCCCCAGCCGCTGTTCTTGGAGAGCACGGTGCGCGCTGCGCCGCTTGCCTCCGCGTGGGGCTCTGCCCTCCCCGCTCCCTTCTCTGTGCTTACTCTCGTCGTCGTCGCCGTCGGCGTCGTCTGCTTCTTCTCCTTCCCTTCCCCCCTCCCTCCTCGCCCTTTCCTCTCCTTCCGCCCTCGGCCCCCGCCTGCTCCTGTCTCGCTCGTTGGCGTGGTCCTCGGATGAGCCTCGTTTTTCGGCAGCTGTTTGGCCTGCCCTGCGCGTTGACAGCTACTTTTTGCTTCGGCATTTGTGGGGGAACGTTGCTGTTTTCAGGTCGGATAGCGACAAGAAAGGTCGAGGCGGATCTTGAAATGAAGAAACACATAGGACAGGAGATTGTATATAGTGTTATTTTGGCAAGGCTTGATCGCTCTCTTATGTTCAAGCTGAAATTTGGCTGAAACGCTGTTTGGCACATCGATCGGCACAGCAAAAATAAGTATACAATTAATCTCGGAAGCCTATGCATCTTAGATTCTTTTACCAGACCAGACGCGGTTAGGTCCGCGTAAATTGTTACATGTGTGCGACAGCTTCGGGTTTTGCCTTTTTTGTTGTTGGTTTTCCGTGCTGGGGGGGCCGGCGGTGAACCTTGAACCTTGGTTGCCGCCGGGAACTCGTAGAGCTTCTTCGTGGAATGCGGGCGCGGCAATCTCCAATTCCGCGCGCGCGGGGGTGCGGTTTCATGGGGGAGGACGTGGAGGAGAGGAAGGAGTGAGGAGGAGAAGGAGATGGAGGAGGCTGAGGAAGAGAAGGAGGAGGAGAAAAAGGAGCAGGATGACGAGCAGGAGGGGGAAGGGTGGAGAGGGAGAGGAGGAACGATGATGATGAAGATGAGGAAGATGAGAAGAAGGCGTCATCTCTGGGAAAACTACTAGAGAACGAATTGTTTTTCGGCTCCAACTCTGGGAGCAGACCAAGTTCAGACATCAAGATACTTGAGACTAGGGCTTCTGGTGATGTTCTTCCGATTGGAGTGCCAAACAGCTCTGTAGCTCACCTGCAGCTCGAGTTATCTCAAGAAAGTTGTCACAATCTCTTAAACAATTAGCAGAGTACGAATAGTTGTTCGAACCCAGCTCTGGTAGCAGACCGATTTCGGGCATTTAGATACTCGAGACTAGCGCTTTTAATGCTTTTCATCTGATTGCTGTGCCAAACAGCTCTGTAGCTCATCTGCAGCTCGTGTTCGGTCAAGAAACTAATCATCATCTCTCAAAATTACCAGAGTACGAATAGCGTTTCGGACCCAGCTCTGGTAGCAGACCGACTTCGGGCACCTAGAAAATTTGAACTAGCGCTTCCGATGATTTCATGCCGATTGCTGTGCCGAACAGCTTTTAGCTCATCTGTAGCTCGAGTTACATGAATAAACGCATCGTCATCTAACAAAATAGCAGAGTATACATGTTTTTTTTCGGACCCAGCTCTGGTAGCAGACCGAGTTCGGGCATGTAGATACGTCAGACTAGCGCTTCTGAGGACTTTCTTTCGATTGCTGTGCCGAACAGCTCTGTAGCTCACCTGCAGCTCGAGTTACATCAAGAAGCTCATCATCCTCTCCAAAATAATTTAGCAGAGTGCAAATATTTGTTCAGACCCAGCTCTGCTAGCAGACCGATTTCGGGCATCTAGATACTGGAGACTAGCGCGTCTGAAGATTTTCTTCTGATTGCTGTGCCAAACAGCTCTGTAGCTCATCTGCAGCCCGAGTTGCATCAGACACGCATCAACATCTCCAAACAATAGCAGAGTACGAATAGTTTTTTCGGACCCGGCTCAGGCAGCAGACCGAGTTCAGATATGTGGATACTTGAGACTAACGCGCCTGATGATTCTAGATAGATTTGGTGTGCCTGCCGGTTCTGTAGCTCTTCTAGAGCTCGAGTTAAGTTAGAAAAGCCGAGAACGCCTGCAACATGACACTCAACAGCCGATCCCGCCAGAGTGCTTTTTGACAGTAGTAGGTACCCGATCGACCTGAGATCAAGATGGCGAGCGGGAATATGATCGAATATGGGGGAACAAATGCTAGAGCGCTAACGACCTTTCACATTTCGAGAAATTCAATTTAAATCGGCAAAAAAAAGGCAAAACGTCCGTCGATTTTTTTTGCCAACTAGCCCCCCGGCGCGCCGGAATTACTCTCTAGCTTCGCCGCTTCGCTCTTAGGGAAGCTCTACGAGTCATTTGTGTGGTTCGATTTTTGTTCGCCCTTTCCCTTCCAGCGCTCATCGCGTTAATTTTTCGAGCGCCAGGGGCCTGCGGTCTTGTCTGGGAGGCCGCCGTTGCGTCTTGCGAGCAAACGCGTTTGGTGCGTTGAAGATTTGTGAGCGTTTTACGTGTTGACGAAATCGTAAACATGAAAAAACATTCTCATACTGTACGACCGCTTTGCGGGCGATAAGGAGGTTGGGAGGATTGAGATCAAATGCCCACACTGATTGACCTCCAGCCTGTCACCTTGATATCATTTGTCTCTTTTTCTCTGTCTCTCTCTGTCTCACTGTCTGTGTCTTTTTCTCTTTCTCTGTCTCGCCCTCTCTCTCTATCTCTCCCTCTGGGTTGGATAAGGGTGGGATAAGATAAGAGGGGAAGACAAGATGGGTTGGATAAGATAATATGGATTGAATTTGATAAGATGCATTGGAAAATATCAGCTGGATTGGATAAGAAAGCCCACCGCAGGCGCCGACAAAAATTAATTGGGTTCTGGGGTTGGGCCGATTGGATTAGATTGGATATCACGGAGGATAAGGTAAGATGGGCGTGATTGGAAGAGATGGATTTGATAAGATAAGATGAATGGGATTGGCCCGCCGCAGGCGCAAGAACAAATGAATTGATGGATTGGGTTGGGTGGATTGGATTCGGTGGGATAGGATAAGAGGGGACAAAATGGGTCGGATAAGACAAGATGGATTGGATTGGACAGGATGGATTTGAAAAGATAAGCTGCCGCAGGCGCCGAAAAAATGAATTATGAAACTAGCGACATGCGTTAGCGCCGGGACCGCCCGGCCCAACTGGGACACCTCCCAGCCACCGGCGCACGGGGAAAGGACTTTCGCTCCTACTGACACCCGGGACACCCGGGACACCGCGCACCCCATTTGGGACACCTCTCAGCCACCGGCGGACGGGAACGGATTTTCGCTCCTACTTCGGCCTAGCTACAGGAGGATCACGCGCACTTTCGCCTCGCCCGCGCGCACGACACGAACACGAAACCGAAACCGATTTTCCTGTGGGGGGTCTCCGTTTCACTGCGGTCTCACCTCTCGACCTCCGATATACGTAGCATGTACATACATACGAAGGTGTTTTTTTTTGTATGCACATATATATATATATATATTATATATATTATATATATATATATATATATATATATATATATGTTTTTTTCCTTCCTTTAGATGTACGTGTCTGTATATTCATACGATTGAATTGATGTGCGCGTTGAGCTCGTTCAAATTCAGTATGTATTGCTGACAGTTGCATGGTTTTTTAGTCCATTTAATGTATAGTCAATGATCTTGCAGTGATGTATGTATGTCTGCCTGTCTGTCTGTCTGAGTATAAGACTGCATTCGCGTTTCCCCATTTACACCTTGGTTCTTGAAGTTTGGCAGGCAAGCAGAGCAGGTAAAGCAGACAACTCAGCGATGCCTTTGTTGCCTTTCCCGATGTCGCCTTTTATAAATAATGCGTTCTGTCGTCCTTCCCTCGTCCGAACAAGTCTCTTCCTCATTTTCGCCATGCCCCCCCGAGTTATCTCCCATCCTCACCGCTTTTTGCGATGGCTCCTCCTCGGAAAGCCTCTCTGCGGCCTCGCGGCGGTTTTCTTTTCAGGCCTCCTCGGGGCCGCCGGGAGCCTCCTGGGGTTCTAAAGGGGGCTCTGGTGGCTTCATCGGACCGCCCTGCTTCCAGCCGCGGTCCACTGAGCGACGCGTTCGCGATTTGGAATGCGTCGGGCGACGCATTGGGGCCGTCGAAATGCGTCTCCGTATGCCGAAGTGCCAGAAGCAATCGATTGTTTCTCGGAACAGCCTCCAAAAAAGCTTCGTTCAGCCAGGGATGGCTGGTTCGCAAATGAATGAAACTTTAAGGAATGTCTTTACACATCCAGAGTGAATACGATGAGCTACAAGTTCAGCACCCAGAGAGACAGACAGATAAGTGAGAATGGATGACGCATTGTTTGATAGAGCGCGCTTTTATGGTTAATCTCGTTCTTTTATCAGGGGAGAAGAGCTAGGACTCACCACCGAGGGAGGTTTCTGTCAAAGCAATTATGTGATCGGCAATTTCCCGAATAATCAGAAAGTCGCAATAATAATCGACGTTGTCGGTCACAATTTCATCAGAAGATAATTTGCGTGTGTGCGTTATACGTGTAGATGTGTATGTCTAGGTGTTGCGTTTCCGTCGTTCTACAACGAGGTTGCGTAAGCTCATTTTCGGAATCGAGAAATGTACACCTATACGTCGGGCTGTAATTTTCCTTTTCTCCTTTCTTTCGTTGATTTTGCGCCTTTTCTCGAGTTGTCATGCTATGTGCTATTCGTTTTCTGGTGCTCGTGGTGCTTTGCGTATAATTGTAGTTGTCGTTTTTGGTGCATATGGTGCTTTGCCATGTTGGCCTCTTTCAGATCTGGGGCATTATTGAACATTTACTTGTTCAGATGTGTGTGTATATCTCTCTCTATATATATGTGTATATATACATATATGGTGTTCCGTGTTCGTTTTTACTTGAATTGTTTCCATGTTCCCGTTTTTGTTACTTTTCGGGGGAGGGGGGGGGGGGGTACATTTTCTCATTCTATGAATGTGCGTTGCTCTTGTGATGTGTCTTTGTATTGGTTGAGGGGGTAGAGTATATTTTGCTCCGCCTGTTGTCGCTCGCGTTCCCGTTCGCATTCTTGTTTGGCTTTGTGTTTTGTGCGTTCTTGTGTTGTCTCTGTGCCTTCTGTGCTGAATGTGTGTGTGTGTGTGTGTGTGGCTCTCTCTTTCTTCTCTGTCTCTCTCTCTCTCTTTCTCTCGCTTTTTGTGGGTGGGTGCGTGTTTTCGTGGCATGTCTCTTGGTTTTGATGTGCTTCGTGTTTCTATTTCATTTTATGTGAATGCAGTCGCTTCTCTGCCCCAGCTCCCCTTGGTTTCGCTGCCCTGGCCTGGGTCGCGCTTGCGCCGCCCCTGCTGGCCCCGCGCTGCACTGACTCCCGGACATGCGGGGAAGAGAGAGAAAGACAACTTGTGCGACTTGACACCTGGGTAGCAGGGCAGCTCCGCGCGCGTCGTCGCGCGCAATGTCGGGGGACGAAGTCTATACACATCCACTGCTCCCTGGCCAGGCCCATCCTGAACCCAGGAGCTGTGTATACGCCCTCCTGGCCAAACCAGGAGGGCGTGGCGTATACACAGCTGCTGTGTTCAGGATGGGCCTGGCCAGGGAGCAGTGGATATGTATAGATTGCGTCGCCCTACAATGCGCGTCTGTTCGTGCCCGTGAGCGCGCGCGCGCGAGCGGGCGCGTGCGGGCGGGCGCGCGTTGGCGACGGCGTGTCTGGCAATCGCCACCCGCGCACTGGAAACGAGCAGAAAAACGCTTTGGAACGCGGTGCAATCTCCAGCAGGCCGGCGCGGGGATGCCTGGCCGGCGACCGTTGAGGGGGGGCTGGCCTAGTCCTGCTGGCCAGGTTCTTTCTTAAAGCCATATTTGCTCTCCGAGGAGCTATCGGGGAAAATGGGCGCGAGGAAGGGTGGAGAAGGAGCAGAAGCAGGTGGGGGGGGGGCTCGGGGTCGGGGTCGAAGTCGGGGCCGGGTTCTGGGATGTAAATCATTTCAACGTTGAATTGTACGGGCAGCGCGTTTTAGAATTTAGGGGTGTATACATGTAATGTTATGAAGAAGCAATTTAACGTGACGCATCGTGCGGCACGGATTGCGGCTACTTTCTTGCCGCCAGTTTGGGAGCGTTGGCCATTTTTGTTGCGCGCAGGGGACCGGCGCGCTTTGCTCTATGCATGCTATTTTTAATGGAGTACTAGAAGTTTTGATGCGTTTCGTTTCGGATTTGTTGCGCTTGTGATTGCTCTTTCCCTGGACTTGCTTCGATTTCCAATGTTGGCGCCTGGGCGCGCGTCTCCACATTCGGTCTTGCACGCTTTGAGACGCAGCAGTTTAAAACATGTCGCTGATTAGCGCGAGTTGGATGAGATTGTGGGCAATTCTGTTGGAGAGACAGCTGCAGGCGGCATTGGGCAGGCGCCGCGGGCAGTCGTCCCGTGCTGTGCGCGGTGTATGACGCCAGAGTATTCGGGCTCGTCCGAACCTGTGTCTTCTGTGCCAGCGCGGGGTCGGGCCTGCGGGCCAACTTTCAGAGTCGCTGGTGCAGAGTTTGGCCCCTAAGTGTCCATGCGCGATGCTATTCACTTGCGGGGTCCAAAATCCGGATATCAGGGCGTCAGAAGGGTGTGGAAAGGCCTGGCGAAGAACCATGGAAGGACCTGGAGAGAGCTTCCAAAGGACCTTCTGGAGAGCTTGTGGGCCCGCGTATTGGGAAACGCTTAGAAAATGGCCTGCCGGAAAACGCTGCAAGTTCAAACGGGGCGCTCGGAGAGGCTGCACTTTTGCCGTAACGACCTCTGGGGCTACCCTGCGGCTCTGGCTACAATCTGAGACCATATTAGCTCTCTGCGTGCTATCCGGGAATTATTGCCAGCCGGGAGACGGACGAGGATTAGGAATAGGATGATGATGATGATGATGATGATGATGATGATGGTGACGATGATGGTGACGATGATGATGATGATGATGATGATGATGATGATGATGATGATGATGATGGTGATGGTGATGGTGATGGTGATGGTGATGATGATGAGGATGGTGGTGATGATTCTGATGATGCTGATGGTGATGATGATGATGATGATGATGATGATGATGGTGATGGTGATGGTGATGGTGATGATGATGAGGATGGTGGTGATGATTCTGATGATGCTGATGGTGATGATGATGATGACGATGATGATGATGATGATAATGATGATGTTGATGATGATGATGATGGTGATGATGATGATGATGACGATGACGATGATGATGATGATGATGATGATGATGATGATGATGATGATGATGATGATGATGATGATGATGATGATGATGATGATGATGATGATGATGATGATGATGATGATGATGATGATGATGATCGTGATGCTGATGATGATGCTGCTGATGATGATGAT
>CAUYUJ010022615.1:671214-676362 GCA_963575745.1 Prorocentrum cordatum | reverse complement strand
ATGCAAGGAGGCGAACGTAATAATGGAGTGCTCAACAAGGGGGGCCAGGGTGACAATGATAAACGGAGGGCGAGGTTTGGGAAGGACTTGGAGTAGAACCGATGATAGGTGCACGTCTGTATACGGTCGGGTGGCAATGTCTTGTCGTGTATGATTTTGCGTTAGACGATGATGACGGCAGAGATGATAAAGCGGTTTAGTGTTTTGTGATGATGGCGATTGAGGCGATGGAGTAAGGTGGACGAGGAGGGATGGGAGGAAGCGGAGGATGATCAGGGCAAGACGGAGGGAAAGGCGGACGTGATGAAGGAGAATGATGATGAGGGGGCAGCGGCTGAGTTGGATGAGTATGACGTCGATGCGGATATGTGGACGACGACGGTGAAGTACTTATTGATGATTGTGGTGGTGATGATGGTGCGTATGTTAATGATGGCGCTGCCGACGAGGATGAGAGGGGGGAGAGGGGTGACGACGAGGATTAAGAGAACGTTGACCAGCTGGACGAGGATATGGATGCTGACTAATCTGATCCAGAGCAGCAAGAAGACATCCCATTGATACGTTCCAAAATTCCCAATACTCCCAATACGGCCCATTGTTCCGCACGGGCTCCATGGACTAGGGCCGCTAGTCAATCTGGAATTCCTGGAACGTGCCCTGATTCACTCGTGCCATGACATCATTTTCGTCCAACTGATGCTTATGCTGATGCTGCTGTCGCTGCTGCTGCTGCAACTGATGATGATGCTGATGATGCTGCTGATGATAATGCTGATGGTGATAGTGGTGGTGATTGTGATCGTGCTGGTGATGGTGGTGGTGGTGGTGGTGATGCCGATGATGACGATGACGATGATGCTGATACTGATGATGACGATCATGATGATGCTGATTATGATACTGATGATGATGATGATGATGATGCTGATGATGATGATGCTGATGCTGATGCTGATGCTGATGATGATGATGATGATGATCATGATGATGATCATGGGGATGACGGTGATGATGATGTTGATGATGATGATGATGCTTATGCTGATGCTGCTGCGGGATGCTATGCTTATGCTGCTGCTGATGATGCTGATTATGATGATGATGCGGACAATGACGATGCTGATGCGGATGGTGGTGCTGACGATGCTGATTGATGATTCTGCTGCTGCTGCTACTGATGATGATGATGCTGATGATGATGATGATGATGATGATCATCATGCTACTGCTGCTGATGCTGCAGATGCTGGTTCTGCGGATGATGGTGATGATGCTGATGCTGATACTGATGGTACGGACGATGGTGATCAGGATAATGGTTTCGGTTGTGATTACATAATGCTGATGATGATACTGCTGCTGCTAATGATGATGATGATGATGCTGCTGCTGATGCTGACGATGATGATGATGATGATGATGATGATGATGATGATGATGATGATGATGATGATGATGATAATGGTGATGATGATGATGATGATGATGATGATGATGATGATGATGATGATGATGATGATGATGCTGATGATGATGATGCTGATGATGATGATGATGATGATGCTGCTGACGATGATGATGCGGATGCTGATGCTGTTGCTGGTAGTGATGATGATGGTGGGGATGACTGTAATGATGATGATGATGATGACGATGATGATGATGATGATGATGATGATGATGATGGTGGTGGTGAAACTGCTGCTGCTGATGATGATGCTGATGGTGATGATGATGATGCTTATGCTGCTAGTGATGATGGTGATGATGGTGATTGTGATTTTGATGGTGATCGTGATGACGGTGGTGGTGGTGGTGGTGCTGCTGACGATGGTGACGATGACGATGACGATGACGATGACGACGACGATGACAATGACGACGATGATGATGCTGATGATGATGATGCTGATGTTGTTGTTGATGATGATGTTGATGATGATGATGATGATGATGATGATGCGGATGCTGCTGCTGATGATGATTACTATGATGGTGCGAAGAGGAGGAGAAGAGGAGGAGGAGGAAGAGGAGGAGGAGGAGGAGGAGAAGGAGGAATTGGAGCAGCAGGGACATTTCGAAGGCGAGAAGTCTGGGTATAATCAGGGCGGGGGTGGATGGCGAGCGTTTCTCGCCATCAGAGAGCCAGAATTTTACAGGGGTTCTTGGACGTAGATGATTTACACGTCCACCGCTGGACCTATCCTTCAATAGGTGATCTGCTGGGTCGTCTCTGCCGCTGGCGCCGCCGTCCGCTTCTCGCTGGGGACCTGCGCGAGCAGGCGGTGGGGGCTGTGACACTCAGGGGCAACGTCAGGTTCGAGCTTTACAGGCAACTTGCGAGGCCTCGAGGTTTCGAGGTTCGAGGCTTCGTCGATCCTCATCGGCTTTCCAAGCTCGGGATGCTTCCAGCGGCTGCGCCTTGCCGAGAGCGTTCCTGGGGGTGCCCAGATTATCCCGATCGGCCGCAGGAGAGCCGAGCTATGGCCCGAAAACCAAGGGGCACTCCTAGCAGCACCTGAGGAGGAGGAGGAGGAGGAGGAGGAGGAGGAGGAGGAGGAGGAGCCCCCCGTGGCCGGTGTGCGGCCGCCGAGGAGGAGGCCGCCGAGGGCGGCCGCCTGCCGCACAGCCAGATTTGGACGTGGAGCTGCCCCCAGGCCGGGCTTCGCGTGTGGGCTCGGGCTACACGTCAGAGTGACCTTTCGGCGGAGTGACCTTTGGTGCAGGCCCTCTCGGGTCCCCCGATCGCCGAATGCGATGCGACAGTTGCGTCTTGCGCGCTTGGGTCTGGCCCCCCCGTGGCTCCCCGAAAACCGCGCATCGAAGGCCACTACTCTTGCCTAGGGTCGCTCTGGCGTGTAGCCGAAGGAGGGGCTCGGGACGAGGATGAGGAGGATGAGGACCCTGACCCCCTCGAGTCATTAGAAAATCCCGGAGTGTTTTCGCTGTTTTCGGCCTCTGGGGGCCCTTCCCCGGCCTCGGTGCTGTCAAAAAACTGCTCGGGATGAAAAACCGGTCCCTGACAATGGGTCGAGACCTCTGGGGGTCGACATTGTGAACAAATCATGACGTCGTGGGTCCTGGGAGCATGGTAATGATGACGGTGCTGATGATGCTGCTGCTGCTGCTGCTGAGGAGCAGGAGGAAGAGGAGGAGGACGAGGAAGAGGAGGAGGAGGAGGAGGAGGAGGAGGAGGAGGAGGAGGAGGAGGAGGAGGAGGATGAGGAGGAGGAGGAGGAGGATGAGGAAGACGACGACGACCTGTCAGAACCTCCGCCTCCTATTCCTCCTCCCATCCCTTGTCCTGCCAGTGCCAGGAGGGGGTATACGCAGCCGCGGCGGGCACGGTCGGGGGAGGGCGGAGGAGGGTGCTGTCCATCCCCCAGCAGTGCTTGCACTAAGGGCTTCCTAACTGTGAAATAAGGAATAGGCTGGGAGCTCCGGGCCTCTGCCTGGAGGGCGCCCGTGTGCGCCTCGTGGGCGCCTCGTGTTGGCTGGGAGTTCGGAATTCGCCTTGTGAGCGCCCGTTGGCGCCTTGTGGGCGCCTGGTGTTGGCTGGCAGTTCCAGGTTTTCGCCTGGTGGGCGCCCGTGGGCGCCTCGTGCGTTGACTGGAGAGTGTTTTTTGAGGGTCTGTCGATCACCTGGATACTTGGGCCCGCCCCCTACCCCCCGCAGCTCCCCGGATAACCTGACCGTTTCGGCTGCGCAGGTCCGAACGGGGGTACGCTGTATGGGTGCGCGCGGGCAAACGTGGGGCTGCCCAAAGCGTAGAGGTTAGGCTATCGGCGGGCACTTCCCTCCCCCCCCCGCCAGAGAACCAGGGTTTTCGCGAAGGTCGCCGCTTGTTGCTACTCGTGGGCGCCGCGCCCCGTGCACTGGTGGCACCACGTAGCTTGCACCACAGTGTACTGGCGGCACCACGTAGCTTGCACCACATAGATCCGGCCAAATTCACCACCCACCAAGCCACCCCAACCCAACCAGAAGGCTTCAATGTGCCCTCCATTCCAGTGTGTGTGGGGGTGGAGAACGGGGAATCATGAAAAGACAGGGATCCCGTACCCCCCCCAAGCCTGAATTGTGATCTTCGGGTTCGGTTGGTGTGGTCTGGTAGGTGGTCACAAATAGCTTGCACCAAATACATTGCACCGCATAGATTGCACCGCACAGGTTGCGCCGCACAGCTTGCACCACACAGGCTGCACCACGTAGCTCGGGCCACACTGCTTTCGCCACGTAGCTTGCACAACGTAAATGCCACTGCAGCCTGAACTTTTGGAGTGCTGTTTGGGGTCCACGCTGACAGGATGTACTTCTGACGTTTCGTGCACGGTGGAGTGAGTATAGCCGCCGAGAAGGGCCAGTGGGCTTTCGCCAGCCGCCAGCCCATGCCCGCGGCACCTGGGGGCGCTTTGAGTTGGCACGACGATCCCCAGCCTTGGTGCGAGCGGGGCTCGTCGCAGAGTGGAGGCAGGAGGGTCAGGGGGAGGATGGGAAGACGGACGAGGAGTTGGAGGAGGAGGAGGATGAGGAGGAGGAGGAGGAGCGGGGACGAGAAGACGAGAACGAGGAGATGGGAGGAGCAGGTGAACGACACAGCCGCATAGACCGCACCTTCCAGAGCTCCGCACGGATTTTCGTGGGTCGCGCTGGAGGCGCCGCCAGGGGGGGAGTTCAGCGCCAACCGAATATTAGCGCCGGCCTTCGAAAGGGACAGTTGATTTTTTTTTTTTGTTCTGGGGAGGCAGAAGAAGGAGAGGAACATCCGCCTTGCACTGGCGTGCCCTGGAGCCTGACCCACGGAGGTCTCCAGAGGTCCCTGGAGGTCCCCAGGAGGCCGTCGGAGGCGGCTGAATACCGAATACCCTCCCTCTCTTTCCACCTCGACCCTCGAGGGCCAAGGGCAAAACTTGGGAGGAACACCCGCCCTGCTGGCGTGCCTACTCCTCCATCCTCCTTCTCCCTCGTTCTCCTCCTCCTCCTCCTCCTCCTCCTCCTCCTCTTGTGGTGGAGGAGGGGGGAGGAGGAGGGAGGAGGACGACGAGGAGGAGGCGGAAGGAGGAGGAGGGAGGAGGAGGAGGGAGGGAGGGAGGGAGGGAGGGAGGAGAAGGAGGAGGGAAAGCGCCCTCCTCTTCCCCCCCACC
>CAUYUJ010022615.1:656214-668714 GCA_963575745.1 Prorocentrum cordatum | reverse complement strand
GGGCTCCTGGGAGGTCCAGCGGAGTGGAGGTCCACGCGGACCTGCCGAGACCTCGCGGCTCCCTGGGGGGCTGCGAACCGCGCAATTGTCGCCGATTTCGTGGGCTCCTGGGAGGCCCAGCGGAGTGGGGCTTCTGGGAAGTGCCAGTCTTTCATCATGTTCGTTTGTGTTGAGCGGTTCTTCATATAGCTGCCCCGTCTTAGAAAAGGGTTGGGTACGTCACCGGGCACTTTTGCCTCCTGGGAGGCCCTGGTCGCCACGGCTGGATTCGCGTCGAAATCCTGGTCAGAACGTGGTATCGGGAGTATCGGTCACCGATAAATCGGCGATGGTTGACCCACCGAGGAAGAAGCCCAGCGTCCCTGGGCAACCTGGGACACCCAGGCCCCGATCGGCGAGGAATGGGGCGATGGGAGGTCGATGCTTCTGTCTCCCCAAGCCGTCCTCCTCCTCCTCCTCCTCCTCCTCCTCCTCCTCCTCCTCCTCCTCCTCCTCCTCCTCCCCCCTCCTCCTCCTCCTCCTCCTCCTCCTCCTCCTCCTCCTCCTCCTCCTCCTCATTGTCCCCCAGAGCCAGTCCCCTCCATCTTGCGCCCCCCCAGCGGAGGGGGGGAGGGATGGGCGGGGGGGCGACCTTCGGATGAAGGCAGCGGGCTTTAGGAAGGAGCTTTCCCGCCTTCCAGAGATCTAGGCCCCCAGATGAGGTCCGAGCAGATAGGCTCGGAGGATCTCGCCGCATCGCCGTGCATCGGCGACGGGCTCGATGTGGAGCCCCGATTTTCTCCACGCTGGCAGCGGCGGTGCATCGCCGACGTCGCCGACGCATCGCCGATGCGTCGGCGACGTCGGCGATGTATCGGTGACGTAGGCGATGCGTCGGCGACGTCGGCGGTGTATCGGTACGTCGAGAAAATCGGGCTCCACATTGAGCCGCGTCGCCGATGCATCGGCGATGCTGCGCGATCCTCCGACTCCATCTACTCGGACTCCATCTAAGAGGTCTCTGAAAGAGGCCTTGATCGGGTGATGCTAGAAGTGCCCCTGGCCCACGGTGCCCCCCAGAATCCTTGGGTTGGCCCAGACGCCCTCCAGAGCACCTCTCACGAGGCCCATAGGGCCCCAGGGCTTCCAAAATGGAGCGAAAAGCTAGGGGCACCTTGGGACAGGTCACTTCTAGCAACCCCCGACTTGAATGATAGTGGGTCCTGAGGAGAGTTTTGCAGCGAGGTCTTTCCGCTACTCTCCGGCTCTTGGGGCCCTCCCCGGACCGCAGGGCCTTGTTGCATATGTATGCGATTTTTTCAGTCGTCGCGCAGCTGGTTCTGGCCCACCTTCCCAGCTCTTCCTTTTCCTCCTCGCCCCCCTCCTCTTCCTCCTCCTCTTCACCCTCCTCTCCTCTCCTCTCCTAGCCTCTCCTCTCCTCTCCTAGCCTCTCCTCTCCTCTCCTCTCCTCTCCTCTCCTCCTCCTCTCCTCTCCTCTCCTCTCCTCTCCTCTCCTCTCCTCTCCTCTCCTCTCCTCTCCTCTCCTCTCCTCTCCTCTCCTCCCTCTCCTCCCCTCCCCTCCCCTCCCCTCCCCTCCCCTCCCTCACTCGACTATTTTGTCCTTGAGCCATCATGCGACGATGTGCATGTTATGTTTATAATCATCACAACAAGCCTTCCCTCTCACATGTCGATCTCCCTGATGATATCTCCCAATAATCAGAGTCCGCTTTCACCCCCTCAAACTCTTGAACCATCTTATGTAGCTGGAGCGTGGTGTCCACGGACCTTTGGTAATATATATATATATATATATGTATTTGAAATCTGTCAGTATCCACCATCGTAGAATGAAACAAACTCCAAGAGAGAAATCATATCTTCATTCAGCTCCAACGATTCGCCGGGGTCGTTGTAGGCCGTCTCGTATTGGTTATCTCGTAGATCTTGTTCACTGTAAGTAGCCGGGCGTTTAACTCCTCGGCGTAGGCGTATGCTTCGCTTCTTCAAGTGAATACTCCATTCTCCAGTAGTCAAGAATTTCATGAACATCGGCGATCGTATCTTCTTCGTCAGCTGGTCGGCGAGCATGACTGTTGTTGGTAAATGAATAATGTTCCGTATCCTTCTGGTGAGCCTATCCTCACGGAAAGCTAGAATACCCACTCGATGATTCTTGTCGTTCGGCAATGCTTTTGAGAAACAAATCAGCTCAAACAAATTCATGGCGTCTGTGCAGATGTCCATTGGAATCAAATGCTGTGCTCTCATATGAACTTCCAACAAATCTCGTGCTGTGGGTACTTTGCCAAATACTGGTAAGTGTTTCAACTCTGTAATCCTCGAAGCAATGATGTTGGCCATGGCTGCGCACGATACTGCTGGATTTGTCTCCGAATGGGACGTTGACCAGGAAACTCTCTGAGCCTTCCGTGAACTGACTATTAACG
The DNA here is from genome assembly GCA_963575745.1 of Prorocentrum cordatum. Lineage (NCBI taxonomy): Eukaryota > Dinophyceae > Prorocentrales > Prorocentraceae > Prorocentrum > Prorocentrum cordatum. The sequence continues at coordinate 666,285 of CAUYUJ010022615.1, read as the reverse complement.
GACAAACTACTCCTCCAAATATCTTAGCTTCCTCTCCATAGTACTGCTCTTGAGTTCCATGTCGTAGAACTGAGTGGTCCTATGCCAATAATACAATGCGTGCCTCTTGCGGGTAACAGGTACTGCTCGTAATGTGGCCGCTGTCAGTGACTTGGACCAACCTTCGCTGGGGTCCGAGGTATCTGAAATGTAGTTCATTCATTTCTTGATTTAGTAATGCCAGTTTGAGAATTCCATTCAATTGCTTGACATGAATCCCTGTAGGGTTAACCATTTCGGTGTGTAGCTGCACAATCTCTTGTAAGATGTCACATCTAGTCTTGGTCAGCCATAGCAAACTCATCAACCATGAACGGAAGGAATGATGATCCTTGTCACACAACTCTGCGGTATCTGCTGTCTGTTCCACCAAACTCATCGGCTTCAGCCGTTGCAAGTAAGGCTTCTGATGTAGAAAGAAGTGTCCTGGGCGTATCATTTCATGAACTATACCACACCATGTAAAGGGTAACATATGATGCTTCATCTTGCCAAATTTGCTTTCCACATGCTTTTGAACCAATTCGATTAGCTTCTTGCCCGCCAGAACTAGTAGGTCATCCACGTGCAATACAATAATGCATGTTAGATTCTTTGTCTTCTCGTCAAACTTGTATAAGAAGTTGTCATCATGCAGAGACTTGTAGAACTTCAGCTCCGTCAGGAGAAAATGAAGAAAAGCCATTGGAAACAAAATCGGTCCATCAACCAGTCCGTACATCGCCTTGTTCAAAAATAATTCAAAATGGTATCGCTCGATATCTTCCACTGTCGTGAACTTGATACGTCGCAAATGTCTCCACACGTTGGCTGGTGGTTGAAGCCAGGCCTTCCGTATCTTCTTACACTCATGTCCAAGTTCTTTGGCTCTCGCTTCGGTCTCTTGAAATCGTAGTCCTTGCAAGAAGGCTGTCGAAACATCGAAAGCTTCACAGTCCCACATGGATTGAGCTCCCAACGGCATGGCAAGTCGATGTGACAGTGCTGATGCCGTTGATGCGTGTCGGTGAATTCCTTTCTTCTGTACGTCCATGAAGCCTCTGCCGCACATTCTCGATTAGACTACTGGAGGTGAACGAGTTTTCCATTTGCGAACCCACACTGCATCAATAGTGTTGACACTACTGCTAGCCTTATCCAGAGTAAACACTTCATGAGAAACGACAGAACTGATCTCGCTGCGGTCGCCTATTTCAACATACTGCCAGTACTTGATGACCTCGGCCTCTGTCAGGAAATCTGGTTGAGTCACTGAGAAACACTCGTCTGCCAATATATCGTACCAGAAACAGGTCTCCTTCTGCCATGGTCCTGGTACAACAAGAAACGATTCCTGCGCTGTCCAGGCCAGTGTTCCTGACGACGTTTGAGTTAACCAACTCTGAACTCGACCTGCATCTTCAGCTGCGTGTGTGATGAAGTCGAAGTCGTCGATGGGTGCCGTTGTCGTCATCTCGTTGATCTTGGAGACCTTGATGCAATACTGGTACCATGAAGAAGGTGCCACTGCGAATAGCTCCTCTGCTGCTGGATAAGGTAGGGTATCACCCAAAGAACCTTCAGGATATTCAACAGTCTCGTCAGCTGCGCCCTCGGGATATTCGACCGTAGGCTCATCAGCTGGAGCTTCTTGTACATCTGGGGGAGCTTCTAATGGTTCAGGTGTCGGTGCTGTGTCCGTTGCAATCGGCGGTGATGCTGGTGAAGGTCTTGTGCGTGGTCGTTTATCCTGTTCTTGGCCTTGTTGTTGAGCAACTGGAGTTGGAGGTGGATGAAGGTGAGGTAGTATTGGTCTTTGCGATTGATGGTCGCTTGGCTGTCCAAAATCTGCTGCTGGCGTTTCTGGATCAAACAGTTTCTTCGGAGGAATCTCGTCAATCTCTACCTTCTTGATCTCCATTCTCGTTCTCGAACGTTCGCTCGATATACTCTCTGGTGATTTCTTGTCAACTTCTTGCGGTGGTGCTGGCCGTGGAAATGCTGTAGGCTTTTCTCGTGGATGTATTCGTGATCTTGACCGGTCTGATGATGAAGAGCTTGCTGGAGTGCCTGGTGCAATAGGTACTACTGGATCTGGCATTGGCGTGTCCGGGACTGGTATGTTTGTCGAAGACTTGCTTCCAGGAGCTTCAGGCGGTGCTCGATAAAGTCGCGTGCGTGATCTATGCAGATCCGGAGATGCTGGCACTCGTGTCGTAGGTGGTAATGGAGGATCGTCAGGTGGTAGTAGTGGTGACTGCGGAACAGCTGGAAGCTTCCACAGCGGTGAAGATATTCTTGACCTCGATCGATCTCCATCTGGTGACACTGCTCTCGTCTTGGATGCTGCTGGTGCAGGTGGAGGCGCTGGCGGTGCTGGTGGCGCCTGCTGCTCCATGCTCTGATCTGGGCTATAAGTCAACGATGGTGTCATGAGTGTGTCATTGTCAGGTACTCTTGGTGGAGTCGCTGGTTGCCTAAGATCAGGAAGCTGCGGAGGTCCAGGAGGATCAGGATGATGAGCTTCTGCTGCTTGAGGTTCTCGAGGTGGTTCCGGTGGTGGCTGTCGCGGTGGACTAGGGATGCAGATGCCATTGTCGTCGTCGAACGGTGCTGGAGTCCATGGTACCGTTGAAGGGCTCCACAGTGGGCTAAGGTCAGGATGAACTTCATCTTCCCTGAAATAGTCTGGTGCCGCAATCTGATAAGCCAACAGGAAACACCGATCTGCATAACTGCCCCTCGAAGCCAGCGATGTCCGACTTCCTGGTCTGATATCCGCAATCGTATATTGATCTCGCAACTGGGTAGTCCACTGCATAAGGCGTCCATACTCCACATGCGGCAATGGGTCAGTGTGTCGTACTCCATGTCCAAACTGAATGCCATCAGTGTCCAGATTGAGTAACTGCTTCGCTGCTAAGATCCCGTCTTGCACTATCTTCGGAGGTCGCTCTGCAAGATCTTCTGGAATCTTGATGTATTGTTGATTTTGTTGATCCCATTGACGTCCGTTGGTGTAGACTTGTCCGAGTGCGTGGTCTTCCACTTGGTCCATCAATGAGGAAATGCGATGCTTGCTGTCGTTGCTGGTCTTGGTATCGAGTTGTAGTAACCAGGCGAATCGTATATGAGGTCGTATGTGTCCCAGAGGAACAAGCATAGGGTGACCTCGCCAAATGATGATCGCTTTGTTCTCCTTGCTCATGCATCTGACCATCTCAGCGGGACCTCGCCATCCACTCTGATCCTTGGCTGATGGTTCTCGCCAAAGATCAACCTTTGCTTCGGGCTCCTCGATCTGCTTCAATGTCTCCGGTGCATACTGTTGAGGCTTAGTGTTGGTGGCCTCGGCAATGCGATGCTCAATGACTGCCTGAATGATCGCCTCCATAGCATGAAGCCGTAGACGAATCTGCGACTCGATGGAGTCCGGCTGGCTGAGGTTGGCGTCGCTGCTCGCTGAGACTGCCTTGTTGTCCTGATGATAGAAATTGCGTGGCTCATATCCAAGTCGTGCTTGATTTGGCGTAGAGCTCCCATGCACCAAGACTGAGTTGGAACACAGGCAGGCTTCACTGACGCAGTCGTCTTGACTCTTGCGAATACCTTGTTTCTGTACCTGTGAGTAGAGTTTGAGAGCTGCAAGCTTGACCAAGCCTACTCGTCGTTCTGCAAGACCTGTTCGTGTATGTCCTTCCGATCCTTGAAGGTCGCGTTCCATGTCGTATGCTTCACAGGCCTTACCGATGAAATCTCAAATAACAGCTCCCTCTTTTGTTTTGAGACAAGAACCTTTGGTGGGCCAAAGTATCGTGCCCAACGTCGTAAGAAAACTTGGTGCCAGGTCTCTGCATCCTTGTGTGCCAGAAATTCGCAACAGGCCCAATGCATGGCTCCGTCTACAAAGATGACATACATCCTGCCCCAGAGTGTGAAGATCTCAGTCTGGACCCGATGGTTGAAATGATTCGCCAGTATCGTTCCAGCTGACTTCGGCTTGGCAAGTGTACGTCTCCATCCAGCACAGATCTTGCACTTTGCAATGGTTGGCTGAATGAGGTCAATGACATGTTTCGGAAACTTGCCTCGTCCAAGGAATATGGCCATCTCGCTCGCAGGTAGATGCCACATCTTGTAGTGTAGCCCCATGAGCAACTTCTGAGCCTCCTTTGTCGTGATCTTTGGATTCTCCAGCTGTCGTCGGAGCATCCTGATGTTGAAGGAAGGCTCAATGTAGTCCGGCAGGTCCGCAACTTTAGGTGCTCCTTCGACTTTGGCTGCGTCGAGTGATTCAGCGGGTGCTGCAGTTGGTGCTACATTGGGCTCTTTCGGTGATGGAGCTGCTGCCGCCGCCGCGTCACTGTTGCTCGAGGTCTTCGGTTCCTCGAATGCTGGTTCTGGAAGAACTGGGACTACCTGCGGTACTGGTGCAGGAGCTGGTGCATGGTCATCTCCTTGCTGTTGAGGTGCTTCTGGATCTTCTGGAGGTAGTGGTGCTGCTGGTGGAGCTCGTGCTGCTGAAGGTGCTGCCGAAGAGGCGTCTCCTGCCTGAACTCCAGCTCCAGCAGGAATTCCGACAATTGCTCGTGATGGTGCTATGGTATCTTTGAATCTGCAACCTTCGGCTCGAGTATGAACTGGAGTGATTCGCATGTCTGCTCCGGGATATCTAGCTCCATGCTTGCGCCTGTCGCACGTCCAGAAAACCACCAACGAAAGAGTGTCATGATCTCCAATGCCAAGCATCCGTGCTGATAGCAACACACATATTCCATGGATAAGCTGCCGCTGTAGCTGTTCTCCACATATCTGTGCCACGGATCTTGCCAGAAAGTTCTCCATGATAAGCACACTTGTTTTCGCCCGAACATTGGAATAAAGTATCTTGGCTGATCTGGATGCCGGCGAAATCCAAAACGGTCGTCTTCTTATTGGGGAGTCCTCGGCTGTCGATATCCTTTGCTCTATGCTGGCACTGATCAAGTATCGCTGAGAAAGTATTCTTGTTCTTGTGGATGCTTGCGTAAGGGCTCCCTGTGAGTAGTTGTGATCCATGCGGTGTCTCCAAGACAAAAGCCTTCGCACCATTTGTCTCAAGCATCTGTTTGCAGCGGTAAGAAATCCATTGAAGTCCAGGTCGTTCCTCTTGTCGAGCTCTCGCTTTGGTCTCCACCTTGGATGTGGTATTGGCTTCGGACCATGGCGAACATCTAGGCGAGAAGAATTGGACTGAAATCTGGAATTTGCTGTTGATCTCATCCAGGTTGGTCTGGTGCTCCATGAGTGAGGTGCCCCAGCCATATCGATGATCAACCGGAAAACCTGTCTGTAGGCTTAGATGCAATGCTGCAAGAGAGAGTCGCGCTGATCCTGAGCAATATCCTTGAAAATCCAATCCGTGATGTCGTTCGTTTACTTCAGTGTGAGGTAGTACTTGGTGTAGCCACTGAAGTGCATTTGTTGGGGTGACCACGGGTAACGATGACTGTGTGTAGAATTCCTCAGGCATGCTCAGGTAGTATTTGTCGGCGTCCATCTTGCGTTTGGTACTCCAATGCTGAGGCCAGATATCTGCTGAGAACCTCGGCATCTTGATGGACATCCAAGCCTGATAGAAACTGCTTTGTGGTATTCCTTGCCAGGTCGAAACATTGAAGATCTCTGAAGTAGGTCCAGTCCAAGCTAGGGTCTCTGCACTCGTCTCCTTCTTCCCGCTGTGCTACCGTGCGCCTGGTGAGTCAGGTGCATAGGTCGCGTCCGAGCGATAGGCTCCAGCGCCTTGCTGCGGACTGACCGTCTCCTTCTTCCCACCATGGCTGGGCAGCACTTGCGAGTCAGGTACAGAGAGGCCATTGTCCCTCGCTTGGCTGGGTTGTCCGTGTATCTCGTCTGAGATCGCTTGAGCGGGTGCTGATGGTGAGGTAGGTGTCGAGAGCATGGCCGGAGGTTCAACTGGGACTGCCAGTTGACGTGCCAGATTAACTCGATCCGATCCGTTGGTAATCGCCATGTCCGGGTCTGAGATGTGATCAGGACCACTTTCACCCTCTTGTCCTGGCGATAGGGTAACCAACGTCAGGGAACCAGCGTCCATGCTCTTCGATCTCTGCTTGACATACTTGTTTTGTCCGATTGAAGTGCGTAGAACCTCATCGAAGTACCGCATGATTGTCTTCCGTAGTTTGCTCTGCCAGGCTGCCCTTCTCGAACCTTCCAGTCGGAAGTGAGTGGTGACAAGAGTCGGTAAGATACAGTTGTACAAAGAAGGTCCTTGGAATCCTCTTCGATCTTGACTGCGGGTCATTGTCCAAGATGCGTAGTATCATGATGCCATCTCCGCCTTGAAGTACTCCACAAAGTATTGAGGACTGCAGTCGTAACATAACACTGAGCGGTAGCAAACCAGGGCACTGTGATCCCATATCGCCGAGCAGGTCCAAATCGATAGTAACTTCAGCAACTCGTGGAAGTGGGATGCCTAGTGGTGTTTCTGCAAGTCCCTTGCTCTTCTCCTGTCGACCACCGATGCCTGTGAACCTGGTCTCAGATGGGCTCACTTTGATGACTTTACCATAACGCGAAAGGGTGTCTGAGATGTATTCCTTCATCGTGTCGGTGCCCATGATGGCCTTGGCCGTTCCAGTATCCACGATCATACCATGCATCGGACGTCCTCGAACCATGTGGAAGTTCTGGTATTGATATGGTGCCGACCTGTCGATGGGAAGCATCACCTGTTCATGAGAAGCAAAGACAGAACACATTGTTGCTGTGAATAAAGCTGTGCGTGCAAGACCACTTCCACCGCGTGGTGTACGTGTTGTTGTGGTACTTGGTGGTTGTTGTTGTTGTGCCTCCAGGTCATTTGGGTCTTCAATACCAATCTCTTCCATCTGTCGTCTGCGGGCCAACAAGCTGTCAAAGTTGAGCTCTGGCAACAGCGTTGATCCTGCTGATGGTGATCCAGCTGGGGTCGATGAAGCTGGTGTTGGTCGTGGAGGCGTAAGATAGTCTCGAGGAACTGGATCAGTGACGAAAATGACCGTCTTGCAGTGTTGCTTCGCTGCTGCTCGAACCAACTGCTTCCCAGGACGAGTCCGTAGTTGCGCGTGTCATGTATGTGCCATTGGCGAAGTCCTGGTATGCTGGGGTGCCGTCGCTGAACTCATACCAGGTCTCTCCGGTTGGCTGTTGGTAGAATCCGTAAACTCCGTCACCTTCATGCCATGAAGCATCGCCACTGTCGTAGTAGTAGTCTTCGTCTCCTGCATCATCTCCTAGGTATGCTGGGCCATCCTCGAGCAAGAACGTTCCACCACTTCTGTATCGTTGTCCTTTGAAGCTGCTCTTGCCTTTGCTCCTGAAGCCTTTTCCTCGTCCTTTACGGTAACTCTTGGAGCTGTTGAACCTGTTCTTGCCTTTACCTTTGCGGTAGCCACCAGAGTTGCCTTTCTTACCGTAGTTCGCCGTGTACTTTCCTTTGCCTTTACCTTTGCTTTTGCTTGTCGACGATGCTCCGTGATCAGCTCGACTCGATCCGCCAGGAAGTGGGCAATCAGAGCTCGAGTGCCACTTGGAGCCGCGCTTCGTGCAGCCATCCTTGCGGTGGCTGTCGCCCTTGCCTTTACCCCAGAACTCGCCGTTGTCGGGCTGATCCTGGGAGGTGTCGCCAGACCATTCTTGATCTTCCCGGTGCGTTTCCTCTGAGTCCTGCCACCATGAGCCGTCGTCATACCAATCTTGATCCTCATACCATGTAGCGTCATCGTCCTGCCAGGGCGAAGAGCCTTGATGGTATACCCCAGCCATGTCGTGTAATGTTGCAGACTTGGCCGCGTCATGATCTCCGAACATACGTGCGCAAAGCTTCTTTATCTCCGCATACTTCGAAAGGTCGCCGTCAACTCGAAGCCGTAGGTCGAAGTGTTGTCTCTCGGTCAATTGAGCTCCTCGCAACATGAAATATGTTGTCGCAATATCATTCTTCTGTAGACCACACTGTGCCTCTGCCTCTGAGAGGGCCAAATCATACAATGCTAAATAATCTCCAAACTTGCTATTGCCGCGATACAATTCAAAGAAAGCCGTGAGTACTTCCCATTGTAGATCCTGTCTGTCTGTCCGTCGTATATTCTTCAAGTATCTTGGATATGGGGAACTTCGCGCCACTCCCTTGTGCTGGAATAGCATGAGGACCAATATGTACTGCTTCGGTGGCTGGTTCAGCGAAGAGCTCTGGTGCTTCTACAGATCCCATATGTCGTGTCATGATGTCGTATTGTTGTTGTCGTAGGCTCATCGCAAACTGGAAAACCTGTCCACGAAGTCGTCCACATATTGCTGGGCCCCACTGGGCCTCGGATAAGTCCGTCTGTAACCACCATAACTTCAAGAGCTGCGCATACCTGCGAATCGGATAACGCTTGATGCCTGTGACCCATCCGGGAGGAGTCGATCTCGTGAAACTGTCCAAGGGAAGTTTGCTGCCGTTGCCGCTATCGTTTGTAGCCGCGTCCGTCATCGTATAATGCTCAAAGTCACACAAAACTTGAGTCTGGTATCAGCAATCAGTGACGTCGCTACTCGGGTTCTCGATGAGAGGGATGTTGAGCGATGATGTCCAGCCTTCTGCTCCCACGAACTCAGCTGCGCCAGTGCTCCTGTCAACAAGGTGTTCCCAGGTCTGCCGGAGGCAGCTGACAGTGCTGAGATACGCTATGGCTGGCCAGAGCGAGAAGAAATATGGATATGGATATGGAATGAACAAATCTCGGGATCGCATAGGTCTCGCTACCAAACTCGACTATTTTGTCCTTGAGCCATCATGCGACGATGTGCATGTTATGTTTATAATGATCACAACAAACCTTCCCTCTCACATGTCGATCTCCCTGATGATATCTCCCAATATTCAGTGTCCCTCCCCTCCCCTCCCCTCCCCTCCCCTCCCCTCCCCTCCCCTCCCCCTCCCTCCCTCATGGCAATGAGGCGAGAGCGCCCATGGATGTGGCTGGCGCTCAAGCGTCAATGCCCCGAGCTCCTCCCGGCGCCCAGCCCCGCGCAGAGATCGGAGCGGGACGCTCCCCACTCGCAAGGCACTGAGTGTCGCCGAGGCCGGCGCCGCGACACGTGAAGCACAAGTTTTGGCTACGCGTAAGATTGACCCTTCGCCGGAGTGACCTTTGGTCTTGGCATCGCTCGGATGTGTGCGTTTTGTCGTGGCGAGGACCATCGAGGCGCACCTTGCGAAACAATAAGCGTACGAAGTCTAAACATGCAAGGGAAATGGACGTCCGAGCGATGGCGAGTAGTGCGGGCCCACAGGGTCCCGCCAGCACTGGCCGCTGCGCTTGGATCCCGCGGCTTCCGGAGGCCGCGCATCAAAGGTGTCTCTTGCCCAGGGTCACTCTTGCGTGTAGCCGAAAGTTCCTCACCGCAGATCAGGGGAGGCCGAACGTACCTCAGAGCAGACGTACCCTGGAGAGGGGGCCTCAGGGCCCTCCTCGGGACGCCAAAATGGCTGCGTTGTGGCGCCCACTATGGCTGGAACCGCGGCCGCTGCGACACCTCACTGCGGGTACGTCGTCCTGACGGTACGTCTGGGCCTTCCCAGCAGATCCTCGAGCTGCGCAGGGGGGGCGCAGTTGGCGCCCCCCGGAAGGGGAGGGGCGGCAGGCCCGAGGGCCTGGGGCGCGGCCGCCCGATGGCCTGCCCACCGGCAGGCCCGCCGGCGCCGTCGCCGGCTCGGACAGGGAGGACCTCAGCAGGATAACCATTATGCACAACGCCGTCGTCCAGAAACTCGGGGCGGGGGCGGGGGGCGCGGGCGGCGGGGGCAACGTCATCAGAGGAGCGAAAGGTGCCGATTCCGCTGCTCATCCTGGAGATCCCTCGTCGCCACGGCCGGACTCTCTTCGAAGTTCTGGTCAGAGTGCGCCCGGGAGGAGGTCTCGGGAGTAGTGGTATCGGTTCCTTTTCTGTCCCCCTACGTCAGTGGGGTGATAGGCTCAGGGGGGAATGCGGCGTTTCGGGAGGTTTCCCGACGTTGTC
>CAUYUJ010022615.1:606214-653714 GCA_963575745.1 Prorocentrum cordatum | reverse complement strand
CATATCGCTCTCCATCTGCACCAGCCCGAGCCGTATGCGCCTGAACCTGGGGTCCCTGGAGTATGGTCCGCCACCTGCGTCCCCGAACAACAACACTTTGGCAGGTGTCCTGGCCTGGCCCAAAAACTCCATCATGCACCCCATCATTCAGACCTGTCTGGAACCACAACTCCTCGTCGGGTGGCTCAGGCACTTTCGCCCACGCTGCTGGCATGGCCCCACGAAGCCAGTATCCTGGTGCAGATTCATGCTGATCACCGCTGGCATATACACCTCATCGGACTTGGTGTAGATCGGATGATCCTTGTTGCTGTCACACTCCCATATTCGATGGAAGGGCGAGCCCTCATGTTTGTTTTAGCACCTGGGACTAAGGGAACACACTTGAACTTTCGTGGCGGCTTTGGCCCGTCTGCGCCTAGGCCAGGACCCCCCCCCGCGACGACCGAAGCTAGCAGCTCTGACAACTTACGTCCCCTGGGCAACTGGTCGATCTGGCGCATGAGCAAGCAGAGCGAGTACATGTCCATGCCTTTGCCGAGCCCACCTCCACAAACATGCTGCTCTGCTGAACCCCACAACAGTTTATCCGACGGCCGAATGACATCCTGAAATAAAAACTTCGTGTCGTCCAGGGCAGAGATATCTGAGTACACTGCTTCTGAACAAAAAAACGCCATTCGGCCCCACCTGCCATGGAGGAGGAGGAGGAGGAGGAGGAGGAGGCGGATGAGGATGAGGAGGAGGAGGAGGAGGAGGAGGAGGAGGAGGAGGAGGAGGAGCAGGAGGATGGGAGGAGGTGCGGGGATTGAGTGTACTACGAAGCGCCATTGTAACACATTTAAGCAAGGCATCTGCAGATGCCATAGCGTGGCCAGCTAGCAAAAAAGAACGTGTACCAGCCACTCACGCAAGTTCTCCTTTTTCGGATTCGGTTGAGCTTCGAAGTATCTCACATGCAGCCTCAGGCACAGCCAGACAGCAGCACTTTGGATATCTACTCCTGCGCAGCAGTAAAACAGCAATGCCCACTAATTTTTAATTGGTCCACACGTGCGCAGTCTGCCTACGTAGGACGTCACATCTGGGGGAGGTGTGGGTGGCGATGCGTTTGATGGGTGGGTTGGGCGGATATGCTTAAGTACGTCACTTCATTTACTTGCGGTTCGGCGTAGCTCCTTGCACTTCTTACCGATTTTGCCACCGAGGAGACAGTAACTTTGATTAAACGGGGGTTTATACTTATCTACTTGGGGTGCTCGGTGACTCAGATGAGTGCCTACCTCGAAGACCTTGCGGGCACCTACTCTTCACACTATTCTTAGCTTCGAATCTTTTTACTTCATTTTCCGCGGCGTCCGCCACGTATTCTATGACCCGGGTCGTCCCTGCTTTTTTTCCATGCTGCACTTCACAAGCGAAGCAGGCTCGCTCCCAATGTCGGTCTAACGTAAAAAGTAAAGAGGAGGAGGAACGAGGATGAGCGAGGAGGAGCTGTAGCCATTTCTGGCTCAACAATTTGCCTCAAGTCCGTAGTGCTTCGGCGCAGGACTTGACCCCGCTGGCGCGGGGGAGTTGACGGCCTCCGAAAGGACCCCCTCGTTGGCCTGGTCAGACGAGGCTTTCACTTGGCGTTCGCCCGCCCGGATTCTTCACGATTCTTCTCAGCTGGAGTCCACTGCAGCTTCCCTGTTACGAGCAGTGGTGGGCTGGGGCTGTAGGAGCTGCGATGCATGGAACAGAGGCGCAGCGTCGAGGTGCTGCAACTGTGGATGCTACAGTTCAGCACATGGGCGAGAGCCAGTTGCTGGACAGCCGCCACCGCAGCAGGATGCCTGGGGTTGGGGAGCAGGAGAACCAGGGCGAAGGAGAGTGTCTCTCGGACCTTGGGGGCGGGTGCAGCAACTCGCCCTCGAGGAGAAATAGCGTGGCAGGGAGCCACCCAGCCCAAGAACGTCGGCGCACAGTTGGGCGAAGCACATGTTGGAGTTTTGTGTCAGCATGTCAGCTGAGCGGTTGAAAGTGGAGTCAGTATGCTTGTCCAGGAGCCGCAGGGACAAGCTCGCCTACGGGAGGCAATTTCGAGCGGCAGAGGTTCAGGGCCCGAAGCCTAATCGAGGACATGCCGCAGGCGGTCGCGTGAACCTGGCGCCACATGCTGCAGGCCTCACAGCGAGCAGCCGACGCTGGCGGGAGAACCGGCTCGAGAAGCGGCCATGGAGGTGGCTGAGCCCCCGTAGGCATTGCAGGAGGCGAGGAGGGGCTTGATCAAGCCGGGAGGGACGCAACCGCTGTCATTGGAACAGCAACGCAGTCAGCATCAGCATTGTCATTGCCCCCAGAGCGAAGGTCGCAAGTGGGCAAGTTGGCAGAGCTACTCAATCGCACCATGCCGGCAGGAGGAGCGGACGGCAGTGCGGGCAGTTCAGACCAGCCAGCAAGCGAAGCAGTCCAGAGCGCCAGCGCCGTCGCGGAAATGCTTGAGAATCTGCGGGCGCTTTGGCAACAGGCGGCAGCGGGCAGTAGCGGGCCTGCTGTAAGCCTGCTGGTGCTGGCGTTGACGGCGCGGAGCTGGCGGCCGAACTGGGCGCCGATATGACAGGATTTGAGGGCGCCCCCTCCCTCGAGGACGACGAGGGGACCAACGGGCGCATCCGCGGCCTCGTGGCAGAGTGGACTCCCGACCTCGCAGAGGAAGCAAGACTCAGCGCCATGGCGGGTTCCTTCAGGGCAGAGGGACCCAAACGGCTACGGTGACACGAGTAGTCAAGGATATCGATTGCGCGCGCGCGTGGGTGTGCCCCGCGCAACCACCGAGATCCCTGTGCCGCTCACTGGGGGCGTGACCCAGCAGAGCACAGGAGGAGCAGGCGCGGGAAGGTGCCTCAAAGGTGCGGTCGGCAGCGCCCATTGCCAGATAGCCTCGGCCGTGGGCGCGGGTGGTCGATGCCCGAGGCCCTGGCAGCCGCCGCCGCGGGGCCCCCAACGGGGGGGTGGTCGAAGCTCCCGCGATGTAGGGGGCAGCCGCTATGGCCCATGCGACCCCCGAGATCTCTGATCGATTCGCTGGTGACACGTGCCGGCAGGGCGCGCGTGGAGGAGTGGGCGCGGGATCGGCTACTTAACCCTCGACCGTGGAACGGCGCCGACGCGGTGCCAGCGGCGGCGCCCGTTGCCGAACTACCTCGGCCCTGGGCGCGCGGGCGGTCGACGCCCGAGGCCTCGACGGCCGCCGTCGCGGCCCCCCTGGCGAGGGGGCGGTCGAAGCCCCGCGTCGGACGGCGCGGCTGCTGCGACCCGCGCGACCCCCCGAGATTGCCGATTGCCCCGCTGGGCAGAACCATCAGAGTGTAGGTGGCGGAGTAGGTGGGCGCGGGGAGGGCGGCGCCGCAGAGGCGCGTCAAGTCCTATTTCGCGAACGTGCCAGCTGGAATCAGAAGGGGTTTTGGCGACGTCACGGGCGGTGGCGGCGTCGTGCATCGGGCGCGCGTCGTTGGCGTGGCAGAGCACGGCCTCCGAGGCGAGAAGATGAACGAAGCGAAGGAGATGATTTCAAAGCTTGGTTGGGCCGCAAAAGCGGCGCCGGCGACAGAGGCATCGGGGCGCGTGGTCAGGGGGCGTGGGGGGGGGGGGGGTCTGGCTACGCGCGATGAAGGACATGGCGTGGCGTCTGGCGCCGCACTATGGCCGGGGAGATTTGCAGTTGGCAGTGCTGCCCTTCAGACTCCAAGGGAACGGGCTGGCCGGGCCCAACGCAGACGCTCAGTGGCGTGGCTCCGTTCGTCAAAGCCAAAAGACTGATGCTCATGATTATGGCTGATCTGAAAATGGAGCAGCGTGTGCTAGAACGAGTCCGAAGTGTATCTTTGCTTTGCGGGGCCTGGGAAAGGCCGGTGAAGATGCGGCCAGGAAGCCGCCGCGTCGCTGATGTCTGCTTAGTTCCAAGCAGTTTGAGAGCATGATGGGCCTCGGCTGGGGCGCGCGAGGGACCTGGGCGGCCCCGCGCTATGGCCTGCCTGGATATTTCGGGGTTCGCCTGGGGCAGTCATGGCCGGGGGCGCGTTGGGCCAGGCGCCCGTCGTGGCGGCGCTGGGGCCAGATCAGCCGCGGGAGCGCCGCCTCCAGAGAGTCCAGAGTAAGTTGCAGTAAGGATTAGCGCCCTGAGATAGGGGCCAGGAGGATTGGCTCCGCGGACCATGTTCACTGAGAGTTTGCACTCGCGGCGGAGGACCTGCTGTTGGCCAGTTAGTCTGAAGGCCCAGAGCGCCGGGACACGCGCAGGGGCCCTCATTCATAATTGAAGTTGACGCCCCTGCGCGCGACAAAGCTGGCTGGCTGGCTTGCCGGCGCCGGCGCTCTCTCTCGATGGGTGGCCCTCCAGGCGCGCTTCCGCGCGCTACAGGCTTTGAGAACGTCGGGGCGGGGGGGTGGCCTAGCGCCGGGGGCGATGGGGGCGACCTCTCAGATGGCCTGCGAGCTGCCAGGGCGGACGTCGGATAGGGCGGCTCGGACAGAGCAGTTTTAGGAAAGGTGTGGCCAGCGTGCGCCAGCGTGGCGGCGTTCCGCGCGGGCAGCTTGCAAGTCGCACTGAGACCATCGATGAGGTGGTTCGCAGACTACGCTTCCAATGAGAGCTCCATGGGGTTCCAGGAATGAGCTTGGGGCAGCCGCGAGGAAGAGGCAGGCGCGGTGCGCCGCCGCGCCAAGCCATGGGGCACCCCTGAGCAGGTTCTTTCTCGGGCCAAGGACTCCGAAGGAGGGCCCGTCATGGGTTCTGCGGCCAATGTCCAGGCCAAGGGTGACTACTAGCTTGGTCTCTGGGCGCTCAAGGGGGCGGGCCTCGGCGCCAGCCCTGGTGGGGGGGCCCCCGCGGGGAAGCAAGGCGACGCGGCCTCGCTCTTGGCCCGATCGGGTGCCGAGGAGGCATTCGAGGCTTTCAGACCGATCTTGGGCATGGGAACAGACAGGACCGGACCGTCCCGAGGTGGTCGAGTCTGCTCTCAAAGGAATGGGCCGTCCATCTCATTGTTCTTGTGAACTAGATTGGGCAGGCGGCTAGATGGCTGTCGCGAGTGCTTGATAACTTTGCGAAGCTGATGTAAATGTCTGAGTAAGCGGGCACCGATGGCGCTCAGCCAGGTGCCATATCGAGTCTGGTCCCGCACCAGAAGATGGCGCGCCGCAGACCGGTCGGCGCAGCGCGTCCAATTCGCTTGGGTGTGGCAATTTTGGGATCCAGCTATCCTAGGGCGGGGCGTTTGAGACAAGCGAGACTTGGCGTGACGTTCTCTGGGGCACGGAGACCTGCTCGGGCGCGCTTGGCTCGCGGAGTTTGTGGGGGGTAGGAGCTGGAATCGGTTGTTTCCTCGTGCATCTTTTCCCTGCTATGGGCCCATGATGTGTCGGGGCAGCGGCGCAGTTGCCGAGCCAGTGCGAACTTCCCAAGCTACCTTGGCGGGGTGCCCCCAGAGCGTAAACGTGTCACGATGGCCCTCTGGCAGATGCTCAATGAGTTGCATGTAGTTATCGGCCAGCCGAGTATCAGAGCTGGGTGGATGATGTATCCCAATCATCGGCCGGGGGGAGAGCGCGGTCTTCGGCTCCACAGTTGCGGTGGCTGCACTTCCTGCAGCGAGGGTCGGGGCCCATGGGCTCACACTCTTGGCCAACGGCGTGCTTGTCTCCAATCCGCCACGCATTGCTAGACAGGTGCTGGCAGCCTCGGCAGCGCGATTCGCGCCACTTTGAAGCGCAGCCAGTTTGTCAGGGATCTATGCATGTATGGCATCTCTCATCGCAGAGTCACTGCCGACGCTAGGAAGCGCCAGCAAGCCAGCGCGTGCAGTGGGCAGATGGTCGAGCGAGTGGCCGAATCAGTCCGCGCAGCCGCCAGCCTGACCAAGGCAGGCTACATGCCGCAGGCGGCCTGGGGTGTTGCGCGTGGGGGCTCAGATCAGCGGGGTCGTTGGCCGAAAAGAAGGAGGGCGCTCGACGACGGCGATTCAGTCGACCTTCTTTGCGGCCCACCAAGGCCCAATGGTCTGTGAAAGGGTCCGCCTGTTTAAAGACTGGACGGCGCTCCTGCGCAACATCACCGCTGGCAGGAGGCAGGGCGCTGGAGATAGCGTGGCGCAAAGCCTGGGGCATGTTGGTGCCGATGCTGATGTGCATGCAAGGTATAAAAGGAACCTTCGCGACAACAGTTGCGGCATTTAACTATTGCGGTGCTGCCGGACTTAGGCATCACTGCCAAATGCCAGCGTGAATGGGCCAACCAGGATGGAGAGCCCACCGATCTCGAGCGTGGCGACCCAGAGCGGATTGTGCCGTATCCGTGCTATGGGGCGCTGGACCAACAGGCATGGGCCACAGCGGCCAAGCAATATCACGGCAAAGGCTTCGGGTTTGGCCCAGATTTGTACAGTGACAAGGCGCATATCAGTCACGTCAAACAGGTACTTGCGATTTGGCAGCATTTTTTGGAGTGATCGTGGTTGGAGCTATGCGGTGAACCAGCCGTCGCATGGGTGATGTGGCCTTGCGACCGTCGCAGGTGGTGGCACCGCCTGCCGAGGTTCCCCCGCCTCCCCAAACAGAGGGCAAGCTTGGACCCGATGTGGCCCCTGGGGCCCCGTCGGGGCTCGGATGTCATCAGGAAAAAAAGGGAGAGGACTTTATACTTTCTTTTGAAGACGCGCTTCTACAAACACAGGAGGAGGAACAGCTGGCTTGGCCAGAGCAGCCGTAGGATTGCCTGGATCAGCCAGACGTTTTCTCAGAGCTGGCGCCTTGCCGCCCCTGCCGGCCCGCTTGGACTATGCTCGGCGTGCCCGAGGTGCGGGGCACCACGAGAGACATCGTCTCACCAGGTCTGGGCGTCCCCCCCAAAACAAAAAACATTCGAGGGGCTCGACCAGCAGATCGGCGAGCGGCCAAGGATGAGGTCAAGAGTGGCCTTGTTTCTGGTTCAGAGATCTCGCGCCTGTGATGTGGACCTATCAGCATGCGAGCCGTCCGACCCAGTGGCGCCAGTCGTTTGGGGGCGAACTCCAGGACAAATTGGCTTTTCCTCTGGATCATGTCATGGTTCTTGCCGCTGACAGTTCGGGCAAGTGCCATGAGGCTTTCCGTGTGCGTAGGTGTGGTTTGGGCTTCGCCGTTTTCCGTGGATGGGATCTGGCGGCTTGGGCGTGCAGCCCTGAGGACCATCCCGTCTTTCCTTCTTCCCTCCCTCCTCTTTCCCTTGCCGTGCTCCCTCTCTCCTCCTTCCCTCGTCTTTCTCTTCGTTCGGCGCTTCCCTCACCTAAAATGAGGAAGACGCATAAGCAACAACTTTCGGAGGTCCGCGCGGATTTCCCTCTGGCGGCGCCCCCGGTGCCGCCCCTGGCGCGCTCCGCGTGTCCGGGAGGGAGAGCTCGAGAGCTAAGCGCCAATTCAAGAAATCCGTCCACGCGGAGCTCCGAATATTTCTGTTCATGGAGTTTGTTGTTACCAATCTAGGTTTTCGATTTTTCTTACCACCTGTTGGCTCCCTCGGAGGCGGCAGGCGAACGTGCTCCGACATCCGACGTCGCGAACAGTTCAAGACAGGCGCTGAGAAGGACACGTCTGCGACCCATTGCGAACCCTACGCCTGCGGGTCCCATTGACGCCGGGATGTCGGACACCCCCGCTGGATTTCACCCGGCTGCAAGCATCGGACAAACTCTGAACCCCGGACGGTTGTTCAGAAATCCAACTTGCAGGGGTAAGGCCCACCTGTGATTGCATAACACGGCCGCACTTCCCCGACCCCACCTCTGCGCGGGACCCCCGGAGCCGGGCCGACTCGTGAGGAGGCCCGGGGGGGCCCGAAGCAGGGCAGGAGCGGCCGCCGTGCTGTTCTGTGCACGGCGCCCAGGCTCCAGGAGGGACAGGAAAACAGGCGCAAATACTCGTCGATTCCCAGGAAAACATAGAAATCACCCGACGCGGGGATCCCAATCTGTGCATCCCATTTTCCTGTCACTCTTCGCAGAGGGAGTCTGTCTATGAGCATCTGGGTGTGAGAGCGAGTCCGCGTAGAAGACAGGCGCAGCAATGACGACAACAGCGACGACTTCAGTGACGTCACCCTCCTCCTCTGGGCATCTTTCAGGAGAAACGAGGGAAACACAACTGGAAGAGTGAGGATGAGTTCCTCTTGCCGTTCTCCCCGCGGCAATTTAGGCACGCGCGTTTGGCGTTGCTACACCCTGTTTCTGGCGTGCTGCTCGCGGCGCCTGTTGGCAATTGGGGTGCCCACGTGCCACGCTGGCTACCTCGCGGCAAAGATGTGTGTGTGTGTGTGTGAGAGAGAGCCTTGCTGCGAATGAGTCTGAGAGTTGGCAATATGAGTGTGAGCGAGTCGGAGTGTGAGTGGGTCCGGGTATGATCGAGCCTGAGTGTGCGCGAGTCTGAGTGCGAGCGAGTCTGAGTTAGTGCGAGTGGGGCCCGAGTGGGTCTTAGTGTGGGTAGGTCCGAGTTTGAGAGTGATGAATACGAGTTTGAACATGAGTGAGCTTGGGAGCGAGGTAGTCTGGCGTATGAGTACGTCTGAGGGCTGGTGAGTCTGAGTGTGGGTGAGTCTGAAAATGGGTTGGTTTGGGTGCGGGTGCTTCTAAGGTTGAGCGAGTCTGAGTATGGACGAGTAGTTATGTGTGAGTCTGAGGGATATCGAATTTCAGTTTGAACGACCCTAAATGTGATGCGTAAGTTTCAGTGAGGAAGACGTGCTGGTGTGCGCGTCCGAGTGCGAATGAGTGCGTCCGAATGATGAAAAGGGAAGGGAGGTGAGTGAGTGAGTGAGTGAGGAGCGCACAAGTCCAATGAAAAGTCCGGGGGGGGGGGGGGAACGCTTGAAACATCCCCACAAACTTTTCGCGCAGCCGCGAATCCTGAAACGTCCCCACCCAAGGCGGTTGTTCCCAAGTGCCACCCACGCCTGCTATGTTACGGTGGATATTGGACCGCAAAATGGCAAACGTTTGGGGGGCAGAAACATGCAAACCGTCTGAAGCCCCCCCCCCCCACACTGTTAGCGCTAATCCTGGAGTGTCCCCACCCCTGGCGTCTCCGCCTTGGGGTGCTCAAGTGCCACGCCTGCTGTATCATTGGGGGAATTGGACCGCAAAAAGAAATACGTCAGGGGAACAAACAGGCAAACCGCCTGAGACATCCCCACAGTCTTGTCGCGAACCCTGCGGTGTCCCCACCCCTGGCGGCTCCCCCTTGGTGTTCCCAAGTGGCCCGCCTGCTCTATCGTTATGAGCATTGGACCAAACAGTTTCGGCGGCAGATACACGCACGTCGCCTGAAACATCTTCACGAACTGCTCCGAAAACGCGGTATGTTGGGCATGCAAACAGGCAGACCGCTTGAAACATATCCACAAATTCGGCGCGAATCTTGAAGTGTCTCCACCCCTGGCGGCTCCCCTTTGTGAATGCTAGAACCAGCGCCTCGCCAGAGACATCATCATAATTTGCACCGACAGCAGAAGATATTGGGCATGCAAACAGTCAAACCGCTTGAGACATCCCCGCAATCTGAGCGCGAATCCTGGAATTTCCTCACCCCTGGCGCCCCACTTTTTGTTGCAGCGCTGGAACTAGCACCTAGCCTGAAACATGTTCAGAATCGCGAGTCCTGGAGTGTGCCCACCCTTTGCGCCCCCCATCTTGGGGTGCCGAAGTGCTACGCTTGCTATATCGCGGTAAGCATTGGACCACCACTGAGTATGAGTATGAGTGTGTCTGAGTCTGGGCATGGGAGGAGTACGAGTGTGAGTTAGTCTGAGTGTGAGTGAGTCCGAGGGTGAGTGAGTCTAGATGTGAGCGAGTCAGAGTACGAGTGAGTCTGAGTGCGAGTGAGTCTGAGCTGAGTGTGAGTGAGTCTGGCGATGGCTGAGTATAAATGAGTCTGAGTGTGAGTGAGTCATTCTGGTTGAGGGAAAGGAGGAAGAGAAGGAGGTGCAGAGGTTCTCGGATCCGCCTAAGTAATATCCAAAGCCCCAGACGATCATCCAAGAACTATGGAACATATGGGGAATCCTGGTTTTTGTGTCTGTTTGTTTGTGTGTCCCTGGGCCTCTTCAAGACTGCCAAATGAACGCAAGCGGATGGAGGTGGTGAGCCGGCACACGTTCAAGACGCTGCCCTCCGGGGAGTTCGAGTGCACACTCCAGCCGCCGCCTCGGCCGGGATCTTCTCGGGGGAGGGGCGGGCGGCAGGTCGGATGGCGCAGCGCCACGGCAGGCGTGTGCTTTGGGCGGCGGTTTCGTGCCTGCATCTTCCCGGTCAGCACCCGACGCGGGGATTTTTCCATAACCGCTGCCCAGGGGATCGATCCTCGGAGGCTTCGGTAGGCTTTGGATGCGGACACGGAAGTGGATATGGATGTGGATGTGGATATGGATATGTATACGGATGCGGATTTGGATATGGATATGGGTGTGAATATGGATCTTGATATGGGTGTGGACGTTGATGTGGATATGGATATGGATGTGGATATGTGTATGGATATGGATTTGTTTTTGGATATGGAAATGGGTTTGTGTGTACATATCTGTATGTATATATACAAATATGTTTAGATTCTCTCTCGAAATCTATGGCTATGGATGTGTACATGGATATGGGTATGGATATGGATTTTGATTTGGATATGAATGTGGATATGGACATGGATGCGGGTATGGTTATGGATCTGGATATAGATGTGGATATGGATGTGGATATTGAATCGCTTCGCTCATTCCGCCGGCCCGTATTGTGCCATCGCAGGCGTTTGCTTGCGCGTTCGTGGCCTCTTGGAGCCTCGGTGGGGCCGTTTGGGGCCTCTTGGTGCCTCTTTTTAGGCCTCTTGGAGAACTCGGGATGCCTCCAGGGGACCTCCTGAGTTCTCGTGATGGTCTCTTGGGGTTTTCGGCGGGCTCTTGGCGGTATTTGTTGGTCCTCTTGGGGCCTGGGGCCTGACGTTGTTGGTCCTCTTGGGGCCTCACGGGAGCTTATTGGGGCGTCTTGGGGGTGTCTTGGAGAGTCTCTTGGGGCCTCTTTCGGGGTCCTGGGCGCCTTCTGGGGCGGAGGGCTCGATTTTTCAGTTCTCGGTTCCCTTCTTGAGCCCCTCTTGGGCCCGTCTTGGGGCCTCTTGGTCCGCCTTGGGCAGCACTTGGGCCGTCTGGGGGGCGCTCTTGGGCCGCTCCGGGGCCGTCTTGGGAGCCTCGTGGGCCGTCTTGGAGCAGTCTTGAAGGCCTCTTGGGCCCTCTTGGAGCGTCCGGAAGCGAAAAGGCCAGAACGCAAAAAAACATCGAAAAAACCAATGAAAATCAACGATTTTGGCAACTTGGGGCCCTCTTCGGAGGCCTCTTGGAAGGCCCTTGGAGCGTCTTGGAGGCCTCTTGGGCTGTCTTGGGGCCATCTGGGGCGTCTTCGGGCGATCTTTGGCCGTCTCGGGCCTCTCTTGGACCGTCTAGAAAGCTTCTCGGGGCCCTCTTGGACCGATCTGGAGCCCTCTTGGACTCCGAAACAGAACTCCGGCATCTCTGACCCGACCTTGCCGGGGACTTGCCGGGGACTTGCAGGGACCTTGCCGGGGTACTTTTCGCCCGGGGACCCCCAGGGGCCGCCCCGCGCGCGCGAACTAGAAATACTGTTAACCAGGTACCGGAGATCTTAGCACGCCCTGGCCCGTTGGGCCGGCGAATTGATCTGTATATATATATATATATATATATATATATATATATATATACAGAGAGAGAGAGAGAGAGAGAGAGAGAGACATGCCGGGCTACAGGGGGGGGCCCGGCCAGCTGCCTCGCATCGCTACACAGGCGCCCCGTGCCTCCAGGAACCGTCCCAGAGGGCCCCCCTGCCAGCTGCCACGCGTCGCCATGGGCGCCCGGGGCCTAGTACTAGGGGAGCCGTCCCGGAGGAACCCAGAGCCGCCCCCGCTCACCAAAAGAGCGACCCAAGACGCCCAAGGCAGGCTCCAGACAGCCAGGGATGCCTGCAAGACGCTCCAAGCCGTCGAAAACCTGCCCAACAGGCCCCAAGGGCCGAATTCCGTGCATTTGACGCAGGTTTCTTCCATGGCTTTTCAGGAGTGCGCGTATCCAGCTCCGGTGCAATCCGAAACGTCAAGGGCGTGCTGGTGAGAAGGCTCTCTACCCTCTGCCCTCCTCCCCTTTTCCTCTTCCGCCTCCTCTTGCTCTCAGCGCGGGCCTCGGTGCGGGCTGCGGCAACGGGCGGCATGAAACGACATGTCAAATCCGTCAACCGTCATTTGTGGATCACGGTCCTCGAGGACGTCACGCTTTTCTGCCTGCTCGCGGGCGCGCTCGCTCGTGTTGGGTGCCTGGGAGACCCATGGCCGAGCAGATGTTCCTCCTTTCTCGGCGAGCCCCAGCATCGCCCTCTGCCTCTCCGGGGCATGAAGTCTCCGTGGGTCCCCCAACAGCTTCGGCGCGTCGAGGCCGCGTCCTTGGCCGTCTCTCGCTTCTTGGAGCCAATGATGTCCCCGATCGACTCTCTGACCCCTTTCATCACAGTCTGCTCTGTCTAGTATTCCGCATCGCGGTGCCGACTTACAAGTCGAGATCAATAGTTCCGAGCTCGTTTCTGGGAGGATCCACCACGGACTTGGATCCCATGAGCGCAATGCGCACTTCCAACCGCAGAAATAAGGGCCTCTTTGGGGGCATGGGCTCGCTTCGCCGGGCTCGCTTCGCCTGGGCTCGCTTCGCCCGGCTCGCTTCGCCCGGCTCGCTTCGCCCGGCTCGCTTCGCCCGGCTCGCTTCGCCCGGGGCTTGCTTCGCACGGCTAGCTTCGCCCGCCGGGGCTTGCTTCGCCCGGCTTGCTTCGCCCAGGGCTTGCTTCGCCCAGGGCTTTCTTCGCCCGGCGATGACAGACCGCGCGGTGACTTCGAGGAGGGAGGAGGAAGGAGGAGGAGGAGGGAGGAGCTGAGGAGGAGGAGGGAGGAGGAGGAGGAGGAGGAGGAGGAGGAGGAGGAGGAGGAGGAGGAGGAGAGGAGGAGGAGGAGGAGGAGGAGGGAGGAGGAGGAGGAGGAGGAGGAGGAGGAGGAGGAGGAGGAGGAGGAGGAGGAGGAGGAGGAGGAGGAGGAGGAGGGAGGAGGAGGAGGGAGGAGGAGGAGGAGGGAGGAGGAGGAGGACGAGGAGGGAGGAGGAGGGAGATTGCTTACCTGTGCGATGTCGCCAGCGTGACGCGCGCCGCGGTTCGACCGGCTCGGTCTTGCAACGGGTAGTACGTACGGCTGTCGTGGAGGAGCCCCAGGAGGGGGGTAGGAGGAGGGGAGGAGGAGGGCGGTGGAGGAGGGAGGAGGAGGAGGAGGAGGAGGAGGAGGAGGAGGAGGAGGAGGAGGACGAGAGGGAGGAAGAGGAGGGAGGAGGAGGATCAGGAGGAGTAGCAAAGGGAAGCTCGATCGCGGCGGTCGCAGCGGTCGCCACCGGCACGCGCCGTGGTCCTCCGCAGGGTCTTCGTCTCCGCCGCCGCCGACAGCGCCCGCCCGACCCGACCCGACCCGCCCGTTACTTAGGGATTTCGCGTGCCATCTCGATTATGCTCTCGCATGCCATCTCGACACGTTAATGTCGCCCGACCCAGCCCGCCTGAAAGGGTCCGCCCGCCCGACCCGACCGGACCTGCCCGTTTGGGTCCGCCCGACCCGACGCGACCCGCCCGTTAGGGATTTCGCGTGCTCGCTCGTGTATGCGCCACGCTTTCGTGTTCCGCTAACCAGACCCGACCCGCCCGTTAGGGTCCACCCGCCCGACCCGACCCGACCCGCCCGTTAGGGTCCGCCCGCCCGACCCGACCCACCCGTTAGGGCTCTCGCGTGCCATCTCGATTATGCGCCACACTTTAGTGTCCCGCCCGCCCGACCCGACCTGGTCCGCCCGCCCTACCCGACCCGACCCGCCCGTTAGAGTCCGCCCGTCCGACCCGACCCGACCAGCCCGTTGAGGTTATCGTGAGCTCGCCCGTGTATGCGCCACACTTTAGTGTCCCGCCCGCCCGACCCAAACCGCCCGCTAGGTCATTGGTCATTGGTCCTCAACGCACCCTTATCCGGGGTCGGCCAGTGTGAAAAAGGGCCGCCCGCGGGATTGGGCGCTTGCCGCTGTTCCCGATCAGCTTGCCGCGCGCGCGCTGGTTCAGTGCCCGGGCGTCAAGGTGCGTCGATGTGTTCAATGGCTTGTTCTTTGGCTGCAGCAACACGCGCTGATTTTTGTTAGGGGGGACTGGGGGCACGGGGGTGCGAGCGCGGTTGAGGGCCACATCGGAGTGGAGGCGCCTGCCCCGTTCACCAACAAAAATCCCCTCCTTATCCCGGCCACCGCTGCATCTGAGCTTGTCCACAGGAGCGACGTTGCAATCTCGCGCTCCCAGAGGGGCTGCAGCGGCCGCGTTGGGGAGGGATCTATGGGGCAAAACATTTGCCCGAGAGCGATTTCGGCCAAATGCCACCTCGTCTAGATACGGGTATGTTCCCGGGGATGCCAACGCGGCGTCGACGCGGTACCCCCCCGGCACATACCCAGACCTAGCTGGGGTGATTCCGGGCCGGTTTTCCTACGGGGACGCCTCTGGTGACCGCACCTAGCCTTCGGAGCAGCTTTGCCTCTGCATCGAGCAATGGCGAGATCCTGATTGTCCCGCGCTGACATCAGCGCCAGAATAGTTCGCATTCGCCCCCGAATGCGTCGACCCCCCAAAGCTTGAATCTGTGCCTGACCTCCGAACGAGCTGGTCTAGTTCGACAGCGATCAACGCAGAGTCGGCCATTCCGCCGATTCGAACGCACGTGCACTCGGCATCAATGGGCGCCTGGAGAAGGCAGCGTCCTGTAACGTTCAATCGGCCGTCGCTTCTACACTTGTGCAGCCGCTTTCGGCTGCGACGTGTCGCCCCCCCCGCCGTTTGCCACCCTGCCTGGGTAAAGGTGGGGGTGTTTTTCGCGATCGAGAAGAGTCAGTCCGCCCGCCCGACCCGACCCGACCCGCCCGTTAGGGCCTTCGCGTGCCATCTCGAGTACGCACCACAGTTTATTGTTCCGCCCGGCCGACCCGACCCGCCAGGTAGGGTCCGCCTTCCTGACCCGACCCGACCCGCCCGTTAGGGTGCGTTCTACCCCACCCGACCCGCCCGTTAGGGTTCTCGCGTGCTCGCTCGTGTATGCGCCACAGTTTAATGTCCCGCCCGCTGGACCCGACCCGCCCGTGAAGGTCCGCCCGCCCGACCCGACCCGACCCACCCCTTAGGGTCCGCCCGGCCGATCCGACGACCCGCCTGTTAGGGTTCTCGTGTGATTATGCGCCACACCTCACTGTCCCGTCAGTTATGAGGGTCGGAGATGCAAGGGGGGGCGGGCCCTCCAAATGTAGACTTCGGAAACGCACGCCCGCGGGCGCGCCTTCGGCGCGAGGCCCAACAATCGGGCATTGACGCCTAGCTGTTTTCCTTCCTGGCACGTTTCAGTCGTGATGGCGTGCCTCGGACGCGAGTGCGCGTGCCTTGCGTGTATACGATCCCGTGCATGGAACGTACGACTGAACCATTACAACAATTGGGCGTCGTCGCCATCGTCATCATCATCACCATCGTCCCCACCATCATTATCTTTGTATGTAGTTCCGCGCTTATCGGGAGAATGCGCGCGCGTACGGGCGTCTATATACCCTGTCAGACAGCATGCATGCATCCGAACGCGCCCCACGTCGCCGAAGGCGCCCTCTCGGACAGGAGTCTGCGCGTTCCTTCCACGATTGCGCCCGCGCGGGGGGGGGCCCGGTCGCTCGCGGCGCTAGGGGCGACGATAATGACCACGACGCTGACGACGCCGACGACGACGACGACTCTGAATTCGGCGACGGCGACGGCGACGACGACGTCCAGAGTCCTCTCGGGGTTCCCCTTGAGGTTTCCCTGGTCTGCTTTTTAAGGGCCGCGGAGGCCCATGGGGGTCCATGAAGTTTTCCGGGAGACCCCGGAGGTTTCTCTTTGGAGGCCACTGCGACGACGACGGCGACTGCGACGGCGACGGCGACGACGCGGTCCACAGTCCCCCGGAACCCTCCCCTCGGGGGTCTCCCCGGCGTGTTTTTGGACGTTGTCGAGGTCCCCGGAGGCTTCCCCGTAGGCTCAAAAACTCCCTGCTGATTCTCGCGGAGTCGCACAGATTCTCATGGATTTTGTTGGGTTTCCAGCAAAGGTTCGTGGCGGATCCTGGCGGATTCTCGCGGATTCGTGGATTCTGATGCGTTTCTAACAAGGATTCGTGGCAGCTTCTCGCGGATTCTTGCGGGTTCTCGCGGGCTCGGCTCTGTTGCGCGCCGTTCTCAGGCCACGCGCGCGCGCGCAGAAAAGGCCGCGAGGGCAGCGGGCGGCGATGACCGTGACCCCCTGCGCGTTTATGCAGGCTACAGTGTCCGCCTGTGGGCGCCAGGCAGTGCCTGCGGTCGTTCCGCCAGGCGCGTGCGATCATTTGTAGCTGCCTGGCGATGCCAGTCGGTTCCTCCGCGCCTGCGAGCGCCATTGCGCTCCTGTGAGCGCCTTCCCGGCAGTGCCTCTGAACTCGCATGCGTGCCTGAGAGCATCCGCGCTGTAGCGATTGTGAGCAACCGTGTGGATGCGGGGTTCGACCGTCGTTGGTCGGCGTCTTATGGCTACACTAGCTTCCCAGGTGTCCCCCCATGGCCTCCCGCCCCGCTGGCCTTGGGCGCCCGGGTCGGCCGTTGTTGCTGGGCCCCCCCGTGGCAGAGTCCATCATCCAATAGCCTTCTGCGGCTGTGCCTTCGCTGGTGCCTCGCCCGTTGCGGCTTTGCCCCCGTGGATTCTGGTGGCTTCGCGAGCGTTGTTCCGATTATGTCCCGTTCGGGGCCGACGCTCAGACCTTGAGTTTTCTATATAGAAAATTCAATGACAATAGTCACCGCGCCAAAATCGCAAGTGTGAAACCAGGCCGAATACCAGCTTTTGGCGAGCAGCAAAAGTTAATCTCGTTGTGTTGGCGCAAAATCGTCGCCAGCAGCCCGGCTGGTTTTGCTTGGGGACCCGGCCCCCCCCGCAACTCCGACTTGCGTGCCGTCCGTCCGACACGACCCGCCCGATCGGGTCCGCCCGCCCTTCCCGACCCGACCCGCCCGTTACGGTCCGCCCGACCCGACCCGACCCGACCCGCCCGTTCGGCTCGCGTGCTCGCTCGTGTATGCGCCATACTTTAATGTCCCGCCCGCCGGACCCGACCCGCCCGCTAGGGTCCACCCGCCCGACCCGACCCGCCTCTTAGGACCCATGCGCGCTCGGTCGTGTATGCCCCACATTTAAATGTCGTGGCCGCCCGACCCGACCCGACCCGCCCTGTCGTCGGGTCCACCCGCCCGACCCGACCCGTCCCGACCCGCTCGTTTGGGTCAGGCTGCTGTTCCACGTCGCTCCTGTCATCCTCTTCCTCCTCCTCCTCCTCCTCCTCTTCCTCCTGTTCCCCCCGCTCCTCCTTCAGCTGCTCCTCCTCTGCCTCCTTCCCGTCCTCGGATACTGAACGCCAGCGAAGCAAACCCCGACGAAACGAGTTCCGGCGAAGCGAGCCCCGGCGAAGCAAACCCCGGCGAAGCGAGACTCGGGCGAAGCGAGCCTCGGCGAAGCGAGAAGGGCCCCGGCGATGCGAGCCCCGGCGAAGCGAGCCCCGGCGAAGCGAGATTCTGGCGAAACGAGTCCGCGCCGCTTTGGGCTCGCTCCTGTGGTCCAGGTCGGGTAACCCATTCGTGGCCCAGGCTCGCCAGCGATCCTTTTGGTGGCACGATGATTGTATGCAATGAGAAGTTTCAAAGGGGCTCGACATCAAAACCCTCCCCCAGACAGGTGGCAGTTCTTCGACGGGACGCGGCAGGTCTCCGAGGAGTCCCGGGCCACGGCGCGGACGAAGGCGATTGCGAAGGCCACCGTGAGCGAGCAGATGCTGGCGGGCGCCTGGCCCGACTGCCTTGCCGCCAGGGGTGAGCGCGCTGTGGGATGCCAAGGCCTGGAGGGCGTCATCCACCCAGATCTCTGACGAGATGATTTTCAAAATGGTATGTTTTTCCCGTCGTCGGATCCCAGCGCCATCAGGACATAACTCCGGGACGCAAAGCGGCCCCCTTGTTACCCCTGGTTGGTGGAAGATTTATGGCCACCGCCCTCGCGCGCGTAGTTTGTGCCGGATCGGCTTGTGCGCCGGGGTGGTGTACAACAATCGTGTCCCCAGTGCATGCCAACTTTGCACACAACCCCTTCCCACGTTCTTGTGCCAGACCAGCGTGTTTGTGGGGGTGGTGTACGAAAGTCGTGTTCCCACTTGGGGCCGCGGATCGAAAGCAGCACATCGGAGGACGTCTGGGTATACACCTGTGCCGACCCTGGCCGCGGCTCACCCTGGGCCCAGGATCGGGGTGTCATTCCAGACGGGCGACGTCCCGAGTCCTGACTTTTTCAGTGCACGCCCCTCGTTGAAAGGCGGTACTTGTGGATTCCCTGATTCCAATCTACTTCGAGCGCCTTCCTACTCCAATAATCGATGCGTGCTTGATTCATGTTGCTCTTCTCTGGACGGGCCCGAACCCAATCTACTCTATCCGCTAGGGATGGGCAGCCTTCCTAAAAGGGTACCCTTGCATCCTTGTCTCTTCGGTCCATCCTTAACCTCGCGATGGCCAGCCCCGCTCGAAGAGACTCGACATGGGCGTCCCAGGCCCTTGCATCCTTACCGCGCATCCTTGCAATCAGCTTTGACTGTGCGGGGTCCCCGGGCGTCCCAACCCTTTCACTGGGTGGAGGAGGAAGAAGAAGCATAAACATATCCGTAAGGGCTTCGCCCCCTGCCGCCGGCCCCCTCTCCCGGAGAATGGGCGATGGAAGAGCTAAGTCATGAGGCCTTGGCGCTGTCGTGAAGCAGTATCGAAACTTCATGCGAAGCCGATTCGCAATCAGCAAAACCAACTGATCACAAGAGGGGTTACCACACCTGGCGATTGGTAAGACGTGTATGGTTTACGGGCTTGGTTACCACACCTTGCGATTAAAGGGCCGAGGGAGTTCTCGCAGTTTGGGTTACCACGCCTTGCGATGGATGTGCGTGAAGGGTGGCACCGAATTTCAGAAATGTGGCAAATCCCTTGTGTTTTTGGACCCTGACCCCGCGGATCTGCATAAGGGGTGGCGCCGAATTTCAGAAATGTAGCAAATCCCTTGTGTTTTTGGACCCTGACCCCGCGGATCTGCGTGAGGGGTGGCACTGAATTTCAGAAATGTGGCAAATCCATGTGTTTTCGGACCCTGACCCCGCGGATCTGCGTGAGGGTGGCACAGAATTTCAGAAATGTGGCAAATCCCCTGTGTTTTTGGACCCTGACCCCGCGGATCTGCGTGAGGGGTGGCACTGAATTTCAGAAATGTAGCAAATCCCATGTGTTTTTGGACCCTGACCCCGCGGATCTGCGTGAGGGGTGGCACCGAATTTCAGAAATGTGGCAAATCCCATGTGTTTTTGGACCCTGACCCCGCGGATCTGCGTGAGGGGTGGCACAGAATTTCAAAAATGTGGCAAATCCTTGTGTTTTTGGACCCTGACCCCGCGGATCTGCGTGAGGGGTGGCACCGAATTTCAGAAATGTGGCAAATCCCCTGTGTTTTTGGACCCTGACCCCGCGGATCTGCGTGAGGGGTGGCACCGAATTTCAGAAATGTGGCAAATCCCCTGTGTTTTTGGACCCTGACCCCGCGGATCTGCGTGAGGGGTGTCGATTTCGAGCCCCCCCAGCAATTCAGACAACGCGCCCAGGGGGTGCTAAAAAGTTCTGTTTGGGCCTCCCCCCCCCTCGCGCGGTCAATCAACTAGTTACAGTAACCAGCAAGAAGCAGAATTGTAACACTGGAAACTACAAGCTACAACTGGTACAGGAAACTGCGAATCCCGCGCCTCGCAGCCTGGTGGCCCCACAAGGGGGCCGGCGGATTAATCAAACTAATAATAATAATGGTAACAGTAAAGATAATGACATTTTTAATAAGGATAACAATGCTGATAGTAAAAGTCATAGTATTAATACGAATAATGAAAAGAATAATAATAACACTAATAACAATACTAATACTAACAATAAGAATGCTACTACTACTACTACTACTACAACTACTACTACTACTACTACTACTTACTACTACTACTACTACTACTACTACTACTACTACTACTACTACTACTACTACTACTACTACTACTACTACTACTACTACTACTACTACTACTACTACTACTACTACTACTACTACTACTACTACTACTACTACTACTACTACTACTTACTACTACTACTACTACTACTACTACTACTACTACTACTACTACTACTACTACTACTACTACTACTACTACTACTACTACTACTACTACTACTACTACTACTACTACTACTACTACTACTACTACTAATAATACTAATAATACTAATACTAATAGTAGTAATAGTAGTACTCATAATAATATTATGAATAATACTACGAATAATAATATCAATAATACGAATGTCAATACTACAATAATGCTAATACTGACACTACACATAAACATCGTACTAATGATATGCATACCAACACGAATCACACTAATAATACTAATACCATAATAATAGCATTACTAACAATACTAAGAATACGACTAATACGAAAAGGAGGAGAAGGAGGAGGAGGAGGAGGAGGAGGAGGAGGAGGAGGAGGAGGAGGCTGGAGGAGGAGGAGGAGGAGGAGGAGGAGGAGGAGGAGGAGGAGGAGGAGGAGGAGGAGCGAGGCGGAGGAGGAGAGGAGGAGAAGGAGAGGAAACGGAATGGGAGAAGGAGGAGGAATATGAGGAATAGCAGGAAGATGAGCAGGAGGAGGAGGAGGTATGAGGAGGAGGAGGAGGCGGAGGAGGGGGAGGGGGAGGGGGAGGGGGAGGGGAGGGGGAGGGAAGAGAAGGAGGAGGAGGAGGAGGAGAGAGGAGGGAGGAGGAGGAGGAGGAGGAGGAGGAGGAGGAGGAAGAGGAGGAGGAGGAGGAGGAGGAGGAGGAGGAGGAGGAGGAGGAGGAGGAGGAGGAGGAGGAGGAGGAGGAGGAGGAGGAGGAGGAGGTAGGAGGAGGAGGAGGGGAGGAGAGGAGGAGGAGGAGGCGGAGAGGAGAGGAGGAGGAGGAGGAGGAGGAGGAGGAGGAGGAGGAGGAGGAGGAGGAGGAGGAGGAGAGAGGAGGAGGAGGAGGGAGGAGGAGGAGGAGGCGGAGGAGAGGAGGAGGAGGAGGAGGAGGAGGAGGGAGGAGGAGGAGCAGGAGCAGGATGAGGAGGAGGAGGAGGAGGAGGAGAGGAGGAGGAGTAAGGAGGAGGAGGAGGAGGAGGAGGAGGAGGAGGAGGAGGAGGAGGAGTGGGAGGGGGAGGGGGGAGGGGAGGGGGAGGGGGAGGGGGAGGGAAGAGGAGGAGAGGAGGAGAGGAGGAGGAGGAGGGAGGAGGAGGAGGAGGAGGAGGAGGAGGACCTTGAAGAGGGGGAGGCGGCGGAGCAAGGAGGTGACGGGGGCGAGGATTAGGAGGAGAGGAGGGCGAGGATGAGGAGGAGAGGGCGGCGTGTCATTGATACTTCGGTTCGCTCTCCCCAGCTGTTCCACGTCAGCCGCAAGTTTTTCGCGACTCGAGGAGATCGGTTTTCGGCGTCACGTCGGGCGGGGACGATCTGGGCGCCCCCCGGACGCCCTCGGCTAGGCGCATCTGCCGGAACGCACCCCGAGGCTGGAAAACCGCTGAGACCTGACGAAAACGCCCGAGAACGGCGATCCTCGAGCCTCGCTCCTGCTCTTTCTCCTCCTCCCCCTCCCTTCCCTCCCTCCCTCCCTCCCTCCCCTCCCTTCTCCCCCTCCCTCCTCCTCCTCCTCCTCCTCGTCCTGGTCCCTCCTCGTCCTCCTCCTGGCGCGGCCCCCCGCCAGGTGGACCGCGGCCACCTGCCGCCCCGCTCGGAGGAGTTCAAGGGCGGCTGCGCCCGGATCCGCGAGGCCGCGGGTCCGCGCGGCGCACGCGCCTCGTCGCGGGGGTTCGCCGAGGGGCATGTGCTGCAGCTCTCGGCGGCGCGCCGCGGACGATGATGATGATGATGATGATGATGATGATGATGATGATGATGATGATGATGATGATGATGCTGATGATGATGATGATGATGGTGTTGGTGTTGGTGGTGGTGGTGATGATGCTGATGCTGATGATCATGATGATGAGGATGGTGGTGGTGGTGATGATGATGCTGATGTGGATGCTGATGCTGATGATGATGATGATGATGCTGATGCTGAGGAGGAGGAGGATGAGGCGGAAGATGCATAATGATATGATGATGCTTATGATGATGTTGATGATGATGGTGATGGCGACGATGCTGATGGTGATGATGGTGGTGATAGTGATTGTGATGATGACGATGCTGCTTCTGCTGCTGCTGATGATGATCGTGTTGATGACGATGATGATGCTGAGGAGGACCATGCTAATGATGACGATGATGATATCGATGACCATGATGATGATGCGGATAATGATGATGCTGATGATTATGCTTATGATGATGCTGATGATGACGATGATGATGCTCATGATGATGCTGATGATGATGCTGATTATTTTCATTACTACCAGTTTTTCTTGTCACCAACATTCATTCATCCTTGTTATTACCATTTTTAAAACTTAATTTTCGGATGAAGCTGATGATGATAATGATGATGATGCTTCTCATGATGATGACGATGAAGATGATGATGCTGATGCTGAATATCATGATGATGACTATGATGATGCCGATGCTGATGATGATGCTGGTGATGCTACTGCTTATGCTGATGATCTTGATGATGTTGTTGATGATCATGACGATGATGGTGCTGATGGTGCTGGTGATGGTGTGGGTGATGGTCATGGTGATGATATGATGATGCTGATGCGGATGACGATGATGATGATGATGATGATGATGATGATGATGATGATGATGATGATGATGACGATGACGATGATTCTGATGGTGATGGTGACGGTCATGATGATACGGATGATGATGATGCTGCTGATGATGATGATCACGGGGATCATGATGATGATGATGATGATGATGATGATGATGATGGTGACTCTGATGCTGATGATGACAACCATTCTGATGAAGATGATGTTCATGATGATGCTAATGCTAATGATGATGGTGGCGGTGTCGACGATGATTCTCATGATGATGCTGATGCTGATGGTGATGATACTGATAATGATACTGATGATGCTGATGCTGCTGATGATTCTGGTGGTGCTAATGCTGATGATGATGCTGCTGATCATGATCATGATGATGATGATGATGATGATGATGATGATGATGATGATGATGATGATGATGATGATGATGATGATGGGGATGGTGGTGACGATGGTGATGATGCTGATGTTGTTGTTGCGGATGATGGTGCCGATGCTTATGATCAGTAGTGCTGATGATGCTGCTGCTGGTGATGCTGATGCTCGTAAAGGTGATGATCCTGATGATGCTGATAATGTTCATGATGACGGTCCTGATGGTGACAGTGATGCGGATGATGATGATGATGATGATGATGATGATGATGATGATGATGATGATGGTGATGTTGTTGATGATGATGATGATGGTGATGGGGATGATGATGATGATGATGATGCTGATGACGATGGTGCCGCCGATGCTGATGATGACGATGTTGACGATTCTGATGGTGATGATGCTGATGAGGATGGTGATGCTGATAATGATGCTGATGATTGTGATGGTGATGATGATGATGCTGCTGATGATGATGATGCTGATGATGATGATGATGATGATGACGATGATGATTCTGATGATGATGGCGATGCTGCTGACGATGATGATGATGCTGATGATGATGCTGATGATGATGCTGATGCTGATGATGACGATGATGGTGATTATGATGATGATGGCGGTGCTGCTGACGATGATGATAATGATGATGACGATGATGATGATGATGATGATGAGGAGGAGGAGGATAATGCTGATGATGATGCTGATGCTGATGCTGATGCTGATGCTGATGCTGATGATGATGATGATGATGATGATGATGATGATGATGATGATGATGATGATGATGATGATGATGATGATGATGATTATGATGCTGCTGCTGCTGATGATGCTCATGCGGATGCTCGAATTGCACGCCCATTAGGCGAGGGGCTTACGAGGAAGGGTGTCATGCAGCATCGTCGATGTATCTTTGGCTTGCTCTTGGCCTCCTCCTGCCCCCCTAAGGAGCAGTAAGGGTGAGGCCTCATCCTCAGTGCATTGGGCCGGCGGGATGGATACACTCTGTTCTTCTCACGCGTGTTGCAGGAAAGTTCATTCTCCTTAAGCTTTCTTCCATGCATGTCACTTGCCCGTTGACACCTTAGTGCCAGTCTCCGTGTCCTCACCCGCCGGAGGCTGGCTGGGTGCACTGGGTCCCTGGAGGCCCGCTGAGGGCCCCGCACTGTTCTTAATCTATCGCGCTAAGGGTTCATATAACAGTAGGGCATCATATGTTTTGATTGGTATGGATTCTTGTCATGGTAGTATAATGCTTTGTAGGCGAATTCGCCCACCTTCTAGATTAAGGTGTATTTGACATTTATGGTTTAGGTGTAGTATTACAGACTACGTTAGTGCATATCATACGATGTTCTATTGATCACTATCCTTCAACTCTGTAGCATGGGTGTACGTCAGATGCATGTGAATCGGGTAGCTGTACCTATCTGGTTCGTGTTAGGTATACTTCTGGGCCTGGTTTTTACTAGATTATATGCTTCTTAGTATTTGGTGGGTAAGAGTTGTATCTGCGCTACTATGCTCTTACGTATGGAAGAGTCTTTTATGTGACAAAGCCTCAAACGCACTTCATATTCTTACATGTTATGGTGTTTAATTCGGTTGTGCATGTTTGGTGATTGCGGTGTGCGGAAGAGTACCCGCAGTATCTATGAGGCGTACATCGGTATGCTTGTCAGTTCGAATGTTAGTATGGTGTGATGTAATCTAGGTTATCAGGATCATTGTATCTATACGAATCGTAGTTCTGTGCGAGTGCAGAGTTCACCTGTGTGACAGTATATGGAGTCATAGCTTTAGATTGAAGAATACATATACATATATATATATATATATATGCATTCTGTGCATGTATGTATGTCTGTCTGTGTGCATGTATGTATGCATGCATGCATGTATGTATGTATGTAAATATGTTTATATACATTTATACATGTATATATGTTATGCTTAGTCATCCGCAGCTGCGGTCAGGAATTCTGGCTCAGAGTGCCGCGCCGCCTGTTCTCACCATACTTCTCCGCGACACGCTAACCGCATCGCAGTCCCCAAGCGTCAATGTCCCGAGCCTTTCCTGGCCTCCCGCCACGCGGAGCGCAGCGGCACGCCACGACTTTGCAGGGCATGGCGTGTCGCCAGGGCCGCCGTCGCTTTCCGGCCGTACGGACAGGAATGAGGGTGCGCGCGAGCGTGCGTGAGGAAGGGGGAGATCACGCTCCCTCGCCCAGAACTCGGTGGGGCTTGATACACACCACGTTGTTTGGTCTGCCAAGGAGCCACTGGATTCGGCGAAGGATCTCAACGTATAGGCACTCCAGCATCCCACAAGTTGGGTAGCTGGGGGCGTCGCCGCCCTCTTCCTCCTTCTCCCCATCGTCCTCGTTATGCCCTTGTCCTGCTCCTCGTCCTCCTCCTTCTAGCCCTGGTCGTCGCCTTCTTCCTCGCCCCCCCCTGGGCGAGGAAAGAAAAAGGGTTCGACGGCGCCGACATTCGCGCGTAAGCTTCCCGCGTAAGGCCGCGCGTGAGCGCCCGCGTTTCCAATGTGGCGTGCCGCGCTGTCGGCCCGCGTAAGCTGCTGCGTAAGGTCGCTATGCCATCTCGCATAAGACCCCTTCCTTTTCGTCGCCCACCTGTGCTCGTCGGAGTCCTCCGCTCCGCCATCCCGCTCCGCAGCCCTCTCACGGATCAGCACAGGACCCCGAGCCCGGCGGGTGCGGAGACTATAGGCAAGCGGCCTCGTCAGCTGCCGGCTGCGCGCGCGAGCGACCCCTCGCTGGAGTGACCTCTGGTGCGCGGCCTTCGGGTCGAGGGTTGCTGAAGGTGCCCCTGGCTCAAGGTGCCCCCAGCTCTTCGCTCAATGGTGAAGCCCCTGGGGCCCTCTGGGCCTCGCGAGGGGTGCTCTGGGGGCCGTGGGGGCCTCCCTGGAAATCCTGGGGGCACCTTGGGCCAGGGGCACTTCTGGCAACACCCGATCGGGGGGCGCGAAGGGGCGCCGCAGTTTTTTCGCACCAGGCGTTTTCGCCCCGCGTCGGGCTCCCCCCCGGGGCCCTCACGGGACAGAACCGGCCCGAGAGGTGCTGCAGGGGGCCAGGCTGAGGCACGCGGGCAGCCACTGCCTCGCTCGCACGCGGCGGGATCGGCAGGCCTGGCGCCAGAGGCCCCTCTTGGCCCCCAGCCTTGTGACTTTCCTCAGGGCGGAGCCCCCAGAAGCCTGGACCCTCTCCCCAAGGGCCAGCTTTTTCATCCCGGGGGGGCCCTGCGAGGGCCCCCAGAGGCCGAAGCCAGCGAACAAAAATCCCGTGTGTTTTTTTCAAGACGCGAGAATGTCTAACCCTCTAGGTTTTCGGGTCTTAACTTGGGTCTCCAGCGGCCGTTCGGGACGACCTGGGCACCCTGGGAACGCTCTCGGCTGCGCGCAGCCGCTGGAGAGCATCCCGAGGCTGGAGAACCGCCGAACCTCGAACCGAGATCCCCGACGTCGCGTTTTTCTGTCATAACGCCGAGCCCCACAGGTCTCGACCCATTCCCTGAGATGGTTTTTTCGTGCAAATTCGTGCTTTGACGGCCCCAGGGCCCGGTGACTGCCCCCAGAGGCCGAACCTGCCGTCGTGCCTTTTTTATCACTCGAGGGGGTTCTGGGAATCTCGAATCGAAGAACGAAGAAGGCATAGACATAAACTTTTGGCGCTCCGCGCAGAGTTCTTGGATCCGCGCTGGGGCCCCCGGCGGCGCCTCCGGCGCCGCCCCTGGCGCGCTCCGCGCGCCAGGGAGGGAGTCCAGCGCAGATCCACGCAATCCGCGCGGAGCGCCGAAAGTTTATGTTTCCGTCGCTTGCTCGTCTTCTAGAGGGGGTCTGGGGATCTCGCAGCTCGACCCGTGACGCTGGACCATCTGGGCAGCGGGCCGCTCCCGGCGTGCAGCCTGCCGCCCGCGAGGCCTGCACAGAGCCGCCGGCGCCGAGATGCTGTCCAGGCTCGCGAGGCCCGCGGAGGCCACTGGCGCCACCCAGACGCACGGGCCCTCGAAGAAGAAGAAGAAGAAGAAGAAGAAGAAGAAGAAGAAGAAGACGAGACGGCATAAACTTAAACTTTTGGCGCTCCACGCGGATTTCTTGGATCCGCGCTGGCCCCCCCCCCAGCGGCGCCTCCGGCGCCGCCCTTGGCGCGCGGAGCGCGCCAGGGCGGGGGGTCCAGCGCGGATTCAAGAAGTCCGCGCGGAGCGCCAGAAGTTTCATGTTTATCCTGCTTTTCTTCTTCGAGACATGCGATGACCTGATTTATTCAGTACGGGCTCTCTGGAGTCCCGACCCCTTCCCCAGGGCTGGTTTTTCGTTCGTCCCGAGGCGTTTTTGGATGTCCTGGGGCTGGGGCCCGGTAAGGGCACCAGAGGCCGAAAATTGTGAAAAGCCTTTGTCCTGTGTTTCTCCAGGACGTTGCAGCCT
This sequence comes from Prorocentrum cordatum, assembly GCA_963575745.1. Taxonomy (NCBI): domain Eukaryota; class Dinophyceae; order Prorocentrales; family Prorocentraceae; genus Prorocentrum; species Prorocentrum cordatum. The sequence continues at coordinate 625,838 of CAUYUJ010022615.1, read as the reverse complement.
GGGTACGGTAGGTTCGCGTCGTGTCGACCAGCGGCGATCCCGCCGTCTGCGTTCAACGCTGAACGCCGCCAGCGACCCAAAGTCGGTCGATGTTGAACGATCTGACGTTTCGGAAACGGCCGATCGTACAAGGTTGAAGGATCCCCGCGGTGTCAGAAAACAACGCTGAAGTCGGCAGGACACGAACCCGCCGTACCACTACTATGTACGTGTGTATGTGTGTCGCCCTCAAGGGAGCGACGCGCGCGCTCAGACATCTTCTGGTGTATGCTCCGTGGCGGGCGCTGACCGGTCACACCGCTCGGGAGGCGATATACTGCAAGATGGCTGTACGCCGTTCGGGTCGGACGCACGCCTCCAAGGAGGACACATAGCCCAGACCTCCGAGGCCATGTTTTTTGTTGTTGGTTTTGTTTGTCGTAACGTCGGCCTCCAGAGGTCTCGACGCATTCCCAGGGACCGATTTTTCATCCATGTAGTCGTTTTTTTGTCGGCCCCGAGGCCCGGCGAGGGCCCCCAGAGGCCAGAGATTGCGAAGGACCTTCCGTCGTGGTTTTCTCATGACTCGAGGGGTTCTGGGAGTACTGGCATGTCCTTGTGTCGGCGTCACCCTTACATGCTAATACTATGTGTGCGTCGCCCCCCCAGGGGCGACGCGCGCACCGAGAAATCTTACAGGATCTGCGTTGTGGCGGGCGCTTTCTGGCCATACCGCTCTATACTAAAAGATCTGTGTACTATGTACTACATGTTCGGGTGGGATGCACGCCTCCAAGCACGCCTCCAAGGAGGACGCATAGCCCAGACCTTCGATTTTATGTTTTCTTCCACAACGTCGACCTGCAGAGGTCTCGACCCATTCCCCAGGACAGATTTTTCATCCATATATTTGTTTTGCTGTCGGCCCCGAGGCCCGGCGAGGGCCCCCAGAGGCCGAAGACTACGAAAGACATTCCGTCGTGTTTCTTTGATGACTCGAGGGGCTCCGGGAGCTGGACCCCCCTCCCTGGCGCGCGGACCGCGCCAGGGGCGGGGGCTCCCAGCGCGGATCCAAGAAATCCGCGCGGAGCGCCAACAGTTTATGTTGTTGGCGCTTTTTCTTCGATCGATCGATCCTCGATCTTTCGATCCTCCCCCCCCCCTCGATCCTCCCCCTCGATCTGTCGATCCTCCTCGATCCTCTCCCCTTGATCCTCCTCCCCTCGATCCTCCCCCCTCGATCTCTCGATCCTACCCCCCCCCCTCGTGGGTCGACCCGCCTGCAGCCGCCGTGCATGTCCCTTGTGCGCCCCAGGCCACCTCCTCCGGGCTCGCCGCCCGCGCCCTGGCCGGGCGGGGCGCGCGGGCCGCTCCGGCGGCGGGCAGGGCGGGGGCGCTCGGGCGGAGCTCGCGCCTGTTCGGGTCGTCGCCTCGGAGCAAAGCCCAGACGACGACGACGACGACGACGACGACGACGACGACGACGACGACGACGACGACGACGACGACGACGGCGACGACGACGGCGGCGGCGGCGGCGGCGGCGACGACGACGATGACGGCGGCGGCGGCGGCGGCGGCGACGACGACGGACGACGGACGACGGACGACGGACGACGACGACGGACGACGGACGACGGACGACGGACGACGGACGACGGACGACGGACGACGGACGACGGACGACGGACGACGGACGACGGACGACGGACGACGGACGACGGACGACAGACGACAGAGGACAGAGGACAGAGGACAGACGACGACGACGACGACGACGACGACGACGACGACGACGACGACGTCGACGTCGACGACGACGACGACGACGACGACGACGACGACGACGACGGCGACGACGACTGCTTCCTGGGCCTCCCAAGCCAGGGCTCATTTCGATGCCTCCGATTCGATTCGACTTCGGAATCCGATGGCCTCCGATTCCGATTCGGTTCGACTTGGGATTCCGATGTGGGCTGCGATTTCTCAATGGAGGCCTACTAGCTACTAGCCTGCCGATTTCCGCCGATTCGACTTTTTCCGACTCGGCTGCCGATCTTCCCCGATCCGATATATATTTCGATTGCCGATCCGACTTATCGATTCGATTCGCGGCTTTCCTGCCCAAGCTCACACCCCCTCGAGTCATGAAAGCATGCGACAGAGGGCTTTCGCTATTTTTAGCTTCAGGGGGCCTAGAAACCGTGTCTCGGGACCGTCAAAAGCGACTCAGGATGGAAAACCGGTCGAGACCTCTGAGCGTCGACGTTGTGAACAATCATGACCTCGGGGGTCTGGGAATGGGTCTGTTTTTTTTGTATCCGCTGGCGATAACGGGCGTGACCTGGGGGGGGTAGGAGGGGGGGGGGGAAGGGGGCCGGCCACGTCACGATATCCGCGCTGGCGCCGTTTTGGGAACGCCTGCAAGGATCTAGCCAGCTCCCCGACGGCGCTGGCGCGAGCCGTGACGTGACCAGGGTGGGGGCAACGATAGGGGGGGATAGGCATAGGAGGGGACGCATCACCCCCCAATCGCCCAACCTGCCCAGGAATGTGCGGATTCACAATCGGAGGCCTGTCGCCGATCTATCGGCGATGCATCACCGACTCCAGGTCGATGTGTCCCCCCTATGCCAGTTCCCGCCTGTCGTTGCCCCTCAAAAGCGGGGGGGGGGGATGGCGGGGCCGGGAACGGGCGTTTCAATAGTGGAAAATGGGCCAGGGCGAGGGAGCTCCTGCAGAGCTCGCGCCTCTTCGGGTTGTCGCCGCGGAGCCTTCCAAAGGGGGTCCGAGTGGATGGGGTCGAAGGATCGCTCCGCATCGCTCGATTTGGAGCCAGAACTTCTCCACGCCGATGGCGCCGATTTATCACGGACGTTGCCGATGCATCGGCGAAACATTGGCGATGCGGCACGATCCTCCGACCCCACTATTTGGCCCATCTAGGAGGCCTCTAGACTTGCTCGCGTTGTGAAAAAAATCACGGCGGGAGGTTTTCGGCAGTTCTCGTTCTCTCGTGGCCCTCGCCAGGCCTTGGGACCGTCAGGAACAGCGCGGGATGAAACACCGGCCCTGGGGAACAATCGGAACTTCTGGGGGCACCGTATTGAAAAAATCAAGACGTCGGATGTTGGGGGACGGATTTTGAGGGCAATGGGTCCTGAGATTTTTTGCAGTCTTCGGCCTCCCAGGTCCCTGCTCCGAGCCCCGAGAGCGGCTCAGGATGAAGAGCTGCTCCCGGGGGGAAGGCCCCGGGGCCCAAGACCCGTTTCCCTTCACGGCAAGGTCGGCCGTGACCCGGAGCAGCGCCGGGGTCCACATCCCGATGCCCGTGGCCACCGGCGAGCAGGCCACGGGGAAGGACTTGTTCGATCCCACCGACACGTTCGCGCCCAGGCACCTCGGCCCGTCCCCGCAGGATGTGAGGGACATGTGCAAGACCATTGGCGTGAAGGATTTGGACGAGCTGATCCTGCAGACCATCCCCGCCGCCGTGCGCTCCAAGGAGGCGCTCAAGCTTACCGACGGCAAGCTGGGGGAGGCCGGATCGCTGGCGCTCCTCAAGTCCATTCTGTCGAAGAACGTCGTCGCGACGAACTTCATCGGCATGGGCTACCACGGCACCCACGTGCCGCAGTGCATCCAGCGCAATCTGCTCGAGAATCCTGGCTGGTACACCGCGTACACGCCCTACCAGGCAGAGATCTCCCAGGGGCGCATGGAGTCGCTGATCAACTTCCAGACGCTGGTGTGCGAGCTCACAGGCATGGAAGTGGCAAACTCGTCTCTGTTGGACGAGGCCACCGCGGCGGCCGAGGCCATGGCCATGATCTCGAGGACGGTGAACTCCAAGGCGAAGAACCAGTTCTTCGTAAGCAAGGACGGGCGGCCCGGGTCCTCAAGCTCCACGATTCGACGGGACGGGTCGCTGGGCTGGAGTTGAGTTGTGCACGGTTTCTGGACTTTTGGATTGGTCACGCGCGCGCCTCGTGAGGGCACGAGGTCCAGGCAAAGGAAAAAGTGGTACCGACAACGACGACGGTGGCGGACGACGACGGCGGGACGAGGACGACAGACGAACGCAGCGACGCGACGCGACCACGACGACGACGACGACGACGACGACGACGACGACGACGACGACGACGACGACGACGACGACGACGACGACGACGACGACGACGACGACGACGACGACGACGACGACGACGACGACGACGGCGACGACGACGACGACGACGACGACGACGACGACGACATTGAGCTGTGCATGGGGAAGAATGAAGGATGATGAGGATAATTCGGTGTCATGGGTCGGGGGCCGGGGGGCCTCCTTGCAGCTGCCCCGAGGACGTGCACCCCCAGACGATCGAGGTGCTGCAGACGCGCGCGCGCTACTTCGGCATGGAGCTGGTCGTCGGGGACCACGAGAACACGGACTTCGCCTCGATGACCAAGCTGTGCGGAGGCCTGGTGCAGTACCCGGACACCAAGGGCGTGCTGAAGGACTACACCGCGGTCGGTGACGCCCTGCACAAGAACGGCGCGCACCTCGTCGTGGCCGCCGACCCGCTGGCGCTCGTGGCCGCGAAGCCCCCGAGCGAGTTCGGCGCCGATGTGGTGGTCGGCAGCATGCAGCGCTTCGGCGTGCCCATGTGGTTCGGCGGGCCCTCGGCGGCCTACCTGGCCACCAGCAAGAAGCAGGTGCGCAGGATGCCTGGCCGCATCATCGGCGAGTCCATTGACCGCCTCGGCAACCCCGCGTACAGGCTCACGCTGCAGACCCGCGAGCAGCACATCCGGCTGGACAAGGCGACGTCCAATGTCTGCACGGCCCAGGTGCTGCTGGCCAACATGGCGGGCATGTACGCCGTGTACAACCGGTCCGACGGCCTGCAGGCCATCGCCAAGCGCGTCCACGCGATGGCGCAGCTATTCGCCAAGGAGGTCGCGAAGGCCGGCATCCCGATCCTGGCCACCGAGAACTTCTTCGACGTGGTGACCTTCACCGTGAAGGACGCCGCGTCCCTCGTTGAGAAGCTGCAGGGGCAGCGGCTGAACCTCCGGCAGGCGTCATGGGCAGCGAACGCCATGGGGGGCCCGGTGAGGCGCGGACCCCTTCCTCTTCAGAGTGCTCATCCGCTCTGGCGCGTCCCCCCCGAGGATGAGGAGCCAGAGGGGTGTGGCCAAGAAGCAAGCGGGTCCTGAGGTTTGTCGCCGTCCTCGGGCTCGCGGGGCCTCCCCGGGCCCCGGGGCCGTCAGACAAGTGTGCAGTACGAGGGCTGGTCCTGGGGGAAGGCCCCAGCGTCCAGAGCCCGTTTCCCTTAGGATCCGTCTTTTCATGCCAGAGGGGGAGGAGGAGGGATGTGAGAAGGAGAAGAGATGGGGGGAGGAGGAGGGGGACGAGGAGGGAGAGGGGGCGGGGGCGGGGGGCCAAGAGGAGGAGGAGGAGGAGGAGGAGGAGGAGGAGGAGGAGGAGGAGGAGGAGGAGGAGGAGGAGGAGGAGGAGGAGGAGGAGGAGGAGGAGGAGGAGGAGGAGGAGGAGGAGGAGGAGGAGGCGGAGGATGAGGAGGAGGAGGAGGATGAGGATGAGGAGGAGGAGGATACGGAGTCTCAGTCGGAATTGGCCCCATCGCGAAGCGAAGAGTGACAAGGTTCAAGGATCCACCCTGATCCTTTGGCCGTTTCCTTTCATGAAACCTGTCAGTGTAGATTCTACGTGTGTTGGTGATTGGCTGATTACATCGTTTAGCTCAGGCAGGCCTCAGCTTCTGAATAGCGAAGGACCCACAGGCCTCACGTAGCCAACACCTCAGGGAAACATGAAACACCATATCGTGGGAATCGTGGACCCAGCCCTCATGACAGAGTCAACAGAGACAGGCGAGACGCATGGGCTCCTGCGCCACAAAGTGGCAGCGTCGGCAGAGTCACAACTGAATTATCGCTGGCATCGCCTGGACGTCTCGCCCAGCACATGTGCCGACTCGAAGACCGAGAGCGTGCTAGGACAGGGGGGAGGAGATGGTTGGTCCTGTCTTGAGCTCGTAGGGCGAGGCCTGGGCGGAGCCGCTGTGATCGCCTCCAGTGTGGAGCGAAGAAGACGCCTGCGGACGAGGGCTGCATCCTTTGCCACTCGCGCGATCCTAGCAAGAGCTTCCTGATCTATCCTGTCGTCGGCAGCTGCCAACCTTGCAAATTCGTCAGCCACTTGATTTCCCACGAACACCCATGCTTGGCGAGAAGAGGAAACCACGAGGTGAGCTTCGAGGTGAGAGGGAACCTGCACATTGGTAACGCGTGACGCATCACTCGCCCCTCGAGAGCAGCACCTATGAGCTTACAGACCGCCTGATGGGGCCCCTGTCTGGGCCAAGTAAAGCTTAGCCAACCTCCCGTTGATCACGGCACTGTTGCCCGCGGCATAGACGAGAGTCCCACTGGAGTACCTGATTGGAGGTCAAGAGGCCCCAGAGCTCCCATACGCCGCACCGCCTGCACAGCTCCGGGCAGACGTCCGAGCACAGCGGCGGACACCTTCGGACCATCGTAGTTGTCCGAAGTGCACGCTGCAGCACCTGCTCGGCGGGCGCAGAGCAGGATCACGGCTATCTTCGCCTCCGCTCGTGCCTCCGAGAACTACCAGAGGGTGTGCGGGAGACCCGTGAGCTGAAGCAGCATCGCGAGGAACGTCCCCGCTTTCAAGAAACAATTTCCAGTCGGCACTTAAAAGGGGGATTCAGAACCTTGGTCTATGAAGCTGGTATGATCCCAAGGAGCCAGAGGCAGGTCTCAGGGTCCTGACCTGAGGCAGCCCTAGGCACCAAGTGTTCCGACTCCCTGTGTATGGCCTTGCCTGTGTTACACGTGTACAACCAGCCACGGTGTAGGGGTGTCCCAGGGCTTTCGCCACACCTCTGACACGTATCACCTACTGCAACGCTAGTCTCGTTCTTGACCCTTGAGCGGGGCCCCATGTGCCACCGACAGCGATGGTCAAAAGAGTCTCAGACGGACGCGCACCGTGCCTCGGCACCTCGACGAGAGACTTCAAAACATGCCTGTAGGAATGTTTGTCGGCACCCCGCTGCAAACCTTCCCCGCCGAAGTGCTTGCTGGCCGCGGTCCAAAGCTTAGCCCGAACCCCCTCTCCTCCTCCTCCTCCTCCTCCTCCTCCTCCTCCTCCTCCTCCTCCTCTGAATGATCTAAGTGTTATCGTCAGACGTCGATGCGACCTCATCGGGGAAAGACCAGGTACCGCCGAACCCTCCGTCATTGAGTGGGGGTCTGTCGGTATGAAGGGGAGACTGGGTTCCAGCTAAGCTCAAGAAGACAGGCCACTACAACAGAGACTGGGCCTCGAACAGCCTGAGCGACTTGCCGAGGGGCAAGGTCGCGACACTGTGAAGCGACTCGCGGTCACGCCGCACGCATTGCTGGTCGAATAGTTGGCTCCTGCATCCACGTGCGAAGCCATGGCTGGATGCACGCCCGAGGAAGTTTGTACCCTGGATCGTGACCATCTGCCCCGAGGTTGAGCACCGTGGTACGATCTTTCCCCCGTGTGGCTGACGATAGGGTGTGCCCACGACCACGCCTCCACTGAACCTGAAACTCTCCGACCGCTCCATACACCTGATGCCCGTAAGTGCCAGCTGTTTGGGCTCCAGCATGCTCGATCATACCCGTGCGCATCTATTTCAGTGACGCACGCGCACTGTTGAAATGCGCTGATTCATGGATTTGGCTTTCTGGATCCGCTCAGTGCGAGTCGCTCTGGCCACGCGGCCTGCTCCGAGGCCCGCTCCGAGCAGACCTGCTTGCAGACCATGTCGAACCTTAAACCCCCCCGACGGCGTGACCGACTGACGATGACCTTGCCGTCGGGAATGCGAGATCACATAATGACGCTCTTATCCGAACTGGGGGTCCGTGCTGCTGCAGCGCCTCGCAAGTGGCCACGGCTCCGCGGTGCAACTTCTGACAGACCGTCTTCCCAGATCCAGCCGTGTGCTGCGTGAGGTCATCGACCCAACGGCGCAACAACATGTCGGTCCGAGCCGTCGTGAGTTTCTGTAACATGCAAGAAGGAGGAGGAACAGGAGGAGTAGGAGGAGGAGGAGATCAGGAGGAGGAGGAGGAGATCACGAGGATGATGAGGAGATCAGGAGGAGGAGGAGGAGGGGGAGGAGGAGGAGGAGGAGGAAGAGGGCCCGACGCGCGTGGGATGATGCTCTGAGAGGCCTGAAGAGCCTCGGAGTAAGAACCCGATTGGGCAAGCGTGCGGTGGTAAAACACACCTGGGGCTCCAAGAAGAGGACCACACGGGGGGAGCCCAAACGACGCGCTGAACTGGCTAGATGGCCCCACTGCATCTGGTCATAGAACTCCTTGATGTCGATCAGGCCCTCCCCGAAGGAAATACCCAACCTATAGGGCGCGAAAAAAAGGCTTCGCAGAGCGCGGAGTTGCCCGCGACGGCCGCGTCCCAGACTGGCTCGGAGTCCTGGAACCAATAACGAACGCTGTCCTCATGGGCAAGGGACCAAGTCCCAGAGAACATAGACATCATCCCAATCGCCCCGTCCCCCCCGATTTCGCCCCCACAAGCCTCCCCACCACTGAGAGAGTTTGCCGCGGCCAAGACAAGCACTCTTCACAAACATAAAAAAAAACCGTGAGTTGGGCGAGCCCTACGAGCGGCAAGCGCTCCATGTCGAGGGTGGTGAGTTGGTCGACCCCGAGTCTTGCTTTTGGCTTCGTGGACCGCAGGGCTCGCCGATTTCGTTCAGGCTCGAGAGGCCCGAGCTGCTCAACTCGAGCTGCTTCGCGTATATCAGCAAAGCCCGCGCGCGCATGGTCGAGGTCGAGAGGCTTCGGCCGCCACAACGTGTGCCACTTCTTAGCTTTCTCTTCGACTATGTGTAAAAGGGCGAAAAAGCACGCGATCGTTAACTACTAGCTCATCAGGGACAGGAGGTACTTTACGCAGCGACTTATGTAGGATCCCAGGGGCCTCGGCAGTACAAATCCACTCACGACATTCCTCAAGAGAACTCCCCAGAGCCCGTCGCTTATCCCGTCCAGCCACTCGCTTGGCCGTGATGGCCATCCGGTTGAGCTCGTCTAAACTAGCGTCAGAGATGTTGAGTAACTTGCCATTGACTCCAAGACGACTGCATTTCATTCTCTAGACTGGCAAGCGGACCGTGCATAGCATCAGGCCGGTCGCTGGCAAGTGCAGAACATGTTAGGCGCAATTGCTGCTGCTGAACGAGTTCATTTTCGCGGGAACGGTAAATATGCAACCCGAGCAAGAACGGTGGCCAGACGACCCTTCCATAAGCAATCTGATCATGTAGAGGTTGCTCACGAACACGATTGGAAGCCTTGACCTCCGACATGACGAAACGCGGCCCTTGGCTTCGAGAAACTGTCACAGGAAGAGAGATCCCATGATGATGGATGATACTCTGCTCAAGAGCCTGAACCCAAGAAGAATGCGTGGCTCCTAGCCGTCGAATGAGTGGCCCCCCGACTGCGTGCGCTGCAGAGTTGGAGATGACGGGCCAGCCTTCCGAATGCTGGAGCGACTCCGAATGCCTCGCCTGCGCCCGTGCAGACGCCCAAAGGTCAGGAGGCGCGGAGAACGTGGGAGGGGGGGTGTGACCGCTAGCTGCCGAGGGGTCGGGGCTTAAGGCTGGGTCCCCCAAATATCCGAGAGACTGATTCAATTCGTTTGTACCGGTGGCTCCGTTGCTTACGGCGCCGACCTCGCTCGCAGCTGTGGGATCCACACTGGGCTGGCTACTGCACTGCACGGGGCTCGCAGCCGCTTCGGGCCGCGCGACAGGGCAACGGGGGACAGGGCATGCGGAGGTAGCGGCGACAGCCGCTGGTGAATCTAACAAATCGGGTGGGATAGAGTGCTCGTCAGCACTGCCGGGCCCGCACGTGTGATCATGATCGCGCTGTCCACCTGGCGTGGCAGACACATGAACAAACGCGGCAGCAGGGGCAGCCGATGCCTGAACAGGACGCGCGCCAGGGTCCGGCACGGCGGCTCGCTGGGTAGTCTCCGATGGCGACGAAGCTAAGTCTCCGAACGTCTCCTCGACTGCCTCTAGCTGCCGCGGGCCACGGCGCGCTGGGCCTTGGCTTGGCTGGACTTGGAGCCTGGCGTCGGCTTGGTCTGTGGCCTACAGAGGGGGCCCATGCCAAGAAACGGCCTGCTTGCCTCCAGGGTTCCCTGGGTTTCTTGGGTTTCTTGGGTTTCGATGGTTTTGCTGTGGAAGGCGTGGCGTTCCCGCACCAAAAATCGATGGACGTCCTGGGGTCTCAGGGTTGGGTTTCTTGTGGAAGGCTTCTTGTGGTCGGGCTCCTACTAGGCCCTACGCCGTAGGCGCCCGAGGCAGGCGGGCGGCCACGGCCAGCTCCCGACAGAGGCTGGCAGCCCGAGCTCCGAGGGCGCACCAAGTGCGCCACAGGTGTGGCTTCCACGGGGCCGCCAGCACCGCCTCACCGCCGACGCCTGCGCGATGTAGGGCACACGCACACGAACAGCTGGCCATGACATAGTCAAGCTTGCCACCCTTCTCCGACGTGCACGTGTGCTCGATATCAGGCGTGCAAATAACGACTACCACCTCGATAGAGCCCTTGCTGATGGGCACGCTGGGATCGAGATTGAAATCCCCGATGACGAACCATGGTGAACGCAGCTGCGTGACAAACGCTCCAGGCTTGGCGAATCGAAGAAGATGCCTGCCACTGAGGCCCTCGGAGGAGAAGCTGTAGAAGCTGCTGGCCGCCACCGAGTAGCCGTGCATGTGGATGATCCCGACCAAGAAGCCATCGTAAGACGAAGTCCGTGGGGAGTGACCGCGTCGGACGCAGTAAACCGCGGAAGTTGGAGGTGTTGACGACACACATCCGTTGGCGTCTTTCTTCGTTGGCCCTGTCCTTCGTGGCACTGGACTGCTTGTGCCCTGTGGGCCCTGCTGCGTTGTCGATCAGCTTGGGACGAGCATTGCTAGCCTGGCCCTTCCAGTGCTGCAGCTCGCTGGTCGGCTCGATGTGAGTCTCAACTAGACAAGTGTAGTGAAACTTCGCGCATGCTGGGCCAGTGATGAAGTCCCAGGCCTGCTTGCCCATAGCTGTGACGTTGCCGAACAAAGGAAAGAGTCCGACTCCTGCTCGGAGCCCGAGAAACCTTCACGGATGACAGACTGCTGACCACCGCTAGTATTAGAATTTGCTCCTGGTTGGTGAGCACGGGGGCTACATAAACCCTGAACTGAGACCAGACGAAGATGAGGAGGTAGGACGGGTCTCGAAACGCTCTCGAGCCTGCCGACCTGCTGGCATCGGCCGCTGCCCGCGCTGCCGCCTGCTTGGCCGCGCTGAGCTTGAACGGTGCCGCCTTGATGCGCTCCTGGTTGACAGCCTCGCTGCTGCTAGCCGCCGCCGCCGCGCTGCCGCCGCTGGCCTGGCCCGAAGCCTGCGCGCCTCCTGGGGCTACTGGCTCGGCCGACCGCTCGGCAGGCGCCGCGGCCCTGCGTCCAGCGTTTCGATCTCATCGAAGAACTTTTCGTTCCACTGGATGGGGAAGAGAACGTCTTTTTTGTCACTGACGACGGAGGGACCACTGGGGATGACACCGACCTTCTTGCCAAGCGTCGCAAGCTTCCTGGCGTCTTCGGCGGCCTCCTTTTTGGCAATGTTGAGGCGATGCCGCTGGAGGGCGGCGATGGCTTGGTCGTGCCTCGGCGCGGCGTCTCGAACTGCACCGTTGGCCTCGGTCAAGGCGTCCTCGGGGCTGAGCGCCGTCGCACCGTAGGGGGCGTCCTTCAGCGCCCTGATCTGCGCCACGAGGGACCGCTTGAGCAGGGGGTCGGTGGTGACCTCCAGGGCCTTCTCCAGCGCGTCAGTGTGATCGGACTGAGGACCTGCCGGCGAGCAGCTTAGCACCTCCCTTCGCCTCCTGCTCCTGGCCAGCTCCTGGCCCTCCGTGCTGGTGTAGAGCTTCACCTTCCCGTTGCACTTGGCGCAAACCCTGCTTGCGGCGATGAGCACGCTGTGGTACTCGTGACGCCCGCAGCCTTTGCACGTGCTCCAGCGGCCCTTCGCAGACACGATCCCTCTTTGCCACCGAGAAAGGCGGCCCGAGGCTGCTGGGCTGTTGCCTCGGAGCCCCTCAGGCGCCTCGTGAAGGCGAGGGCCTGGACTCAAGAGTCGCCAAAATTGGGACTCTCGAGCCAGAGCTTGAGAGGAGGAGGAGGAGGAGGAGGAAGAGGAGGAGGAGGAGGAGGATGGTGATGATGATGATGCTGCTGCTGCTGATGATGATGACGACGACGATGATGATGATGATGATGATGATGATGATGATGATGATGATGATGATGATGATGATGATGATGATGATGATGATGATGATGATGATGATGATTATGATGATGATGCTGCTGATGATGATGACGATGATGATGCTGCTGCTGATGATGCTGATGATGATGATGAAGATGATGATAAGGAGGAGGAGGAGGAGGAGGACGAGGAGGCTGAGGAGGAGGCAGACGTGGGGGCGGAGATGGAGGTGGAGGTGGAGGTGGAGGAGGTGGAGGAGGAGGATAATGCTGCTGCTGATGATGCTGATGATGCTGATGCTGCTGCTGCTGCTGATGATGCTGATGCTGATGATGATGATGATGCTGCTGCTGCTGATGATGATACGATGATGCAATGATGGTGGCGATGATGATGGTGGTGGTGGTGGGTATGCTGAAGGTGACGATAACGATTACGACGGTGATGATGGCGACGATGATGCTGATGAGGATCGTCGTGGTGGTGGTGGTGGTGTTGATGCCGATGCTGGTGATGGTGGTGGTGATGGGTGTGTTGGCGATGGTGGTGATGATGGTGATGCTGCTGACGATTATGGGTGATTCGCATGATGACGACGGCGACGACTCCGACGACGATGATGATGATTATGATGATGGTGGTGATGCTGATTTTGATGATGCTGATGCTGATGATGATGATGAGGATGTCGATGATGCTGATGATGATGATGCTGCTGATGGTGATGCTTCTGATTATGATGTTATCGATGACGATGATGCTGATTATTTCGATCATGGTGATGATGATGCTGCTGATGGTGATGATGCTGAGGATGATGATGATGACGATGCAGATTCTGCCGATACCGATGGCGATTATGCGGATGATGATGCTGATGATGCTGATGATGATGTTCATGATGATGCAGACGATGGTGCAGATGGTTGGGATGATGAGGATGATGGTACGGCTTCGTGTGATGACGATGATGATGATGACGATGATGATGCTGCTGCTGTTGTTGCTGCTGATGACGATGACGATGACGATGCTGATGCTAATGCGGATGACCATGATGATGCTGATGTTGATGATTGTGATGCTGATGATGCTGATGATGATGATGATGTTGACATTCATGCTGATGTTCATGATTGTGTTGAAGATTGTAATTTGATGACGATGATCATGATCATGATCACGATGGTGATGAGGAGTGTACTGCGGATCATGATGATGACGAGGATGATGCTGATGCTGATGATGACGACGCTGCCGTTTCTGATGATGGTGATGATAATTATGAGGATGATGCTGCTGGTGATGATGATGATGATGACGTTGTGTATGCTCATGATGTTCATGATGATGCAGATCAGGATCGCGGTGGTGGTGGTGTTGCTGCCGATGCTGGTAATGGTGCTGGTCATTGTGGTCGTGGTGGTGTGTGTGTTTGCTGGCGATGATGGTGATGATGGTGATGCTGTTGCCGACTATGCGTGATTCGGCTGATGATAACGACGACGAAGATGCTGCTGCTGATGATGATGCTGATGAGGATGATGATGACGACTACGACTATGGTGATGCTGGTGCTGCTTATGCTGAATATTGTGATGATGATGGTGGTGATGATGATGCTGATGCCGATGACGATGGCAGTGATGATGATGACGATGATGCTGATGATGATGTTGTTGATGATGATGATGATGATGATGATGATGATGATGATGATGATGATGATGATGATGACGAGGATGATGATGATGATGATGATGATGATGATGATGATGATGATGGTGGCGTGGATGATAATGCAGATGATGATGATTATGTTGATATTGTTGCTGCTGTTGATGATGGTGATGATGCTAGTGGGACTGGTGATGATGAGGATGGTTGTGATGATGATGATGATGATGATGATGATGATGATGATGATGATGATGATGATGATGATGATGAGTATGATGCTGCTGCTGATGGTGGTGGTGATGATGATGACGATGCTGATGTTGATGCTGCTGATGATGATGGTGATGATGGTGATGCTGATGATGATGCTGCTGACTATGATGATGATTATGTTGATTATGATGCTGATGCTGATTATGATGATGACCATTCTGATACAGATGATGGTGATGCTGAGGGTGATGGTTCGGCTGCTTGTGATGATGATGATGATGACGATGATGATGATGATGACGATGCTGATGACTACGACGAAGATGGTGCTGATGATGAGGGGGGGGAGGAAGAGCAGGAGGAGGAGAAGGGGGGGGAGGAGGACGAGGAGGAGGAGGAGGAGCAGGAGGAGGAGCAGGAGGAGGAGGAGGAGGAGGAGGAGGAGGAGGAGGAGGAGGAGGAGGATGGGGGAGAGCAGAAGGAGGGGGAAGGGAGGAGGAGGGGGACGAGGGAGGGCGGGGGCGAGTCTGGCTATCACCGGGGTGCTGGCCGCCCCGAAGGTGGACGCGACCACCGTCTCCGCCAACTTCGACGAGACGCACCTGGAGTCCGACGTGCTCAAGCTGGTGGCCGGGAGAGCGCCAGTTCTCCGAATGGAAGATTGTCTAAGGGCCGTCGGCCCATCCCGCCACCGTGCCTGGGTTACGGGTATGGAGCCTATTGGATCTTCGTTGGGGTCTCGTGGGAGGCTTCTCGGGGGCATCTTGGAGGCAGTGTGGAGGCCTCTTGGGGGCCGTTTGGGGGCCTCTTGGGGCCTCTTTTGGGCTTCTTGCAGGCCTCTTGGGGCCTCTTGGGAGCCTCCTGGGCGCCTCTTGGGGCCTCCTGGGGGCCTCTTTGGGCGGAAGGCTCGGATTTTCGGTTCGTGTTCCATCTATTGGGCCCCTTTTGGGCCGTCGTGGGGCCCTCTTGGGCCGTTTTGGGCACCTTTTGGACTGTCTTGTGGCCGTTTTGGGCCGTTTTGGGGCCCTCTTGGAGGCCTCTTGGACCGTCTTGGGGGTCTCTAGGGCCGTCTGGGAGCGTCGGGAAGCCGAAAAGGCGAAAACGTCAATATCGTTTGAAACCCTACGGAAAATCAATGGTTTGGGCCTCTTGGGGCCCTCTTGGGAGGCCTTGAGCGTCTTGGAGCGATCGTTCGGCGACTCGCGGCCCTCTTGGATCGTCCTGGGGGCCCTCTCGGGGCCCTCTTGGTCCGTCGGGGGCTCCAAGAAGTCACGCGACACGATTCGGGGGAGCCCATGGGGCACGCGGGAAGTCCCAGAGGGCACGCAGGAAGTCCCGGGAGATGGTTTTGGGTCCGGGCCCCTGAAAGCATCCTTGGGAGTGAGGATTGAGGCTTAGAGGATTGGGCCCAGGACCTGAGGACACGCCCACGCCGTTCCCGGCGGCACGGTGGCGGATAGGTAGATGAGGACGATGACGTAATATAGCAATAACATGTTGGCCAGCGTCGACCCCAAACAGCGAGTTCTTTCAATAGATGCGGTGCAATCTAGTTGGTGCAATCAATGTGGTGCAGTCTAGGTTGTGCCATCCATGTGGTGCAAAGCGGTTCAAAGCCTTACACATGCCATGGAATGAGCGCTTTCTGCCGCTGCTGGCAGTGGGGGGTTGACACCTGTTAGAGTGACCAATGCCGGCGAACTGGTACCGATCCTAGCCGCCTGGGGCCAATCGTAGCTGCGTGTGGTTTCGACTAGGGCCAATTCCGGCTGCTCTTACACATTAACCATAAGTCAACTACATCTGGCATATTCCAGAACTGCATGAATATGCTTGGGGACACCCACTTGCACTTTCCATCTTCCATCGCCGGAATTTGTCCTTGTTGTTTTGCGATTATTGGGGGCCTTATGTGAATCGTATGCGAGTCTTCTGTCAACCGTATTCGAATCCTATGTGGTTTGCTTATGATTCTAATGTATACGACTCTGATGCGAATCGTACACGATCCAGAGGTGAATCGTTTGCGATATCCGATGTGCATAATTCCGCTGTGAATCGTACCCGATTCCTTTCTGAATCGCATACGGTCTCTATGTGTATCCTCACGATCCCGGTGTGAATCGTATACGGTCTTACGAGAAACATATACACATCTTACGTGCATCGTATACGATCCTTGCGTGAATCGCATACGATTCCTATGTGCAGACGACTCCTATGTGAAACGTACACGGTGCTTGTGTGAGTCGCATGCGGTTCCTATGTGAATCGCGCACGGATCCAATGTGAAGCGTATTCATCCCTATCTGGGTCGTATACGATCCCTGTGTGAATCGCATACGGTTCCTATGTGAATCGTTTACGAATCCTGTGTGAATCGTGTGCGCTTCCTATGTGAATCGTAAACGATTCCTATGTGCACCGTATGCGATTCGTATGTGCGTCGTATACGCTTCCTATGTGGATCGCGTGCGATTCCTATGTGCATCATATACGAATCCCATGTGAAACGTATAGGATCGTACCCGACGCCTCTGCGAATCGTATATGTTTCCTATGTGAATCGCGTACGTCTCCAATGTGAATCGTAGACTCATCTTGTGTGAAACGTAGGCGCGGGCTATGTGAATCGTATGCTGTTCTTTGTGTGAGTCGTGTACGGTTTCAATGTGAATCGTTTACATTCATGTCCTACGTGTGTTGTATACGATCCCCTTGTGAATGGCAAACGGTTCTTCATGTGAATTGTGCACAAATCCGACATGAATCATAAACGATTCTTATATGAATCGAATACGAATCCTGTGTGAATCGTGCACCGCTCCTATGTGAATATTATACGCTTCCTATGTGAATCGTGTACGTCTCCAATGTGACTCGTAGATTAGTTTTGTGTGAAACGTACACGCGCGCTAGGTGAATCATATACGATTCTTCAGTGAATCGTGATCGATTTCGGTGTGCATCGTATACGAATCTTATGTGAATCGTATACGAATCCTGTGTGACTCGTGCACGATTGCAATGTGAACCGTAGGCGACGCCAATGTGAATCTTATACGCGCGCTATGGGAATCGTATACGAGTCTTGTGTGAATTTTGTACGGTCTCAATGTGAATCATTTACAGTCATGTGAACCGTATACAGATGCTACCTGTATGGTGTACGTTTTCTGTGTGAATCGCAGATGGTTCTTCTGTGAGTTGTGCACGAATCCGATGTGAAACGTATACGATCCCGATGTGGGTCGTATGCGGTTTCTGTTTGAATCGTAGACGATTCCCATGTGATTCGCATGCGAATGTTATGTGAATCGTGAACGGTTCCTATGTAAATCGTCTACGACTCCTATGTGAGCCGCATGCGCTTCTTATGTGAGTCGTATGCACGTCCTATGTGGAAGCCATGCGATTCCGATGTGCATCATATGCGAGTGCCGGGTAACACGTATACGATCGTATCCGACGCCTCTGTGAATCGTATACGCTACCTATGTGAGCGGTATGCGTCTCCAATGTGAATCGTAGACACATTTTGTGTAAAACGTGCGCGCGTGCTATTTGAATCGTATGCTGTTCTTGTGTTAATCGTGTGCGGTTGCAATGTGAATCGTTTGCAGTCATGTGGAACGTATACGGGTCCTACGTGAGCAATGCCGAGCAATTCAAAGCAATGTGAAACAACGCCAAACAATGCAAGCGGGCGGCGGCAACGGGCCGCGACGGGCGGCGACAAGCCCGCAGGACCGCCAGCCAGGCCCAAGCGGGCGGCGGCGACGGGCGGCGACAAGTTGGCCGGGCCGCCAACCAGGCCCAATTCGTTAGAAGACAACGATGAAGCCATAAGTCCAAGCATTGTTTGGGGGAACAAAATGAACCCGGCGAAACTCCAATGAGGAGATTGTTTCGCGTGGTTTTTCATTGCGTTGCTTTGCTTTGAAGTGCTTTGCCTTGCTGGCTGCTTGGCATCGCTTGACATTGCTTGGCATTCCCTTCCGTTGCTTGGCGCTTGGCGTTGCTTGGCAACCTGGGGAACGCCTCTTCAAAAAAAAAACAGGGAACAAGACCAAGGAACCCGCAGAACCCGGGGATCCCGAGCGAGGCCACCCTTTCAAAAATGAACCCGGCGCGACCCCAATTAGGGGAAAGTTTTCTATTGCGTGGGCGCAGTGCTTGGCATTGCTTGGTATTGCTTGGCATGGCTCGGAACGGGCACACCAAGAATACGAGGCACCAGGGGCGGGGAACCCGGGGAACCGGGGGAACCCGAGGAACCCGGGGAACTTGGGGAACCCCGGGAGCGCGAGGAACCGGGGGAACCTGGGGAATTGGAACCCCGAGGAGTCCAGGGAACCAGAGGATCCCGGAAAACTCGGGGAACCCGGTGAACCCAAGGAGCCCAGGGAACCGGCGGAATTTGGGGAACCCGGTGAAACCATGGAACCTCCGAGCAACGGGCAAAGGAACCCCCCGCGGGGCACCAATTTTTAACCAAGTAAGGACCCCTGAGTCACGCGAAAGGAGCAGCAGGGAAACAAGACCAACTTCGCCGGCCCAACGGGCCAGAGGCGTGCTAAGATCTCCGGTAACTGCTTTACAAAAATTCTACTTCGCGCGCGCGGGGCGGCCCCTGCAGGGTCCCCGGACGAAAAGTACCCCGGGCAGGTCCCGGGCGACTCGGGTCAGAGATGGTTTTCTTCCTGGGCGCCGCCCTCGAGGCCGCCCAGAGAGCCCCAAGAAAGGCCAAGAGGCCGCCAAGAGTCTCTCAAGATGATACAAGAGAGCTCCGAGATGCCACAAGATCGCTCCAAGACGCCCAAGATGGCCCCAAGACGGCCCAAGAGGCCTCCAAGAGCACTCTCAAGAGGGCCCCACGAGTCATTGCATTTCCATCGGTTTTGGAGAGATTTTGACGTTTTCACCTTTTCGGCTTTCCGACACCCCAGGACGGCCCAAGAGGCCCCCAAGACCGCCCCGAGAGGGCCCAAGAGGCCCCCAAGAGGGCCCCAAGACGGCCCAAGAGGCCTCCAACACGGCCCAAGACGGCCCCAAGAACGCCCCAAGAGAGGTCCCAGGGGGGGAACACGAAACAGGATTTCGAGCCCTAGGCCCTAAGAGCACTCTCAAGAGGGCCCCACGAGTCATTGCATTTCCATCGGTTTTGGAGAGATTTTGACGTGTTCACCTTTTCGGCTTTCCGACACCCCAGGACGGCCCAAGAGGCCCCCAAGACCGCCCCGAGAGGGCCCAAGAGGCCCCCAAGAGGGCCCCAAGACGGCCCAAGAGGCCTCCAACACGGCCCAAGACGGCCCCAAGAACGCCCCAAGAGAGGTCCCAGGGGGGGAACACGAAACAGGATTTCGAGCCCTAGGCCCTAAGA
>CAUYUJ010022615.1:585369-606114 GCA_963575745.1 Prorocentrum cordatum | reverse complement strand
CGACACCTGGCCGCCTCTGGCGCTGGGAGGCGCCAGGAGCACCAGCTTTACATTCGAATCTGACTGTTCAGGGGGTCCTCCTCCTCCTCCTCCGCCTTCCTCTCCTCCCCCGAATCCTCCTACTACTCCTGAGCTGATCCTTGATCCTGATCCGATCCCTGATCCTTGATCGATCCTGTGCATGATCCTGATCCTGATCCTGATCCTCCTCCTCCTCCTCCTCCTCCTCCTCCTCCTCCTCCTCCTCCTCCTCCTCCTCTCCCCTGGAATATGATTCTTCAAGGGGTCCTGCCCGCGGGGTCGAGGGTGGATGGCAAGCACCACAGGCAGCAGAGGGAGCACGAGCAGCTGGAGCCGCAGCGATTTACCCCGCTCACTGGAGCCCCGAAGAAGTCATGCTTATCTCATGCAGCTGATCTGCTGCCCCCCCTTTGATATCCGCCGCGTCGGCCGCCCCCCGAGCAAGGAGGCAACCGTCGACCCTGCCGCCAGCAGCCCCACCATGGGGGCTTGCAGGGGCGGCGGCCTGCCAGGGGTGGTGGTGGGCGAGAGGGAGGGGGGAAAGACCGGGAAACGCCAACTATCCATGCACAGCGGCCCTTGTTAGGACAGCCCTGGGTCCAGGATCGATGTGCGTGGATGGTTGGCGTCCTCCCACCCCGCCCACCGCCCATTCAGGTCCAGGCCCGAGGGGCCCCTCAGGAGGCGGACTGCGAGTGGGTGGGGTGTCCGCCCTGGCTGGCCAGATCCGGTGCGTGTGCCGACGCCAGACCCGGCCAGGCCCATCCGTCAGGGCAGCCCGCACCGCGGGGACTGAGGTTTCCCCCGCCCCCCTTTCAACCCGCCCCCAGATGAGGTGTTGGGACGGAAGAGAACGTCACGCTTCACTATCACCGTGGTCTCAGCTGCCGTGAGTCCTGGGCGGGCCCAGGGTCGGCGCACCTGTCTTGCGCGGTCCAGCCCGCGGCCAGGGCTTGCCCAGGGTCAGCGGCCCGATCACCACACCCGGTGCCGACGTATGTTGGGGCCCCGTGCCAGGAGATGATGCGCTACCTGATGCGGCTGCAGTTGAAGGACCTCGGGTGGAGTGGACACGTTCACCACCGATCACTGCCGTCACCATCCATCAGCCACCAGCCACTACCCACCACCTACAAATTACCTCCCTCGCGCCATGTAACTGTCCTGTCCTCGTCACCACCACCACCGTCGTCATCATCATCACCATCATCATCATCATCATCAGCATCATCATCATCATCATCATCATCATCATCATCATCATCATCAGCATCAGCATCAGCATCATCAGTATCAGTATCAGTATCATCACCACCATCATCACCACCATCATCAGCATCAGCATCAGCATCAGCATCAGCATCAGCATCAGCATCAGCATCAGCATCAGCATCAGCATCAGCATCAGCATCAGCATCAGCATCAGCATCAGGATCAGCATCAGCATCAGCATCAGCATCAGCATCATGATCATCCTGATCCTCCTCCTCCTCCTCCTCATCATCATCATCATCATCATCATCATCATCATCATCATCATCATCATCATCATCATCATCATCATCATCATCATCATCTCCATCCTGTGTCATCCTCCCTCGCCGTTGTCCCTCATACTCCCACTCCCTGACAGTCCGCGCATGCCTCTGCTCCCCAGGACCTGGCCCTTGACAAGTCAATGATCTCGCTCGGCTCCTGCACCATGAAGCTTAACTCCGTGGCGTCCCTCGCGCCGTGCAGCTGGCCCGAGGTTGAGGAGGAGGAGGAGGAGGAGGAGGAGGAGGAGGAGGAGGAGGAGGAGGAGGAGGAGGAGGAGGAGGAGGAGGAGGAACAGGAGGATCAGGAGGAGAATTCGAGCGGATTCGAGCGATACCGACTAGCGACACGTCGCACGCTGCCTGCCACCAGCCACCAGCGCCCCTGCCAGACACTCGGACAGTCCCCAAGCCAGACTTGGCAGGATTCCGTAGCCGTTTTGGCTCAAGGCCATGGAGCACCCGACGACCGCGAGTCGTCCGCGGTGCTCTGAGCGTGAGGGGCTCTTTGCTTTGGGCCAGCTCACAAGTGATTGTTCTTCGTGCCAACAGCACGGGCCGCGAGGCCGCAGTTTTGGGCCGCGAGGCCATACGTCGGGATCCGCCTTGCCATGGTGGCCTACGGGCATGCAGCTGGGGGCCGCTCCTGGGCCAGCGCCGCGGCGGGCGGCAAGGCCAAGGGCGGCTGGAGCTACTGGGTCTGCTCCAGCAGCGTGTGCAGGGAGTGGAATTGGTGCTCGCTCTGGAAGTGCCGCGGCTGCGACCGTGTGGCCCCGCCGTGGGTCAAGGCAGCCCAGCCGCCCGCGGCTGCCGCCGGCCAGGAACCGCCCGTCGTCGACGCCGAGGGCTTCGTCGTCCAGCCCCGTGAGAGGAAGGCGAGGCGCCAGGCCAAGCGCACGGCTGCCCGCGCGGCAAGCGGTGGGGCCGCCAGCCAGGCAGGAGTCAGCGAGGCCAGCAGCGGGCAGCAGTCGGCCGTCGAGCAACACCGCCTGGAGGTCAAGCGCATCGAGGACTTCCTTGCGGCCCCTGGCGGGTCCATCGGCAAGGGGTGCCTGCAGTCGCTGCGCGCGGCCCTCGACCGAGAGCGGCGCAGGCTCTCGGCTGCCGAGGCGGCGCAGGCGGAGCGCAGGAAGGCCGACACCCCCCTGCCCAAGGCGCTCCACGGGGCTGGCAACGCCCTGGGGAAGTTGGTCAGGCAGGGGCGGGCCAAGGAGCAGGCGCTGCTCAAAGCTGAGGAGGCCCACGCGGCAGCCATCGGTGAGCGTGAGGCGGCCAACGCGCGCGAGGCCGCATGTGCAGAGGCGGTCGAGGAGTGCCGTGCTGCTCTCGAGGCTCACCGCGAGGAGCAGAGGGCCGCAGAGGCCAGACAGGCCAAGGAGGTCGGCGCGGCCTTCGTCGGCACGGACCTGCTCGGGATGGTCCATGGCCTCATCCAGCAGGTCGAGGCCTTGCCCCAGGGCTTCGCCGCGGGCAATGGGGAGGCCGCCTTCGCCGAGGTCGCCAAGCAGATTGCGGCGGTACGCAGGCATGCGCCCCCCGAGGCCAGGGGGCGCTCATCCTGGGCCGACACCCCCCTCGACGTCTCGGACGAGGACCTCGACGGAGATGAGGAGGAGCGGGTGCGGGCGTCTTCGGCCCCCCCTCTGCAGGACGCGGCCGAGCGCGGCTGAGCAGCACGCCGAGGAGAGGCGCACGGAGCGTGGCCCTCAGCCCAGCCGCTGGCTAGGGACCTGGCCAACGCTGGGGCAGCCCTCCTCGACGACCAGCCGCTGGCTACTGCTGCTGGTGGCCATGTTGCTGTGGGTCGGCGTCGGGTTTGACGTCGACTCGGCAGGCCAGTGGTCGGTTGACAGCAGAAGGGTCAGACGGCGCCTGAGCGAGCAGGTGCCAGTGGAGTGGGGAACCCACTGCCGTCCCCAGGGCCTGGGTGAACCTGCGAGTGCGGCACCTGGCCGAGGGGGAGCGATGAGGGCCGCCGACGGGCGGGTGGCCGTTGCCCCTCACCCCCCCGCGCGCCCCGTCGAGGCCGCTGACGAGCGGGTGGCCGAGTTCCTTGACGGGCGCAGCGAAGCTAAGGTGCCAAGTGACAAGAGGACGAGGATGACGGCGCAGGAGGCCTGCATTGGCAAGGCTCGCCTCGGGCCACAGCCAGCCCCTGAGTCTGACCCTCGAGGACCTTGCCCCCTGCGCGCTGGCCTCGAGGTCCTGGACTGCAGCGGTAACGTCTGGAACAGGAGCGTCGAGGTCCTCGAGGCCTTCTTCCACGCCCACCAGTGCTGGCCGCAGCTGGTCCTCCTTCAGGAGACGCGGCTTACCCAGGAACGGCTCCATGGGGCCAGGGCGCTGGCACGCCGCCTCGGCTACGCCGCTTTCTTCCATGAGGCGGTGGCGACGGGCCAGCCTGGCCCGAACGCCACGTCGGGCGGCGTCGCGATCCTGGTGAGGGCTGGGCTTCAGGCCGAGGAGTCAGCGTGCCAGCTCCCTGCGGGCCTGCGCCACCGCCTCATCGGCGTCGAGGTGGCGGCGCCGTCGGGCCTCCGTCTCCTGGCCTTGGCTGGGTACTTCCAGCACTCCTTGGGCCCGCGGGGGATCAACCTCGACCTCTTCTCCTCGGTCTCGGACCTCGCGGCGCTCTCGCTCGACTTGCCCTGGGTCCTCCAGGCGGATTTCAACATGGGGCCCGAGCCCCTGCAGGAGCTGGGCTGGCCTGCAGCGGTTCGCTGTCAGGTGCTCGGACCCTCTGAGGCGACCTGCATTGCCCAGGGCCTGGAGCACGTCTACGACTGGTTCGTCGCCTCGTCCGACCTGGCCACGTGCACGGTGTCCTGCGCGACCACGCTCAACGACTTCGGGCTGCACCCGCACTCTCCAGCGCTGCTGCGCCTCCAGGACGTCAGGTGCGATGCCCTGGTCGAGGTGCCCTCCCGTCCTGCTCGGTTCCCAGAGGTGGGGGTCAAGGGCGTGTGCTCCCGCGAGGACGCCGTGGTCCAGGCCTTCACTGTCGGCAAGCGCGGGGAGGTGTCGCAGAAGGATGTAGCTTGGTCGTGGGCTCAAGGTTCGTGCCCGACCAGCCTTTCTGCTGCTTTCGGCGAGTGGATCGAGGCGGCGGAGGGTACCCTCACGGGCATCCACGTGATTGCGCCAGGCGGCCTGCCACGCTACCTTGGGCGAGCGGCAGGGCCCAAGACCAGGCGCATGCCTTTCAGCGCGCTGGTGCAGCGTGAGGCCAGGCTGAAGTACAGCATGCTCACCCACCGCCTGAGGAGCTGCCTGGCGGTCGCCCTCCAGAGGCTTCGCGCGGAGCAGGCCAGCAGGTGGCACCCGACCCACCCCTGGTGGTATGAGCAGCAGGCTGCGGCGAGGGCGAAGCTCCTGGACGAGGCGACCCAGGGGGAGGCTTGCCTTCGGAGCGCGCCCCTCATCGGGGCGCCCGACGTGAAGTGGGGGGACCTCGCCTTCCACGCGGGGGTGAAGGGCTGCCCCACGGCGATCGCCAAGCTACAGTCGTGGCTCCTGGCGTCCCAGAGGCGCGATGCCGCAGAAGGAGCTGCCGCTTGGCGCAGTTGGGCCCAGACGGCAGTGGAGAAAGGAGGCCGCCTGGCCCACCGCTTCTCCAAGGCGGCTCCCACGCCTGTAGTCAGGGACGCCGACACAGGAAGGCCCCTCGTCGGCATGGGCGCCGTTGACCAGCTCACGCGCACGTGGCAGCGGCTCTGGCTTCAGGAAGGCTTCTCCGGCGGAGTCGGAGCCCACCAGTGGGATGTGGGATCCTGGGCGCTGCCGCCCATCACCCTGGAGGCATTGCAGCAGGCATACAAGCGTTACGGCCAGTCTGTGGGGCTGGGCTGCGACAACTTGCACCCTCGCCAGCTTCTCCTGCTGCCAGTGGCGCTGCAGCTTCGCCTGATCGACATCCTCACGGCATTCGAGGACGAGCCTTCCACGATCAGGGGACAGGTGACGCTCATGGTGTTTATTCCTAAAGCCGACGGAGGGACCAGGCCCATCGCGCTGCTCCCGCTGGCATTGCGGCTGTGGTCTCGCCTGAGGCAGCCGTGCTGTGCTCGATGGGAGTCAGGCCACAGCTTCCCCTTCTTCTGGGGTCGCGATGGCCGTGATTGCGAAAGAGCGGGTTGGATCTACAACTGCTTCGCGGGCTTCGCGATGGCCTCCCCGCACTTCGAGGTGGCCAGCCTGTTCCTGGACATCCGCAAGTTTTACGAACACGTGCGCCACGACGTCCTCTGGACGTCAGCCCAGCGCTTCGGCTTCAACCTGAAGCTGCTGCGCGGCCTCCTCGCCATCTACCAGGCCCCGCGGATCGTGCTGGCAGGTGGCATGGCTTCGGCCCCCTTTGGGGCCGGTGGCGCAGTGCTGGCGGGCTGCGCGTGTGCGACGGCTGCTGCGAAGCTTCCCCTTCTTGGAGGCCTCCTCGCTGCTGGGGCTCATCGGCCTCTTGCCACCCTGCGCAATTTGGTGGACGACGTCTCGCTCCAAGCTGTCGGCTCGGCGAGGCTGGTCGTGGACCAGCTCGTGGGGGCCAGCGGGGAGGTGCTGCGACACCTGCGGGCCCACCACCTCCCGCTCAACGAGGGCAAGTCGGTTTTCCTGGCCTCGTCTGCACAGGTTGCGGACGGCCTCGTCGCCAGCTGGGCCGCCCTCGGCTTCGAGGTCAAGCGTGGCTCCCAGGCCCGCAACCTGGGCACCGACGCCAACGTGGCCCGCAGAGGGGTCCATGAGGGAGGTGCCCGCGCTGTGGGAGGCCTTTCCCGCGCCAGGCGGCTGAGAACCCTGGGCTCGGCGGGGGCCGCGGTGGTGCACATTCGCCGCGCTGGCCCTGCCGCCGCCATGCTGTGGGGCAGGACGGTCGCTGGGGTGCCCGACGGCGAGCTTCACTCCTGGCGCCTGGCGGCTGCGCGCTCGGCAGGGAAGCTCCCCAATGGCGCCTCCCTTGGGCTGGGGCTCAGGGCGATCGAGGTGCAGCGCTCCGCCGACCTGGACCCGAGCCCAGCCCTGGTGCGCGCCGCGGTGCAGGTGGCAGCCAGCCTCCTTCAGACGGGCGAGGTGCCCCTGAGGATGTTCGCGACCTGCCTGGAGGAGGCCGAGCGCAGGCGCGGCTGCGCCAGGGTGCCCTGGGTGAACTGCAAGAACCCAGTCGACGCCCTGGCCCTCTCCCTGTTGCGGGTTGGGTGGCGCCTCTCGGCTGGGCACTTCCTCCACACCGATGACGGCCACACCTTGGACATGCTGATCATGGGCCCCCGCGAGCTCGGGCTGCTGGCTGCGGCAGGTGCACGCAGGGCCTCCGACCGAGCTGAGATGACGCGGCTTGGGCACGGATCCGCCCCCCCATGCCCTTGTTTTGGGGCGCGCTCGGCCAGGTCATCGGGCCGCGCGGCAGGTTCACCAGCAGGGAGAAGGCCGCGGTGGTGAGCTACGTGTCCAACGCCCACTGGCCCCAGACTCGCCTCTTCGCGGCTGGTGAGCGGGGCCACCCTCGATGCTGCGCTTGCGGCGAAGTGCGTGGCAGCCTCTGGCACAGGCATTTCGAGTGCCAAGCCCTGGCCGCTGAGAGGAGGGACTCGGTGTCAGCCCGCCTCCTCCGCTGCGCCACCAGAGTGAGGCAGCGAGGTGAGGAAGCGGGGGAGTGCTTCTCCAGGTGCTGGCTGCCGCAGCCCCCGCAGACGGCCTGGAGGTCGGACGCTATGGCAGTCATGTGGGTGAATAGGCCAGCCGACGGGCTGCTAGGCGGCCGCCTCTTCCTCGACGGCTCGGCGCTCGACCCTGAGTTCGAGTGCATTCGTAGGGCTGGCTGGAGTATCGTGCAGTGCGACGAGTTCGGCAACTTGGAGGCGGCTGTGTACGGCACGGTCCGCCTCGACCTGTGCCCCTTCCAGACGGCGAAGGACGGCGAGGACTTCGCGGTCTGGATGCTGAGCCGCTATCCCGGGCCCTCGATCATCGAGATCAACATCGACTGCGCGTCCACAGTCAGCTGCTTGAAGCTTGGCAGGAAGTTTGCGACGGCTGCCAACAAGCCCAATGCACACCTGTGGTCGGCCGTCTACGCCTCGCTGGACGTCGACTCGCTCATTGTGAACAAGGTGGCGGCCCACTGCACCGAGATCGATGTTCGCGAGGGCAGGATCTCTGAGTTTCAGTTGCTTGGGAACGGCCACGCCGGCAGGTCGGCGAAGGCGGGGGCGGCCCTCCACAGGGTCAGCGCGGCGGCCAGGCGGGAGTTCTTCGGCGCGATGGAGGTCGTGAGAGAGCTCTCCAGGTGGATCGCGCAGGCCTCGATCGTCTGGCAGGACAGGGGCTCCAAGGACTGCGAGGGCCTTCCTGAGGGCGACGAGCGGAGGACTGCTGTCACCTTCGCGGTCCCGCTGGAGGAGTGTGCTGACGGCCCGCGGGCGGCTCCCGCGAACGGATTGGGGGCCCCGCCCGCCGCCGTGGGGGCCCGAGGGGAACAGGCTGGCGGCCGCCCCGCTGCTGTCGGCGCCTGGGCTTCGGCAGCGCGCGACGGAGGAGTAGCGCTGGGCGCCCTGGTCTTCGCCGTCGCGGGGCACGCCCTCGCGTGCGCCAGGTGCGGTGAGGACGGCGACCAGCAGGAGATCATTGCGTGCACCAGGTGCGGAGCGTATGCGAGGCTTGGCGCACGCCCTGGCCCGCAGCCCAAGCTCAGGGAGCGCTGTCCTGGCTCAACGGGCCTTCCCAGGTCGCTGCGGGACCAGAAGTCGCGGCGGGAGCGTGGCCTCCACCCTGGGGGCACGCCACACGCCCGCGACACGCGGAGGAAGGGGGCGGAGGCCCCCCGCCTTCGCAAGGAGGCTGAGGTGCCGCTGGACGCCAGGGTGCGCTTCCTGAAGTGGCTCGGAGTCCAGCCTGATGCCCCAGCAGGAGTCGAGGGCAGCGCCTCGGCGGCAGACGCTGCTCGGGGCGGCGCTGGCGCCGCGGCCTCCTCCTCGTCAGAGCTGCCCGCTGGGGCTGGCGTCGCCGCGGCAGGAGCGGGATCGCGGCAGGCCTGGCTGGATGCTTACGGCCTCGACGAGGAGAGCCTGCTGAGCTGGGCTGAGGAGGCCGACGGGGCCCGTCGTGAGCGCCAGAGCAGGAAGAGGCGCAGAGATGACCGTCATGAAGGAGATTGAGTCCGCGCTGGCCCCAGCCTTGGGGCGCTCGGGCCGCGTGAACGTGCGTGGGCCGAGCCTTGGGCGCTCCTGGCTGTGGAGCGCCAGCCTGCCTCTCCTCCTGTCCTCCCTCCGCGTCCGTCTCTTGTCTGCCCGTCCCCTTGGACCCCTTGTGGCCGCGGGCCTCGGCGTGTCGGCGCGATGCCTTCTGCGCCTCGCCCTCCTCGCCGTGCCGCTTGGGGCTGTGCAAGCATGTTTGGGGCGTCGCCCGTCGCGTGTCTGCACTGCTGTATGTATGTATGTATATATATATATATATATATATATATATATATATTCCAGCGCTTCGCGCTGATACCCCTCGACGGGGGTTTGAGCTGACAGGCCGAGCGGTGCCTCGGGGCCGATGTGCCCTGGTGGCCGCCTGCTGCGGCTCGTCTGGGCTCTCGGGATCCCTTGTGGCCCGCCCCCTGTCTTGGGATGGCCCCTCGTGGCTTTGGCCCCTCAGTGGGGTCTGAGCCCTTTGGGGCTTGTTTTTGCCTTTATAGGCCCCGCGTCAACAGACTTGGCAGGAAGACATGTTCAGGCGCGAGTTTGTCTCTGCATTGTAGCTGACAGCATTGACTCGTCCGTCCCCCTACGGCAACAGAGCCTGCTGCCACTGCCTGTGGTTCTCGCACGACCCGACCCCCGCACAGCAGGTGAGAACATGATCCGATCCCACAGGCACCTGCACGCACGACTTGTTCCCTGCACTGTGGCAGAGATGACATCTTTGCCACGGTGTGGGGAACTCGTCCGACGGCGGCGGCGTTGGGTCGCGGCCATCCAGGCGAAGCACATCCCGTGCAGAACAGGCCGCATTGTTGGCAGCGGGCCGCGCGACCCTGCGTATGAAAAACATGGATGAAAACGTTCTGCATGCTGGTCAGTGATACGAGATGTTTCTCGCACGAGCTCCCTCTGGCCACATTCTTCAGTTGTAGCTTTCCTAGCGCTGTAGGTGGTGATATCGGGCTCTAACTTCGCCTCCGGCTTCTCTCATAATGCTGTCGGAGCCTGCGTTGAAGCTGATGGCGTGCGTCCCAGCTTTGCTGCCCTGCTGTGCATAACTGCTCCCCTGGCCATTTCGCGCACGAGCTGTTCCCAAGGGGTAGAGCTGATGATTTTCGCTCTTGCAACTATCGTGTTCGAGCCGTGCCAGAAGCTGCTGCCACTGCTTTCCCACTCCGCATTGCCATCTCCTACTGCCAATGCATGCCTTCGCACACGAGCTGATCCCAGCGTTGTAACTGATGACGTCCGCTCCTGCACTTGCCCCCGTCTCGCAGTGCCAGAACCTGCTGCCACTGCGTGCCCTTCTCGCACGGGCTGCTCGCAGCCTTGTGGCTGATCGTGGCCCACCTGCACGCTTCTCGCAGTACCAGCGCCTGCTGCCACTGCGTGCCTTCTTGTTCGTACGGGCTGCTCCCCACCTGTGGCTGATCGTGGCCCACCCGCACGCTTCTCGCAGTGCCGGCGCCTGCTGCTACTGCATGCCGTCTTGCTCGCACGGGCTGCTTCCAGCCTTGTGGGTGATCCTGGCCCACCCTCGCCTCGCCCCTCTCGCAGGCCCTGACACCAGCGCTGTGGCTGATGACATCGGGCTCTCCCAGCGTTGTGGCTGCTAAGTCGTTCGCTGCTGCCCTTCTCTCACGAGCTGTTCCGTCCGTTGTAGCTGATTTGTCGCCCGCTGCACGGCATTGGGCTCCAGCTTTGCCTCCCGCTTCTCGCAGAGTGATGCCCGAGCCGCCTGCCGCCCTTCGCCCTCGCACGCCCTGGTCCCAGCGCTGTAGCTGATGACATCGGGTTTGCGCTTCGCCTTCCACCTTGATGATTAGCGACAGAGGTTGCTGCCACTGCTCTGCGCTCTCGCCCGCACGAGCTGGTTCCAGCCCCGTAGCTGATGACGTTGGCCCGCGCGGGCTCTCACGCGGCTCGCCGGGGGGGGGGGGGGGCCCGCAAGCCGCAGCCATCTGCTTGCATTCTTGCAGCCGCGCCCCTGTGGCTGGCGCTGCTGCTCGCCAGGGTGACGAGGGTGGGGGAGGGAGACACAGGATGGGGCGAGACGACGGCGCGGGTCCTGGAGACTGCACGTGTGCCTGGTCTCAGCATGGTAGCTGATGACGTTGGGCTCCGCGTTTCTTCATGACGGCTCCTGAGCGCATCGCAATTTCGG
Source organism: Prorocentrum cordatum (assembly GCA_963575745.1). NCBI lineage: Eukaryota > Dinophyceae > Prorocentrales > Prorocentraceae > Prorocentrum > Prorocentrum cordatum. Next base: position 595,213 of record CAUYUJ010022615.1, on the reverse strand, counting down.
GGTTTGCGCTCCAGAATACCCTCTTGCGCCCCGTGCAGGGGTGGGGTGGGGGGGGGGGCGCCTGGGCGCGAAATGGCGAGGAGGAAGATGATGATGATGATGAGGAGGAGGAGGACCAGTGTAAACCCAAGAGTCATCAACGATGTTGGAAAAACCCTCCCTTCAAGCTCCCTCTTCGTAGGCCCCTACCATGGTTCATTTCCACTCAGGGAACCGCCTCGTTGGAAAGCAACCGTTTGAAGACCCTGATGCATGCCCAAACACCGTTCTATGGATCCCGACGGCACGGATCAACTTAACTGTTGCGTCTTTGACGATCCTGAATGTGAGAGAACACCATTCCTGAGACTTCAACACCGCGAGCCAACGCAACTGTTGCACCCTCATAATCATGAATCCTTCCAACATACCATTTCTGGTACGCTGATCATGGGATTCCGTTAAGTTCTTGCAATTTGGAAAAAAACGAATGCGCGCGTCGCTGAGGCGAGATCCACATTTCGAGAAGGATCCGCCGTCAATCCGTGAAGCTCTTGCAATTTTTATAACGAATGTGCGCGGCTCTAAGGCGAGAGCCATATTTTGAAAAGAAACCGCCCTCAATCCGTGAAGTTCTTGCTAACTGTTAGAACGAATGTGCGCGGCGCTCAGGCGAGAGCCCCATTTTGAAAACGACCCGCCCTCAATCCGTGAAACGCTGGCAATTTGTTTAATCGAATGTGCGCGGCGCTGAAGCGAGAACCAAACTTGGAAAACGGTTCGCCCTCCATCTGTGAAGCTGTTGTCAAGTTTTAAGCTTCAGGGTCGTAAGCGGTGAGGAAGTCAGGCGAAACGCCCGGATCCCCTTAAAAACTAGCCTCGAGGTGCGACAGGGAGAAGTTAAATATATATATATATATATATATATGTATGTTATATTATATATATATAAGGAAAAGGAATGGAGGAGGAGGAGGAGGAGGAGGAGGTGGAGGAGGAGGGGGAGGAGGTGGAGGAGGAGGAGGAGGAGAAGGAGGAGGACGCGACAGAGGACGAGGACGAGGACGAGGACGAGGAGGGAACGAGGGAGTGAGGGAGTGAGGGGGGTGGAGGAGGAGGTGGAGGAGGCGGAGGATGAGGGAAGGGAGCTGTTTTTTTTTTTTGTGTTTCGGGGGAGGGCGCGAGGGGGCGGATGAGCTGAGGGTGTTTTTTGGTTGGGGGGGCCCGAGGTTGGGAACATGCACCCGTTCGCCCCGCACAGCCAGACGCAGGCCCGTGGCCCCTGGGCCCGCCGGCGCCCCAAGCCCCTCCTCCCCTTCCCTGTCCCCTCTCCACCTCCTCTTGTTCATCCTCCGTCTCATCCGCCACTCGGTACGATCGAAAGTGGTGCGGAAAGAATGGGTCCGAAGACCAACAGCAGTTCTGGTTCATTCTGAACAGGGTTCGCCTTTGGCGTCGCCGCGGTCGTTGTCCACTGGAGACGGACAGCGGCCTGCCCAACAGCGGCCGCTGTCGGTTTTGGACAGCATTTGTTGTTGGGCATCGTTCCCATTTTCTTCGTATTCATCTTGGGCGTCCACAACCTCCTCCTGTTCATCCTCCTTCTCATCCGCCACCTCCTCCTCCAATGTGGCCCGCTCTTCGGTTCTTCGGTTGAGGGACTCACCTTCGCCGTTTCGTTTCCGCATTGGGGGGTGGGGCGTTTAGCCGGGTTCTCGAATAGCTACGTATTGCTCTACCCAGCGTTTGCTCTGGGCTAGGAGTCGTTCCGCGGCCTGGCAGAGGGGGGATGAGAGGCTCTTGATCCTGAACTGTTGTGCTGATTCTTTTGCGGTTTGGGCTGCTGGTGGAGCCTCCCCCGCGCTCCAGAAATCAGACCTCGCTCATTCTGTTGATCGGCTCACCTCTCACACCCTGGATCGCCTGACGGCTGTCCACTAGGAGGTGGTGCTGACAGGCTCGGCCGCCCGCCTCCGCGCCCCCTCGCCCTTCCGTCCTTCCTCCTTCGGGAGCAAAGGTTGCGGAATGCTGGCCATGGGCCCTGTCGTGCAGGCTTGTTCCTGTATTGCCAGATTTGTGCTCGTAAGTTCAGCTTGCGTGGCCAGGCCCAGGACTTTTGCCCCAGGTCCCTGTCGCGGCCCCACTCGCCTCTCCTCCGACCCGCTCGCCCGCCCTTTGTATCTTGGGTGTGCCAGCAATCGCCGATTGAATGTCCCGCGCGGTGCCATCTGTTGTGAGCACTTGTGGTGCCCATGCACTGTGTGAATGTTCAGAGTCTTGCCCAACCTCGCAAGACTGACCGCCCTCGAAGCAGGGAAGGAGGTCCCGTCCAGGCTGGCGGGGAGGCTGCCCCCCAGAAGTGGCGGAACAGTTCCCGCAGGCTTGAGCTGTGAAGCGAAGCGTGCCCGGGCTTGACCTGGTCTCCGCGAGTCTGCAGATCAGATCCTCCCGCCCTCCCCGCTTTGGCGTTTCTCCTTCGCCCACCCTCCGAGTCGCTGGTCATCCAACGTGCCGCCTCGCCTGCCGTTGGCCTCGCAGATGCGGGCCGGCCTGGTCACTCACGAAGAGGCGGCCGCGTTACCTCCCGTCAGACGCGAGGCTCGCGAAAGGCGGACGACGATCGTGCGCGAGTGCTGGCCCCCCCCGCTGCTCCCCCTGCTGCCGCTCGCCCCGTCGGGCACGCGGGCCGCCCGCGACGCTCCTGCCCGCCGCCGCCACCGCTCCCCTCGGAGGCCATTCCTGGGAGGCTGAACCTCAAAGTCTGCGCTGGCACATCCCATGTTAAAGATTTCAGTCAGGAGAAGGTGCCCATCGGTTTTTGAAAGTAGGTATTTTTTGATTCCCAGGTTCCAATCTGCTTTAAGCGCCTTCCTACTTCAATGATCGAGTGGCTTCCACTCCTCCCTCCCCTTCAGGGGGCGGGCGGACACCCAACCTACTTCCAACGCCTTCCTACTTCATGTCTCTGCCTACTTCTTCCGACCGGTGGGTACTCATACCGCTACCCTTGCCTCGTTTTCTCATTTTTGGGTTTCCTGGGAAGCCCTCTTCGCCACCGCTGGGTTCGCCTCGAAATCTTGGTCAGAACGCGCCGCGGGAAACCTCCAGGGAGGAGCGGTGTCGGTACCTTTTGGTTTCCCCATTCATCCCGTGTGGTCCCGCTTTATCCTGGGCTTAATCTAGCCCGGTGGTGTTCATTGGCTTCTTTATCGGGCTTGATCGCCTTTCATCTTTCTGATGACGACCTCCATTAAATTGCCTCCTAACTTCAGGTGTGCCGACAGGGGGGGAGGACTGACCCAGGGGGAGACTTCCAGTTGTCGTCGTCGTCGTCGTCGTCGTCGTCGTCGTCGTCGTCGTCGTTTCGGGAGGTTTTCGGAAGTCGTATTGTCGGAGGTTTTCGGCACCAGGGGTGGCTCTCATCAGGTGCGTCTCGTGGAGAGCGTTCTGGGGATGCCAGAATCGTCCGACACGACGGCCTGAGGCCCGAGTTCTGGTCCCAACAAGCCCCGCTGAGAGCCCCCGCCGAGGTCCATGTCGGTCCGATCGATCCGATTCGAACCTCCACTCGCGCATTTGGGGCTTGGGCCCGTCCACGTCGCCCAGGAGCGCCTGGCTTCGTCATCAGGGCCTGTCGCCGATCTGTCGGCGATGCATCGTCGCCGATTCCAATGTCAAGGTTTTCCCCCGTGGGCCAGCCCCCCATGTGTCGTCTCCCCTCATCCCCTTCCGCTATTCCCGTCCGTCCAACAATGGAAACGCCGCGGGTCCGATGGATCCGACAACGTCCAGGGACAGAAGCGACGGCATCGCAGTCAAAGGCAGTTTTTGCCGTGCGAGCCAGCACTTTATTTGGTGGGACTTTTCCGGTTCGGCCTTCAGCACTGTCGCTTCCCCCTTCGCGCCGGCCTCCAGCGGTGGCGTCGACCGCCTGCTGCGGGGCCGCACTAGCACTTGAAGCGCGCGCACAGCGGAGCCGCGCGTCGCATCATCAACACCGCGAGCGGCTGCCCTCCTCTGCATGCCGGAGGCTAGCCGCCGCGGGCGGGGGCTCCCTCTCGGAATGGGGGCCCGCCGCCGCCAGGGCTACCGCGAGATGCTGGAGTCGCTTGAGCAGCAGCTCAACGAGTGCACGGGCTTCGACGCCACCTCCCTCCAGCCCACCAGCGGCGCCAGCGGCGATCTCAGAGGAGGGAAAGTTACCGATGCCGCTACCCTTCCCTCATCTGGCGTCGCCAAAAATGCCCCTGGCCTGGGGTGCCCCCCGGGGAGGACACCCCTCGCGAGGGTCCATGTCGCGGACATTCGCGTGTAAGCTTCCCGCGTGAGCATCCTCTCCTCCACGCTGTGAGCTACGCTGGCGGCCCGCGTGAGCCGCGGCGTAAGGTCGCTATGTCTTCTCGCGTAGGACCAGTTTCTTCTCGTCGCCCAGATGGCCCCAGGCAGGTTCAATTTCGATCCGATCGGTCCGATTCGATATCGATTCTGACCAGCTCGATCCGACTCGATTCCGACATTCCGACGATCTGATGAGGCCCGATGCTTGCGTGACGTTGTTGTTCATCCTGGCGCGGCCGATCCGATTCGATCTCGGCTCCGAGTAGATGCGGCCCGATCCGAAGCTCATTCCGATCCGATCCGACTTCCCGATTCTGTGCTAGAGCTGACTGATCCTCCAAGGGGGGCTCCCGAGTGCCGCGGGAAGGCTGGGGACACCTCGGGCCAGGGGCACCTTGTGTCGGCCACGCGTAAGAGTGACCGTGCGCCAGAGTGACCTTTCTGGTGCAGAACCACAGGGATCTCGTCAGCATTGGTTGGCGCGCGCGTATTGCATGGATTTGCCCCCGCCCCACCCTTCCCCTCCCCCCTCCCCGCGGCCCCCCAACGCTGCGCACCAGAGGTCGCTCTTGCCCGGGGTCACTGGAACCATCTGGCAAGCACCCGAGGCGAGTATGCTGGCCTCCTCGTGATCCGCAAGTACCTGGAGTCGAAGGGCGAGGCGCCTCGTGGGGCGGAGGAGGAGGCGGAGGAGGAGGAGGAGGAGGAGGATAATAACAATACTACTGCGAATGATGATGATACTATTCGTGTTCACAATAATACGAATAATATTCGTCCTCCCTCCTCCTCCTCCTCCTCCTCATCTTTCTCCTCCTCCTCCTCCTCCTCCTCCTCCTCCTCCTCCTCCTCCTCCTCCCCTTCCTTCTTCTTCTCCTCCTCCTCCTCCCTCCCTCCCTCCCTCCCTCCCTCCCTCCCTCCCTCCCTCCCTCCCTCCTCCCTCCCCTCCCTCCCTCTCCTCTTCCTCTCTCTCTCCTTCTCTTTCTCCTCCTCTCCTCCTCCTCCTCCTCGCCTCTCGTCGTCGTCCCTCCTCCTCCTCCTCCTTGCTGTGGGCGCGCTCGTCGATTCGGGCGTCCCTCTCACCGCGCGGGACCTCCTCCTCTCTTCATCCTCTCTTCCTTCCTCTCCTCCTCTCCTCTCCTCTTCTCCTCTCCTCTCCTCTTTCCTCGCCCATTCCTCGTTCCCACGCCGGCTCCTCCACCCTCGCTCCCGCTGCTCCCGCTGCTCCCCCCGCGCGCTTCCTCCTCCTCGTCCTCTCCTCGTCCTCCTCCCCTCTCTCCTCCTCCTCCTCCTCCTCCTCCTCCTCATTATCATCCCCCTACTCCTCCTCCTCCTCTCCCTCCTCCATTCTTTCTCCATATATATATATATATATTTATAAATATATGATTTCTCCCTGTCGCACCCCGAGCCCAGTTTTTAGGGCGGGCCGGGCGTTTCGCCTGAGACTTCCGCACCATTTATGACCCTGAAGATTCAAACGTGACAACAGCTTCACAGATGGAGGGTGGTTCGTTTTCAAAATGTGGCTCTCGCCCTAGCGCCGCGCACATTCGTTTTAAGCATTTGCAAGAGTTTCGCGAATTGAGGGTGGGTGGTTTTCATAATTTGGCCATCGCCTCAGCGCCGCGCACATTCGTTTTTAAAATTTGGCAAGGGTTACACGGATTGAGGGCAGGGGGTTTTCAACATGTGGCTCTCGCCTTAGCGCCGCGCACATTCGTTTTAAACAGTTGTAAGAGTTTCAAGGATTACCATGATCAGCGTACCATGAATGGTGTTTCGGAAGGATTCAGGATTCACACTATGCAAACAGTTATGTTGATCCGCGGTGTTGAAGTTCCAAACATGGCGTTTGGCACGATTCCAGATCGTTTAGACGCAGCAATCAGTCTGATACGTGGCGTTGAAGTCCCGAGAACAATGTTTGGGCATACTTCAGGATCTTCAAACGTTGTCTTCCAACGAGGCAGTCCCATCAATGGAAATGAACCGTTTTTGGGGCCTATGAAGAGGGAGCTTGGAGGGAGGATTAATTCCAACATCGTTGATGACTCTTGGGTTTACCCTTGTCCTCCTCCTCCTCCTCCTGGCCAGCTGTGCCTCCCTCCCTGCGTTGCAGTTGGCGAGTGGCTGTTTGCCTTGCGATCAGTTGGGCATGGAGCTCAAACAAAAAAACACCCTCCTCCCCAGACGGGGGGTGGGGGGGAGTGGCCGACGTCCAGCACGGGGCTGCTTCGGGCCCCCCCCGCCGCGCAGGGCCACCGGAACGTCTGCATCATCCCGCGCTCCGCTCACGGCACGAACCCAGCGTCGGCCGCCATGTGCGATATGCAGATCAAGTGGATCGACGACTCGAAGGTCGGGTCGGATGAGAGGAGGGGGGTGGAGGTCAGAGGTTTCCGGGAGTTTTCGCCGGCTCTCGGTGGTTCTCCAGCTTGGGGGTGCTCTCCAGTGGCTGCGCCTCGCCAAAGGCGTTCCAGGGGTGCCCCGATTGTCCCGAACGGCCGCTCGAGACCTGAGTTATGAACCGAAAGTCAGACGGCGTGGATCACTCGGGGAGGACGAGACGGGGGGGGCTTACGGAAGTCTGCTGCATGCAGCTAGTTTCGGCCCCCGCCGCTGGGCGCTTTCCTCATATACACGGGCGCCTCTGACGCTGGGATGTGCCGGGGGAATCACACTGCGTGAGCTGATTTGCCACCTTCTCTTTACCACCCCTCGTCGTCCGACTCGACAAGGGCATGGACCTGGCCGAGTTCAAGGCCCTCTGCGAGGAGCACAAGGAGCGGGGGCGGCGCGCGGCAGGAGGGAGGCCAGGAAGAAAAAAGGGCACGAGGGTGCGGAGGAAACGTCAGTAACAAGACGAGGAGGGGGAGGAGCAGGAGGAGGAGGAGGAAGAGGAGGAGGATGAGGAGGAGGAGGAGGAGGAACAGGAGGAGGAGGAGGAGGAGGAGGAGCAGGAGGAAGAGGACCAGAGTAATCTCCAAGTGCGCCAGCGCTTCTTTATACGTCAACCTTCCCAAAGGCCCCTCCTCCCAAGCCCAGACAAGACGTCCCTTTCACTGCGGGACGTGTCTCGTTTGGAAAAAACCAGCGCCCCATGGCCTTTCAATTTAGGCAAGAGCCACGTTTTGAAAATGAGCTTCCGTCCATGAGGGAGGACAGCGGAGAGGAAGGGCAATGAAAAAAGGCGGGGGAAGGGGAGGGGAGGAGTGATGGGGAAGGGATGGGAGGGGCGAAAGAGGAAGTGACTATAGGGATGGTAATGGATAGGAGGGGGGGAGAGGGGTGGGAGGATGGTCTCCAGGGGTAGCCCAGGGGGGTCGGCCAAACGGGGGAAGGCGCTCTTTTAGCTTCAACTTGATCCCCGTCGTCGCCCCTCCCCCAGCCCGCGTCCCCCTTTTTATCCCCCTGCATACCCCCTCCCTTCCTCTCACATTTCCCCCTCCCCCCCTCCCCCCTGCACCCTGCCACTGCCCCTTTCCCGCTCCCCCACTTCCCTTTACCCTCCCCTCACATCACCTAATTATGCATTTTCCCTTTGGTTTACCTCCCATCCCCTCCCCCCCTTCCTGCCCCGGTTAATCCCCTTCCTCAGTTCTGGGTCCACCCTCAAGGACACCCTGGCTGCGCTGATGGTTACCTACCCGTCCACCAGGGCGTTCTTCGAGGACGGCATCCAGGAGATCTGCCAGATCGTGCACGACTGCGGCGGGCAGGCCTCCCGATGGGAACCCACCAGCGTTCTCGAACCCCACATGCTCACCCGCAGTTCCACGAGTCCTCGTGATCAACCGAAAACGCCGCCGCCTTTGCCCTCTGGAAACGCCCATGTTCGGCAAGACGTTGGGCCAACGCTTGGCCAAGCTGCTGTAGAATGTGTGGCTGTGCTTTCTTACTTGGGGGGTTTCTGGGGTCCTCCGAGACGGGTGTCGGGGCTGTCTCGGCGGTATCTTTGGGCCACGTTCGGGGCTTCTTCTACAATCGTGCGCAATCTTGGGGGCATCGTGGAGTAATCTCGGGGCAGCGTTGGGGCCCTCTTGGGTCCCTTCTCAGGTCATCTTTGGGCCCCATGATGGCAGCGTGGGCCTCTGGATGCCCCCTGGAGGCTCTGGTGGGCTCCTGGAGTCCCTGGGAGGCCCAGGGCGCTGGGAGATTCTGGGATACCCTGGGTAGCTCTGGGAGGCCCTGAACAGTATTGCAACGCACTTGGCGCGTGTCTCTGGGATGTACGGTCAGGAACATGTGTATAGCGCGTTCCGCTGCCGGTTCTGGACCACCGCGCTTCGGCGCGACACGCTGACCACGTCCTGGTCCCCGAGCGTCAACGTCCTGATCCTTTCCCAGCCACTCGTCCCGCGGAGCGCAGCGACACGCTGTCCGCTTCCAGGGCGCGTGTCGCCGAGGCCACCGCCCCGACACGCTAAGCAGACAATCCTGACCGTACCAGCAGCAAACCACATAACAGCAGGTAGTCGCACCGCGAACGAAAGCAAGGGACAGCAACATAGGAGCAACCGGCTCGAGCAATCGGCTCGCTCCTCGGCTCCTCGCTTTCCTGCCCGTTTTTGCCCTTTGCCTGACCCGCATTTCTTTGTCGGCCCGTTCCTTGGTCCGTATAGGAGTCGCGGTGCCCGCGCTGCCACGCAGGCGAATAGCCGGGTCAGAGTGATTGACGTTGCGCTCAAACTAGGCAGGTGCGCCAGCGGACGCCCCACTGAGTAAAAAGGGGGGTTTCTCCACCGATCCCCCCTCACCGCTTTTCAAGGGGTTTGTTTTCCATCCTCCCCCCCCCCACCCCCTCCCCTTAGGAAGGGCAGGGGGGAGGAATCCCCCCTCTGCGTCGGCGAGGGGGGGTGGGCGGTACCACCCCCTCCTTGGCGGCGAAGGGGGCGGGCGCGCTTTGGCTCCCGTTGAGCGGGTTCGGGGTTTAGGGTGAGGATGTTGGGGTGTAGGGTCAGGGGCCAGGATTCAGGTCCGTGCTTAGGATCAGATTTCTGATTTTCTGTTTCAGGGTTTTAGGATGTTAGGGTTGGGGTTTGTGCTGAGGTTTACTGGTAAGGGGATTGGGTCAGGGTCTCAGGGATTGCGGTTCGGGCTTATGGTTATGGTTAGTGTTTTGGTAAGGGCTTAGTGTTTGGGTGTTCAGGGTCAGGGTTTTAGGATTCTGTTTCGTGTTTAGGGTTTTGGGTTGGGGGTGTCAGGAGTAATGGTTAGTGCTCAGGGTGAGGGTCAGGAGTTCTGGTTAGACAGCTAGGACTTACGATGTCAGGGACGAGGGTTAGTGCTCAGGGTCAGGGTTAGGGTGTATGAATAGGGTTTTAGGGTTTGGCTTCGCGCTTAGTTCTAAGATGATAGGGATAGGGTATTCACACGTGAGGTGCCAGGGTTCAGGAAGAGGAGCCGTGTTTGTGAGACATGCTAGAATTCGGGTTTAGGGTTAGGGTGTTGTGGTAGGGTCAGGGTGCTTAGGATTAGTGCTTATGGGGAATCTCTGGGTGTTCCTATTAGGGTGTAAGAGTTG
>CAUYUJ010022615.1:537869-580369 GCA_963575745.1 Prorocentrum cordatum | reverse complement strand
GCGTAGGGAGGCGTGTGGTCTCCCTCCCTCCAGCCCTAAACCCCGTCCGTTTCTCGACGGGTCTCTTCCCATTATTGCTTCTACTGTGACTGATCCTGGGCGTGCATTGCTGACGTGGATTCGGAATGCTAGCAATGCGGCGAACATATCGCACTTCAGCGTGCACAATCATGACCTAGCTCGTTACCAGTTGTTAGATGTCCTAGCGCATATTCATGCGGACCTCGAAGGGGCCCGAGGAGACCCGCTGAATAAGCTCGCGCGGCTGACTGGCGACTGTAACTTCGCTCGCGCGGAGCCGTGGCCGCTGCTGGAAGACGGAGACCCCGCCCCGCCGGCAACGCCGCCGCCGCGAGCCTGGAGGGAGGTCCTGGGGGCCATGACGGAATTGCAGACGGAGAGCCCGTCGCACTTTAATCCTGGTACACAGTGCGTCTCGTTCATATATCGGATCTCCGTGAATCTTCCTGGGTGGATTTTGCGTCAGTATTCGACGGGGGGGGTGGCGGCGGGGCTCCCAGGGGTGCCCCAGGCTAAGAAAGTTTCGGACCATGCTGCGGTTCAGGTTTGTCTTCGGCCTCGGGGCAAAACGAAAGCTCGGCGCCGCCCGATTCATGTTTTTTTTTTTCCGCGGCTGAGCGTCGGGACTTCCTGAATAAATCCATTGAAGCTGAGCTCCTTGATCTTCTATCCCCCGAGAGAAGTGCGCAGATATGATGAAGATCTCATGCGCGAAGCGGGGGTGCGTGCCAGAAATGCGATCATCTTCAGGAGGCCTGCCAGCCTGGCCGCGCGTTGCGTGGTGGCGCGCAGCGTTGCCGGGGCAGTCTTTCAGGGGCGACGCCGTGCTGGCGACCGTGCATCTGCGCTCTCGCATCCTTGCCGGGGACCTGTTGAGTCTCGACCCTGTCACTGCTGACGTTCGCTTGTTCGATTCCGAGGCCTTCGCTCGACTTTCTGCAGAGCTGCGCTGGGCGGTCGCTGTGCAGGGCAGGGGCCGCGTCGCCAGGGCTGCAGGCCAGGGGCGGAACCCAAACAGGCAGCAACGCTTCGAGGGCGCAGCGGGGGGGCGAGGAGGATGGAGGCGATCTGGGGCCCGCTCGACAAGCGGGTTCACCTTTCTGGAATTAGTGGCTCGTCGGGTGCGGTGGTCTCGCAGCCTGATCAGACGCGCGCAGCCCGGGTTGGGCGCTGGGCCCCCGTTTTCGGACAGAAGCCGTTCGACGCCGCCAGGCGGCCGAGTTCTTGCAGGCCCGCCCTGCGCGCGTGCAAGCTCTGGACATTCCGCCCCCGGCTTATGACTCGCTGAAGGCCCTGCTGGGCTGCGTGCAACATTCGGCTTCCGGGCCCGACCGACTACTTTATGCTGCTTAGCAAAGAGCACCGCGCGGAGTGAATGTCCTGTATGCTAGCATGACGCGCGCGTTGAGCGGCAAGGTGCCCCCCGGACTTTCGCCGCCTGCTGGGGGCATTCGCGCCGTGGGGAGACGGCCCCGCCGACGCGGCCGTCGCTGTTAGGGGGGCCTCAGAGGCCCGCCCGTTAGGCTTGAAGGGCACCGACCACAAAATCATCGCGAGTGCTGCGTGCCAGCCGTCAGCGAGACGCGCGCCGCCGGGCCTCGATGAGAACCGGCGGGGCTTCGTGCAGGGCCGAAGTTTTTGAAGTAATGTGATTGAGCTGGGCGCTCGTGTCAGAATCCTAGGTCTAGAGGCCCGCCGGAAGCAACCCGTCCTTGCGCGCCGCGCGCTTCGACTTCGGGCGCGCGTTCCCCTCGATGTCCCCGGCGTGACCGGCGGTGGTGGCAGCCTCGATGGTGACCCCCGACCTCTTTAATAAGTACTTCCAGATGATCTATGAGAACGTGCTCTGTCTTGGGATCTTGGGGGGCGTTCGGGCGCCGCTCCTTGAAATCCTCAGTGGGGTCATTCAGGCCGGTCCGGATCGGGATTGCTTGTCTCGGCTGGGATGGATCCTCTCCCCGCGGGGAATTCGGGGGCTCTGGGCCCGCCGAAGGAGGGCAGCGCGAAAGCGTGTGCGGACGATCTAGGAATGGCGATTCGAGACCTCGGGCACCTCCGAGGGATCCGAGCTCTCGTTCGCCCGGCGGAGGAGATCGCCCGCCTCTTTTTGAAGCCTGCTAAGCGTGTCATCGTTCCGCTCGGCAAGACGTTTAGCGACATCTTCAAGCGTCGGATCTCCCAGAAAGATTGCGTTGAATATCCCAGAGTGGCAGCAGTTCCAGATGGCCGACGACGTAAAATATCTACGTGTCTGGCTGGGCCCAGGAGCATGTGGAGAGGAGTGACATGCCCCGCAGAGGAAGCGCATTGAAAGGTGCCGAGCTGTCGCTGGAAGCGGCATGTCCACCGACATTGCGGTTCGTACATGCAGTCGTCGGTGCATCGCTGTCCTCGCATACGTCTCGCAGTGCTCTCGCCTCCCGTCTTCGTTGAGAAAGTCGGAGTTCGTTCAGTTATCGTAGATATTTCGCATGCCGCGCTCTCGATTGAAGTATGCTGATTGGATGCGGGTATCGGAATGGGGTGGGCCTCCTCTTACCAGCATGTAGGCGTTGAGCCTTGCCGGTCTCGTGCGGGCAGCGCTGTTAACTTTTGACGCCTTGGGGGCGGTGCTCGGGGACTTGCGGGAAGCCGCGGACAATCGCCTCTCTGTCCCTGGGGTAGCCCGTAGCCTTCTCTCCTTTCTTTTCTGGAATCAGATCTTGTGGCTTCGATTTTGTCGGGGGCGAGTTTGGGATTTCCCTCGGATCCGAAGTTCCGGATTGCTGGGGGTGCTGCCCTCGGGTCTTTCAGCCAGCGTAGGATTGACAACCCGACCTTCTCTGACAAGCAGTTGCATGCGCAAAACGCCACGTACGAGGCCATGCGTGACACGCTGTACCTAGATAAGATCCCCGAAACGTTCTCCCAGAGGCTCCTGAAGTGGTTTCCCCAATATAGGGGCGACATCCTGAATGTTGATTGGCAACGTTTTCGAGCCGTGATGCTCCCCCTCCCCCCTTCCTTGCGTTCGGCAATTTTGAAAACGCTGTGTAGGGCCTGGACCATTGAACACTACTTTCAGATATAACCGTCGTGCAATCTAGGTTGTGTAGCCCCTGATAAGTTCACTGACAACTGGTAATGCGACACGTTCAGTGGTCCGTTACACCTATCCGTAGGCCGTCCTCTTCACCCCCTCCCTGTTGCCCGCCTTGGTGTGTGCAGCCCCGCCCCTGAGATTCTTGAAGTGGTCGTGCGCGCTTTCTTTTTGGTTTAACGGGCTGAGAGCTGCTGTCGATGCTGCCTCCTCCCCCCTCGTCCCAGCCCAGTGCGCGGCGCAGTTCCGCCGGGCGCGGTTCCAGGTTCGGCGACCTCGTGCAGGAGGCGCTGATTAGCCGGCGGACGGAGGGACCCGCGTGGCGCCAGCGACTCGCGATGATGATGACGATGATGCTGATGATGATGGTGATGGTGATGCCGGTCATGATGATGAGCATGATGAGGATGATGACGATGATGCTGGTGGAGATGATGATACTGATTATCATGGTGATGATGAGGAGGGGGAGGAAGAAGAGGATGATGCTGAAGACGATATGAGGAGGAGGAGGAGGATGGGGATGAGGAGGGTGCTACTGAGGATGAAGATGAAGATCATGGTGATGGTGATGGTGATGCTGATGGTGGTGGTGGTGGTGACGATGATGGTGATGATGCTGCTGATGATGATGATGATGATGATGATGATGAGGAGGAGGAGGAGGAGGAGGGGGAGGATAAAGAGGAGGAAGAGGAATATGAGGAGGACGATGACGAGTGAGGGGTGAGTGGAGGACGATGACGAGTGAGGGGTGAGTAGTGAGGGGTGAGGACTGAAGAGTGACGAGTGCGGAGTGAGGAGTGAGGAGTGAGGAGTGGTAACTGAGGAGTGAGGAGTGGATTATGAGTTGTGAAGGGTGAGGAGTGAGGAGTGCGGAGTAAGGAGTGTGGGGGGGAGTGGGGAAGGAGGAAGGAGGAAGGAAGAAGGAGGAAAGAGGATGGAGGAGGGAAGAGGAGGAGGATGAGGAGGAAGAGGAGGAGGAGGAGGAGGAGGAGGAGGAGGAGGAGGAGGAGGAGGGAGGCGGAGGAGCGGGAGGAGGAGGATGAGGAGGAGGAGGAGGAGGAGGAGGAGGAGGGAGGAGGAGGAGGAGGAGAGGAGGAGGAGGGAGGAGGAGGAGGATGGAGGAGGAGGAGGGGAGGAGGAGGAGGAGGAGGGAGGAGAAGGAGGAAGGGGAGGAGGAGGAGGAGGAGAAGGAGGAAACGGAATACGAATAATAATAGCAAGCGTAGTTATACTAACAAGACTTGCAATCATAAGAATAACAACAATACGAATTATAATGATCATAATAATAAGAATGCTGAGCAGGATATTAACGCTACTAGTAATACTAATGATAACATTAATAACAAGAAGAAGAATATTAATGCTAATAATGATATGACGAATAAGAATAATAATGCGAATGTGGATAATAATAAGACAAAGAAGAGTACTAATACGACGAATAATACGAACACTAATGAGAATAAGAAGGGGAATACTAATATTTCTAATGATATTAAGAAACATATTAATACTAATAATATTAAAAAGAAGAGTAATAAGAATAGTATGAATCATACTACGCAGAAGAATACTAATAATAAGGGACATGAGAATAATCATACTACTAATATTACGATTAGTACTACTACTACTACTACTAATAATACTAATACTGATAAAGATACTAATAATACTACTAATAGTAGTAATACTAATACGAATAAGAATAGTAAGAATGCTATGAATAATACACTGATTGATAATAACATGAAAACGAGCAATACTAATATGATTAATACTAACACTAATAATACGAGTGATAATAGTATTAATAATAATGAGAAAAAGAATAATACTACGAATACTAGTGATAAGATTATTACGAAGAAGAACACGGATAAGTCGAATCATAATACTAATAATTGGAATATTACTAATAATAATGATAATAAGAAGAACAATGCTACTAATAACAATAAGAAGAATCATAATACTAATACTAACAATAATACGAACACTCATAATACTAAGAAGAATACGCATACGAATGATAATACTAATAAGAAGAATATGCATATTATTAAGAAGAAAGAATAATAAGAATAATAATAATAATACTAATAATAACGATAATACTAATATTAATAATAATATTAATAATACTAACAATGATAACAATAATAATAATAATATTAATAATAATATTAATAATGATAATAATTATAATCATAATAATAATAATGCTAATAATAATAATATCAATGATAATACTATTAATAATAATAATAAGAAGAGAGGAGGAGGAGGAGGAGGAGGAGGAGGAGGAGGAGGAGGAGGAGGAGGAGGAGGAGGAGGAGGTGGGGAGGATACATGGATGTAGGTTGTTGGTGGGCCTCCAGGGGCTTCATGGGGGCCTCCTGGGCCTTCCGGAGGACCGCTAGGGGGTCCCCTGGAGACCTTTCGGGGGCTGGGGCCAGGTGCGCGCCAGCTTTCCGTGGTTGCCACCCCGGCAGATCTTGCCCAGGGCCCACTCGGGGCCCAGGAACTGTTTCGCCAGGGTCTGCCTGGGTGCGTGTTGCATGCATGCATGCACGTCACATTTTGGAGGTCCACTGCTCTTGTGCATGCTCCCCCACTTCCCTGATCACCTCAACTCCCCTGGGCATCGTTTCTGGACGGGCTGGTGGGGATACGCGAAGCGTCAACAGTTTCGGAGGTCCACGCGGATTTCTCGGATCGGCGCTGGACCCCCCTCTGGCGGCGCTTCTGGCGCCGCCCCAGGCGCGCTCCGCGCCAGTGAGGGGAGTCAGCGCCGATCCAAGAAGTCTGCGCTGGCCTCCGAAAGTTTGTGTCTGCACAGTTTTCTCTTCTGCTGCAGCCAGGCCTCGGCCCGATCTGTGTCCGCAAGCACCTGGCGCCCCACCTCCCGAACCACTCCGTGGTGTCCCCGTCTTCCGGCGGCGACCTCAGCGCCGTGTCGGCGGCGCCCTGGGGCCAGGCTCACGCGGTCTCCCTCCAGGGTGCGGTCGGGCACTTTGGTTTAGCGTTTCGCGCAGCCGGTTCTGGACCTCTACGCTTCGGTGCGGGACGCTATCCACGCCTCAGTCCCGAGCGTCAGCGTCCTGAGCTGTTCCCAACCTCCCGCCCCGTGGAGCAGAGCGACACGCTATCCGCTTGCTGGGCATAGTGTGTAGCTGGGGCCGCCGCGGCGACACGCTGAGCAAAAGTTCCTGACCGTACCCACCTCTCCATGCTTAAAAATGTCAGGAGAGCAGAAATGTGCCACATGCTCAGGAGCCATCAAGCGCGCCTTCCCTGCAATGGCCATGCCCCTCCCTTTGCTTCCAGGCCCCAGGTCTGTTGAATAGCACCTCAGGGCTGAAAAAATATGAATCGGAGTCAGGGTTGAAGGTGGAGGAGGAGGTGGTCAAAAGTAAATTCAGCCCGCGCCACTGATGCCTCAATAGCCCCTCCCGTCAAAAGCCCCTCCCTCATACGACGTGTATGCATTTGCTCGCTGTGATGAAGGATCGGCGATCGCGGGCTGCAAGGGTGAGGTTTCCACGATCTCGGTCAGAACCATCTGGTCTTGTCACATGATTTCCCTGGATAGCTCCTTGCGAGCTGATGCGGTTTCCGGGGGCGCAGCGTCGGCTACGCGTTAAAGTGACCCTTGGCCTGAGTGATTTTGGCTTGGTGCGGGGCCCACACGGGTCTCGCCAGCACTGGTTTGCGCGCTTGGACTTAGCCCCCCGCGAGCCCCCGCGAACCGAGCACCAAAGATCACTCTTGCCTCGGGCCACTCGGGCCTGCAGCCGGAAGCCAGCCAGTGGGAGTAGGCATCTTCGCAGCAGGTTGCTCGAACTCGCGGATCGTCCCGACGGCGCTTGCCGCAAGGTGTGGCCTGGCCGCAGGATTCAACTCCGGGAGTATTGGAAGGGCGGCGACCTTACCGTTTCAGGCGCAAGTGTGAATAAGTTTGGGTTCGATTCTGTCCCGAGAGCATTCGCCCCCCTCGGCGTCTCGTTTTTTTCACATAGGATTATCGCGAACTGGCTTTACACACATATACACACACATCTCTCTCTCTCTCTCTCTCTCTCTTTCTCTCTCTCTCTCTCTCTCTCTATATGTATATAGATAGGACAGAGCGTGTTCTACCGCTGCTGGCGGAAAACCGAGGGGGGGGGTCACTGGGGGCTCCTAACCCGTCCCCCCCCTCCCCTTCGGAAAACCGGAGGGGGTCACTGCCGGTTCCCCCCCCCCCCCCCCCAAGTCCATCATGAAAAGGGGGGGGTCACTACCGCTTCGAACCCCCCCCTTTCGAAAACCGGGGGGGGGTCACTACCGGTTCGAACCCCCCGCCTCCCCTCGAAAACCAGGGGGGGGTCACTACCGGTTCGACCCCCCCCCCTTTGGCCTGCAAATGATGCCCGCTCCACGGGACAGTTGGAGAATGGTGGGGATAATGGGACAGTGGTGGGAACGGTGATGGTGGGGACAGTGGTGCGGGGACAGTGGTACAGTGGTGCGGACAGTGGTGGGGACGGTGGTGGTGGGGACAGTGGTGAGGGGACAGCGGGACAGTGGTGGGGACAGTGGGACAGTGGTGGGGACGGTAGTGGTGGGGACAGTGGTGAAGGCGGTGGTGAGGACAGTGGTGGGACAGTAGTACAGTGGGGAGAGTGGTGGGGACAGTGGGGACAGTGGGACAGTGATGGGGACAGTGTGGACGGTGGGGCAGCACAGTGGGACAGCGGCGGGGACAGTGGGACAGTGGTGGGAACAGTGGGGACAGTGGGACAGTGGTGGGGACCGTGGGGAAAGTGGGGAGAGTGGGGCCGTGGTGGGACAATGGTGGGGAGAGTGGGGACAGTGAGACACTACTGGTGGGGGGCACTGGTGGGGACAGCGGGGCAATGGTGGGAACAGTGGGGATAGTGGGACAGTGGTGGGGACAGTGGTGGTGGGGACAGTTTTCGAGGGGGGGGGGTTCGAACCGGTAGTGACCCCCCCGGGTTTTCCGGAGGGGGGGGGTTCGAACCGGTAGTGACCCCCCTCTCTCTCTCTCTGGTTTTCTGGGGGGGGGGGGGTCGAACCCGTAGTGACCCCCTCGGTTTTCCGGAGGGGGGGGGGACCCCCCTCGGTTTTCCGGAGGGGGGGGGGGTAGGGGAGGGGGGGGGTTGCCGGGGGAAGGGGGGGGGGTCCAGCAGGAGGGGGGGGATTTTCGGAGGGGGGAGGGGACCCCCGGGTTCCAGAGGAAGAGGGGGGTGATTTTTTCTCAGTAAAGCAGCGGTGGATCATGCTCTCTCATATATAGACATACGCATACAATCAAACATGACGAACTTACACATGGCATATGTGTTTTTTGCCGTCCGACTGTTTACAGTTTTGGTGCTCTCGTTGCGGTGTGGGCCTCATTCCCAGATCGGCGTTGTGCTCCCGTCGTTCAGAATGGCGTTCCCGCCCCAGCGTGGGCCACCTTTCTGGATCCCGCAGGTCTCGCAGGTTGGTCTCGCAGGTCTCGCAGGCCCCACAGGTCCCACAGGTCCCACAGGATCCACAAGTGCCGCAGGTCGTCCCACAGGTTCAACAGGCACCACCAGTCTGACAGGTTCCACGGGTCCCACAGGTGTCGCCAGTCTCGCATGCCCCACGGGTACCACAGGTCCGACAGGTCCCGCAGGTCCCACAGGTCCCAGAGGTGTCGCATGTCTCACAGGTCCCACAGAGGTCCCCCAATTCCCACAAGTCCCGCAAGTCCCGCCAGTGCCACGGGTCCCAATGTCTCGCAAGTCTCGCAGGTCATCCCACAATTCCCACAGGTCCCACAGGTCCCACAGGTTCCACAGGTCTCACATGTGTCGCAGACGTCATAGGCCCCACAGGCCACAGAGATTCCCCAGGCCGCACAAGTTTCCCTTTTCCGCCTGCGCATAAGACGATGGGGTCTTTTGTGGCGTGCCAGGTTGGCTATGACACGCGTCCGCGGATAGAGACAAACATACCGCAATGGAACGGGATGGGATGGGGGTATACGGTGTCAGATATGGCGCGAGCGAACGTAGCTTGCCCTTCTCCTCCTCTTCCTCCTCCCCTTACTTCCCGTGTTCCTCTGCCAGGTAGCTGCTCTTCTCGCTGAAGCAACATTTTAACCTAACAGCTTTTGCTGATAGGTTTCTAGTGGTCTCAAAAGAGAGCAGCAGATGACTCCACAGGGGGGTCGGGGCGGGAACCGGAACGGCTGCCGCCGAAGCCGAAATCGCTTGGGACATCCTCGCAAAATCGCTCTTGGTGCTCCCAGAACTCCATTCCCGGGCCACATTTTGGATGCCCGGAGCCAACTGTAGGCCACTTCGTGCTCTTCGACTTCCCAGAACTCCATTCCCGGGCCACATTTTGGATGCCCGGAGCCAACTGTAGGCCACTTCGTGCTCTTCGAGTTCCCAGAACTCCATTCCGGGCCACATTTTGAATGCCCGGAGCCAACTGTAGGCCACTTCGTGCTCTTCGAGTTCCCAGAACTCCATTCCTGGGCATGATTTTGAATGCCCGGAGCCAACTGTAGGCCACTTCGTGTTCTTCTAGTTCCCAGAACTCCATTCTGGGCCACATTTTGAATGCTGAGGCAGGCTGATGCTGCGGCCGAGGCAGGCTGAGGCTGAGGCAGGCTGAGGCTGAGGCCGAGGCTGAAGGCAGACTGAGGCTGAGGCTGAAGCAGACTGAGGCTGAGGCTGAGGCAGGCTGAGGCTGAGGCTGAAGCAGGCTGATGCTGAGGCAGGCTGAGGCTGAGGCTGAGGCTGATGCAGGCTGAGGCTGAGGCAGGCTGAGGCTGAGGCCGAGGCTGAAGGCAGACTGAGGCTGAGGCTGAAGCAGGCTGAGGCTGAGGCTGAGGCAGGCTGAGGCTGAGGCAGGCTGAGGCTGAGGCTGAGGCAGGCTGAGGCTGAGGCTGTGACTGCGACTGCCGTTGCCGCTGCGACTGTCATCGCGAATGCGACTACGACTGCGAGAACAGCAGAATTCTACAACTGGATTTTCATCTGAATCTTAAGGGGAATGCTTTCAGATATGCTTCTACACATCGCTGTTAGGTTGCTTTGCCGGGATAATTTCGTATTTCTCCAATCAGAGCTTGCCTCTGTAGGGGTCCTAGCGGATTTAAGGGTAGGTGAGGTGTGCCGCCGATTCGGTGGCCGGGCCCGGGTGCACGGGTGCCCGGGTGCCCGGGTTCGCCGCCGATTCGGTGGCCGGGCCCGGGTGCCCGGGTGCCCAGGTGCCCGGGTGCCCGGGTGCCCGGGTTCGCCGCCGATTCGGTGGCCGGGCCCGGGTGCTCGGATGCCCGGGTGCCCGGGTGCCCGGGTGACGGGTGCCCGGTGCCCGGGTGGGTGCCCGGGTGCCGGGTGCCGGGTGCCCGGGTGCCCGGTGCCTTGTAGGTCTATAGCCTTATAGCCCTATGCCCCTATCGACCTATAGCCCTATAGTAGCTTTATAGCCCAATAACCCTGTAGCCCTATAGCCCCAAACAAATTCTGATTGTGTTTTTTCTCCGGTATCCTGTTTTTTGATAGGGATGGTGAGGGGTGTTAGCATTGCACACAGCAGGCAATATGCTCCTCGCCACCGTCTCTTTCAAAACCAACGCAAAGTGATCTTAGTGCGTCCGCGCATGTGCCAGGTTTGGAGGCAAAACGTATGTTGCACTGTTTTTTGGGAGAGATAGTGGGGGTGGGCTCCTGGGCCCAGGTTTATTCACAGGGGGCAGTGATCAACCCGTCCCCGACATGAAAGAATTGGGGGTTTGAAGAGGAAGCTCGCCAAACCACTCACGCCCTAAGGGCTGGTGGGATTCAAGCATGCATGTTTTAGACTTCTGAGGGTATCCCGTAGAGAATGCGTTAAACCCCGCCAACCTGCCAGCGCCGCAGCGCAGCGTGACGGAGGTTGATTAAAGGACGCATGTTGGAGATTCTACGGGGCCTCTCGAGGGCCTTTTAGGTGTGTCTGTGAGGCCTTTGGTGGTCTGTAGGGGGACCTCTGGGAGGCCTCTTAGGGGTCTCTGGGCCTCTTGGGTGCGTCTTCGGGCCTGGGTGCCTTTCAGGGGGCCTCTTCGGTGTATGTTGGAGATGTTGGAGGGAAACCAATACGAAAAGGCTGTCAATGCCAGCGCAGGCCCCTCTTGGGGCCTTCTTGGGGCCTTCTATGGGGCCTCGTGTGCCGTCTTGAGGGATCTTGGGCGTCTTGCGGCCATGCGGGCCGTCTTGAGGGCCTCTTGGGCTGTCTTGGGCCCTCCCTAGGCCGTATTGGGGCGCTCTTGGGATTTTGTTTGGGCTTTCTTGGGACCCTCTTGGGGACACTTTGGGTCCTTCTGGCTTTTCGGAAGCCAGAAAGACCAGTATGTTTAAAGAAAATCAGCATTTTTTGCTTTCGAGGGCCTCTTGGGTGTCCTCTTATAGTCCTCTTGGGCCGTCTTCGAGGCCTCTAGGGCCGCCATGAGGCCATCTTGGGCCATATTGTGGCCCTCTTTGAGCATCTGCAGGCCTTCTAGGGCAGTCTGGGGACCGCCTTGGAGATCTTTTGGCCGTCTTGGAGCGAGCTCAGCTGTCTTGGAGATTTTTGTATGTTTGGTTGTCTCGGGATGTTTGTGTTGCATGTGTTGGCTGGTTTTGGCTGGTGCTTTACTTTAATCATTGTTGTTGCTGTTTGATGTTGTCGTTGTGGTTGTTGCGGTTGTGGTTGTGGTTGTGGTTGTGGTTGTGGTTGTGGTTGTGGTTGTGGTTGTGGTTGTGGTTGTGGTTATTGTTGTTGTTGTTGTTGTTGTTGTTGTTGTTGTTGTTGTTGTTGTTGTTGTTGTTGTTGAACATTATTACTTCTAAAGAATAATTATTGTTGGGACCCCTGGTGCATGGCCCCCCCGCCGCGCCTAGGCCGCAGCCTCATTTTCATCATTTTCGTGAGGAAGTCTCAGGCAAAACGATGTGTACCAGATCCGGTTGTGTTGTTACGATCGGTTTTCCCTTGCAAAAAATAAGCTAAAGTGGACATTTCTTGTTCTAACATAACCAAACTTCAAGAATCCCTTGCAAAAAATAAGGTAAAGTGGACATTCGCGCGCGCAAGACGAAATCCTTCCAAAACCTTAGTTTTCGTAGCGATTTTAACATAAAAACATCAAAAAACCAATGGTTTTTCAAAAAAATTGTCAAAATTCATCCCGCGCGCTCTTGCGGATTCGTAGGAAACCCAACACTTTTTTAATCATTTCTGTCAAACGGGCTTTTGCGAGCAACTTTTTCGAACTTCTGCAACAACGGTTGCGCACCTGCCAGGGCCATCATCCCTGTCAAATAATACCATGCGGGACACATTCGTTTTTTCTTCGCGCGCGCACGCCGTCGTCGTCGGCCGCGGGGCCCTGAATAGTAGCCACGGTCGTCCGCATGCCACGAAGTGAAGTGTCCGAACGTCATAGGGCGGGAAGCTGGGTGTGGGTGGTGGCGAAGAGTCGTTTGGAAATTTGGTAGAGCTTGAACCGGCCCCCCCACAAAGTGGGGGTATTGCCCGCCTCCTATGAAAACCCTGGCACTGGTGAGAACGGAGTGTCCCCACGTGCTAGTAATTGTTGTTGTTGTTGTTGTTGTTGTTGTTGTTGTTGTTGTTGTTGTTGTTGAACATTATTTCTTCTAAAGAATAATTATTGTTGGGACCCCTGGTGCACGGCCCCCCCGCCGCGCCTAGGCCGCAGCTACATTTTCATCATTTTCGTGAGGAAGTCTCAGGCAAAACGATTGTGTCCGGATCCGGTTGTTTTGTTCCCCCCCGCTTTCCCTTGCAAAAAATACTATAAAATGAAAATTCTTGTTCTTACTTGATCAAATTGCAAGAATCCCTTGCAAAAAATAAGGTAAAGTGGACATTCGTGCGCGCAAGACGAAATCCTTCCAAAACCTTAGGTTTCGTAGCGATTTTAACATAAAAACATCAAAAACCCAATGGTTTTTTAAGAAAAAATTGTCAAAATGTCCTTCCGCGCGCGCTGTCCGAATCCCACAAAACCAATGGTTTTTCAACATTTATGTTACATGAGCTCGCGCGAGCTACTTTTTCTTGTTCTAACATAATCAAATTTCAATAATCCCTTGCAAAAAATAAGGTAAAGTGGACATTCGCGCGCGCAAGACGAAATCCTTCCAGAACCTTAGGTTTCGTAACGATTTCAACATAAAAACATCAAAAACCCAATGGTTTTTCAAAAAAAAATGTCCAAATTTCATCCCGCGCGCGCTGTCCGACTCCCACAAAACCAATGGTTTTTCAACATTTATGTTACATGAGCTCGCGCGAGCTACTTTTTCTTGTTCTAACATAATCAAATTTCAATATCCCTTGCAAAAAAAAGTAAAGTGGACATTCGCGCGCGCAAGACCAACAAAAAACACGACGATCTCAGGAACTTGCCCCAAAAATGTGACCAACTCCGCTCTCTCTGTCTCTCTCTCTGTCTGCTCTCTGTCTCTCTCTCTGTCTGTCTGTGTCATGTATTGTATGTCACAATTGCAGGATGCTGGGCACACGCGCGCCCCGAATAAGTGACCAAGTTCTGTGGGTGTGTACCCCACGCCAGTGTAGTAGCCACGGTCGTCCGCACGCCACGAAGTGAAGTGTCCCAACGTCATAGGGCGGGAAGCTGGGTTTGGGTGGTCGCGAAGAGTCGTTTGGATATTTGGTAGAGCTTGAACTGCCCCCCCACGAAGTGGGGGTATTGTCTCGCGTCGCATGAAAACCCTGGCACTGGTGAGAACACTGAGCGTTCGGGTAAAATGATTGTTGTTGTTGTTGTTGTTGTTGAATTCTCATTTCTGAATAATAATTATTGTTGACCCCCCCCCACCGGTGCATGCTGTTTTTTCTCAATCAAAGTGTGCCCCTCGACGCTCGCACCCTGTTTTTTGACAGCGAAAGTCTTCCTGCTCAAACTGGGCCCCTGGCCCCCGGGTTACAACAACAACGGCTCCCGCCTGAGACTTCCTTACAATTTAGCCAGGACCCCCGCTCCCGCCCGAGACGTCCTCGCATTTTTCCCTACCTAGGCTCTGCCTAGAAGGGTTCTTACTCGGAGGCTTAAAGGGCCAGGCAGTGGGGCCCGCCCCGGGCGGTTCCCCCGGCATCCGCCCCGCGGTTCCCCCAGTGACGTTCCCTTAGCTTCGCGTTGCTTATCTCATCTTAGCCTAGCTTATTTCATCTTACCTTAGCTTAGCTTCATCTTAGCTCAGGTTTATCTTAGCTTACCTTCATCTTAGCTTCGCTGAGCTTTAGCATAGCAGAGCACAGCATAGCATAGCGTAGCATAGCGCAGCGCAGCATATCATAGCATAGCCCAGCACAGCATAGCATAGCGCAGCATAGTATAGCATAGCATAGCATAGCATAGCGCAGCACAGCACAGCACAGCATGGCACAGTGCAGCATAGCATAGCGTAGCATAGCGCAGCACATCATAGCGCAGCATACCATAGCGTAGTATACCATAGCGTAGCATAGCATAACACAGCTTAGCATAGCATAGCATAGCTTAGCATAGCACAGCGCAGCATGACAGAGCATATCTTAGTATAGCATAGCATAGCATAGCGCAGCATAGCATAACATAGCATAGCATAGCATAGCGCAGCATAGCATGGCATAGCATTACATAGCATAGCAACTAATGCTGCTTTCCTAGGGGCTCCAACATCTAGGTAGGGTCGCACTGGGGTAAAATTCAGGAATCGCGCTCTCGCTTGGGACTTCCTTACAATTTATTCAGGAACCGCTCTCCCGGCGCTCTGGAGTCGCGCTCTCGCTGGAGACTTGCTTGCAACTTACTGAAGAATGGCCTTGCGTTGCAATTTCCTGCAATTTGCCCAAGCGCCGCGCTCCCGACACTCAGGCACCCAGGAGTCGCGCCCGTTGTGGCCCCACGTGCATGCCCTTTGTGGCCCCGCTGTCGCCATTTGTGTCCCCCTCACTGTCCTACGTGGCCCAGTTGCTACCCTCAGTGGCCCCATAGTTGCCTTCTGTGGCCCCGCATTATCTGCACTTCGTGGCCCCCGCTCGTTCGCGCTCTTCGTGGCCCCATACGCATTCCCTTCGTGTCCCCGCTGTCGCCCTTCGTGGCCTACTTCGTGCCCTTCGTGGCCCTGCTGTCGTTCTCTCTCGCTCTCGCTTTCGCTCGTCGTCGTCGTCGTCGTCGTCGTCGCCGTTGTCTTCGACGTCGTCGTCGTCGTCGTCGTGGTCGGTCCCCTGTCCGTCCCTCTTGGGGTCGGGTCGACGTCCGCGGCCGCCCCGCCGATCAGCGCTGCCGCTGGCCAGGCCGACGGTCCGCGGCCGCCCCGCCGCTTGCTGGGGCCCGGCCTGGAGGGAAGAAAGGTACACCCCCCAAAAAGGGGTTCGATCGAAGACGAAGAGGGTGGGTATCGAGGGTTTGGGAAATACGCGTTATTGGACACTCGAGCATATAAGGGCGAACAGTCTTCAACCTATTGTTGTTGTTGTTTTTGTTGTTGTTGTTGTTGTGGTTGTTGTTGTTGTTGTGGTTGTTGTGGTTGTTGTGGTTGTTGTGGTTGTTGAAATTTCATTCCTGAAGAATAGTTCTTGTTGATCCCCCTGGCACATTGTATTTTTTCGATTGAAGTGCCCCTCCCTGGGTTCGTAATCTGTTTTTTACCAGGGAGCGTCCCGGTTTACAACAACAACGGCTCCCGCGTGACATTTCCTCACACTTTATTGAAGAATCGCGCTCTCGCTTAGGACTTCCTGGCATTTTACCACCGAGTCGCGGCTCCCGCTTTATATTTCCTCACAATTTATTGCAGAATCGCGTTCTCGCTTGGGACTTCTTCGCAACTTACCACCGAACCGCTTCGCTTGACAGTTCCTCACAATTTATTCAGATCCCGGTCCTTGGCACTCAGGAATCGCGCTCTCGCTGCATATTTCCTGGCGGTTCAAGCAGGACTCACGCTTCAACGACCCGCCCGCTCGATCCGCCTGTCGGGGCCTGCCCGCCCGACCACCCCGTTAATGACTGCAGTCGCCGCTCGCTGCCCTTCGCCCGCCTTCGATGCCCCTCGCTGCCCGTACTGGTTCCGCGTTCGCCTTCGCTCGCTGCCCTTCGTGGCCCCGTTGCTGCCCTTAGTGGCCCCGTCGCTGCCATTTGTGGCCCAGCATGATTTGCCCTTCGTGGCCCCCGCTCGCACGCGCCCGTCTTGGCCCCATACGCGTGCCCTTCGTAGCCCCGCTGTCACCCTTCGTGGCCCCCTCGCTGCCCTTCGTGGCCCCTTTGCTGCCCTCAGTGGCCCCGCTGTCGCCATTTGTGGCCTCCTGTACGACTGCCCTTCGTGGCCCCCGCTCGCTCGCGCCCGTCAGGGCCCCATATGCATGCCCTTCGTGGCCCCGCTGTCGCCCTTTGTGGCCCCCTCGCTGCCCTTCGTGGCCCCGGTGCTGCCCTCTGTGGCCGTGGATTTTATGCCCTTCGTGGCCCACGCTGGCTTTTCTCACGATTTACTTGGGAATCGTGCTATCGCTCGAGACTTCCTCGCGATTCATACAGGACCCACGCTTCAGCAACCCGCCTGCTCGACCTCGTCGCCGCATGGGCCCGCCTTCCCGACCTGCCAGCTATGGGTCTGCCCACCCGATCTGCCCGTCTGGTTCTACCACTTGTTATCTGCTCCTTGCCCCCCTCCTAATTTCTCTCGTGCTCCATTCTTCTCCCTCCCCCTTCCATCCGTCCTCTCTTCTCTTGTTTTAGAGGCTGCACTGGATACGCGTGACAGGTAAGGAAGATATACCCCCAAGCGGGTACGATCGAGGACGACGAGTGCGGGTACCGAGGGTTTGGGATATACGTATTGATTGGCACGTGAGCAGATATGAGCGAACAGTCTCGACATGATTGTTGCTGCTGTTGCTGCTGCTGCTGCTGTTGTTGTTGTTGTTGTTGTTGTTGTTGTTGTAGTTGTTGTTGTTGTTGTTGTTGTTGGTGTTGGTGTTGGTGTTGGTGTTGGTGTTGGTGTTGGTGTTGTTATTATTATTATTATTGAACATTATTAATTCTAAAGAATAATTATTGTTGGGACCCCTGGTGCACGGCCCCCCTGCGCCGCCTAGGCCGCAGCTACATTTTCATCATTTTCGTGAGGAAGCCTCAGGTAATTCGATGTGATCAAGATCCGGTTGTTTTGTTCCCCCCCGCTTTCCCTTGCAAAAAACACTATAAAATGACATTTCTTGTTCTAATATAATCAAATTTCAAGAATCCCTTGCAAAAAATAAGGTAAAGTGGACATTCGCGCGCGCAAGACGAAATCCTTCCAAAAGCTTAGTGTTCGGAGCGATTTTAACATAAAAACATCAAAAAACCAATGGTTTTTCAACAAAAAAATGTCAAAATCTCATCCCGCGCGCTCTTGCGGATTCGTAGGAAACCCAACACTTTTTAAACATTTCTGTCAAACGGGCTTTTGCGAGCAACTTTTTCGAACTTCTGCGACAACGGTTGCGCACCTGCCAGGGCCATCATCCCTGTCAAATAATACCATGCGGGACACATTCGTTTTTTCTTCGCGCGCGCACGCCGTCGTCGTCGGCCGCGGGGCCCTGAATAGTAGCCACGGTCGTCCGCATGCCACGAAGTGAAGTGTCCGAACGTCATAGGGCGGGAAGCTGGGTGTGGGTGGTGGCGAAGAGTCGTTTGGAAATTTGGTAGAGCTTGAACCGGCCCCCCCACAAAGTGGGGGCATTGCCCGCCTCCTATGAAAACCCTGGCACTGGTGAGAACGGAGTGTCCCCACGTGCTAGTAATTGTTGTTGTTGTTGTTGTTGTTGTTGTTGTGTTTGTTGTTGTTGTTGTTGTTGTTGTTGTTGTTGTTGTTGTTGTTGTTGTTGTTGCTGCGTGTGTGTGTGTGTGCTTTTACCCCCCCAGGCGGGCCTCTCTGGGAAAAAGGCTTCGCCAATGGAGGGCGCGTGCTGCGAGGACACTAAAGAAATGCTACCCGACAGCAGAAGAGTATTTTATCACGCCCCAGTGTGAGCAAGACCCAGCGGCGGATAATGCACGAGAGCGTAGTATGCGTGTAAGTGGGAGTAGGGTGGGTAGAGCGGAGTGTATCTAGCTTCGATGCGCGAACATTCCCACCCACCTATCCAATCATATTTTGAAGCCTCTTGGATCCTCTTGAGGGCCTCTTGAGGGCCTCTTGGGGGCCTCTTGGGGGCCTCTCAGGGGCCTCTTGAAGGCCTCATGCGGCTTCTTGGGCGCCATGAGCAGGGCCTCCTGGCGGTCTCGGGGGCTATCATGGCACACGAGGGCTCGTGGGGCCAGTCCAGGTTCCTCCCTCCAGGACCGAAAGTGTTGAAACACACATCGTCTGTACAGAGACTTCGAAGGGACCTGATGACTCTCTACCCGATTCCTACGGCACGGTGGCGGATATTCGAGTGGAGTGCAGGGTAGCCAGGTCACGTCATGCATAGGCTGATTGGAGTAAGTTGTTCGACTAGTTGCATTCCTATTGGCAGACAGCGACTGCAGGAAATTCATAATGGTGTCTCTCATTCTCCCACTGGTGGGCTTTATCCGACGAGACCAGGAGGAGCCTCCTTAGTAATGCTCCCACCTTCTTGAGCGCGCCCTTGGCTAGAAAGCAAGGGGAGGTCCGGGCTGGGCCCCTTGGGTCTCCTCGCCGTCGTGGGAGGTCCCTGCGGGAAGGGTGCCGCAGGCAGGCATCGCCTGCATCCCCTGGATGTTCAACACCATGCTGGGCTCGAAGGGTGTCACGGACTCTGCGGTGTATGCCATCCTGAACGCGAACTACATGAAGGCAAGGCTGGAGCCGCACTTCAACATCGTGGCGACCAACTCCTTCAGCAAGTGCTCGCACGAGTTCATCATTGACTGCTCGAACCTGAAGAGGATCGAACATGAAACATCTGCATAAACATACACCTTCGTAGGTCCGCGCGGATTGCTTGGACCGGGTCTGGACCCCTCAGGCGTCGCTTCCGGCGCCGCCAACTGCGCGCTCCGCGCGCCTGGGAGGAAGGTCCAACGCCGATCCAAGAAATCCGTGCAGACCTCCGAACGTTTCTGCTGATGCCGCTTGTCTTCTGCTAGAGGAAGAGCGGGGTTGTGGAGGAGGACATCGCGAAGAGGCTGCAGGACTACGGCTTCCACGCTCCGACGATGTCGTGGCCCGTGCCGCACTCCCTCATGGTGGAGCCGACCGAGTCCGAGGACAAGGCCGAGTTGGATCGCTTCTGCGACGCCATGATCTCCATCAGGGAGGAGATCAGGAAGATCGAGGACTCCAAGAAGAACAACGTGCCTGCACTTTCGGAGGTCGGCGCGAACTTCTTGGACCAGCGCTGGATCCTCCTCCCTGGCGCACGGAGCGTGACAGGGGGGGCGCCCAGGGGTCCAACGCTGATCCAAGAAATCCGCGCGGACCTCCAACTGTTATGTTTAAAACACATCTTTCTACATGCAGATATGTATGTATGTAACTGCGTAACATAAACGAGTAGATCCCCCTGGGGTGGCCCAGTTCGCAACCATCCGTGATCACTTTTCGGTACCGTCCCGGTTCGCTTCCCGGAGGCGGCCTGGAGGGGCCAAGGGGGCCCCAAAACGGAACAAGAAAGCTCCAGAAGCGCCCAATAGGGTCCAAGAGGCCTCCAAGACAGCTCAAGAGCGCTCCAAGACGCCCACGATGGCCCCAAGACGGCCCAAGAGGCCCAAAGAAGCCTCAAGAGCGCTCCAAGGGACCCCCAAGAGGGCCCAAAGAGGCACGTATCATTTACTTTCCTTGTGTTTTTGTATGAGCTTCTCGTTCTCGCATGGTGAGCTTCCGACGCTCCAAGATGGCCCTGAAGGCTCCCAAGACCGCCCCAAGACGGCCCAAGAGGCCCCCAAGAGGGCCCCAAGAGGGCCCCAAGACAGTCCAAGAGGGCCCCAAAACGGCCCAAGAGGCGCCCACCATGGCCCGAAAGGGCCCCAAGAGGGCCCCAAGATGGCCCCAAGAGGGGCCCAGCAAGAGCCCCCCAAGAGCTCAGGGGAAGCTTTCGAGAGGCCCAAATCATTGACTAACCATAAGAAATCTATAATGTTTGTGCTCTCGCATTTCCGCTTCCGATGCGCTCCCGAGGCTTGCGCGTGTGCCCTAAGGGAGCCCCAAGATGTCCCTTAGAGGCGTCCCAGGCGGCGCGAAGGGACCAAGAGGCCACAAGAGGTGCCCATGACGCCCGAAGATGCACCACCAAGGCCCCAAAGACGCTCCGAAGAGGCCCCAACGAGCCCCCAGGAGCTGCCCCAGAGGTACCCAGCGCCGAAGAGGGCCCCGAGAGGCCCTCAAGAGCTCCCAAGAAGCCCCAAGAGACCCCAAGAGGCCCCAAGAGACGCTTCCAACATGATCCAGGAAGGCTTTCAAGGCACCCCGAAGACGTCCCCGGGAGACTGCGCCGAGACATCCCAGATGGCGGCAAACCCAGAGGAGGCGGCTCCTTTCTCCTCGTCCCTCCCTTTTCCCTGACTCCGCTCTCCTCCTCCCTCTTCCCCGCAGCGTCCATCCCCACTCCGCCTCCCTCACCCAGCATCCTGCCCTACTAAGTGGTAGGAGGCCCAGTTTGAAAAACAATGGAAGTTCACTTACATTTTTTTGTTCAAGGTCGACCCATCCTTCGTTGCCTTCTGTCCCAGGCTTTGGCGTGCCCAGAGTGCGTTTCCGTTTTCCCCATCCCTCGTTGCCTCTTCTCCTTGCGCTCTCTCTTGCTCTTGGTTCTCCTGCGTCTCCCGTTCCACATCGTTCCTTTCCTTCTGAATCCCTCCTTCCCGCAGCCCGCAGCCTCATTTTCCCTTCTCCCTCTTCCTCGTCTCTCCTTCGCGCCTTCCTGTTTTCGCCTCCCTCATGCGTTCCGTCTCCCCCACCCCTCGCCGTTCGTTCTCCCAGATCTCTTTCGTGCTCTTGGTTCTCCTGCGTCTTCCGCTCGACATCCTTCTCCATCCTTTCCCCTATTCTTTCCTCCCTCCTCCTCGTTTCTCCTTCACGCCTTCCCCCTCCGCCTCCCTCATGCGTTTCCGTCTCCCCCATCCCTCGCTGTCCGTCCTCCCTGATCTCTCACTTGCTCTTAGTTGTCCTCCGTCCCTCTTTCCACGTCCTGCTCCTTCCTCTCCTTCTCCCTCTTCCCCACTGCGCTTTTGAGATGCCTCTTGGAGGCTTCTTGGAAGCAGTTTTGAACCCTCTGGGCCTCTTGCGGGCCTCTGTGGGCCCTCTTGTACCCTTCCTGGGAGATGCCCAAGAACTCGCCCCATGATGCCCGAACAATGCCTCAGACGTCTGGAAGACAGTTCAACGCACCCCCAAAACAGCCCGCCAGGTTTCCATGGGTACCCTGGAGTCGTCCGACAACGTTCGGCCCAACGCGTCTTACCGCATCAGGCCCCTCTTGGGGCCTTCTTTGGGCATCATCGGGACTTTTTGGGCCGTCTTGCGGCCCTCCTGAGGCGTCGGTGAGTCTTCTGCGGCCGTCTTGAGCCACCGTCGGGAATATCGAAGGCGACAACCATCTCTCCCTCGCAAGCTCACAGCACATCATAGGATGCTGGCCTCCTCAAAGCCTCTTGGGAACGCGCCGGAGGCTTTCTTGAAGCGTCTGGGAGGCCTCTTGGATTTTGCGAAGGCCATCTTCAGCGGATCTTCTTCGGGCCCTCGTGAACCTCTCTGACACCGTCTTGGGTGCATCTCAGGCTGTTTTGGAGGCCCCTTGGGCTGTCATCATACCTCTTGGAGGCCCCCGGGAAGGAGTATTCACATATGGAGGGTATCCTAAGGTTGGCCCATCCAGCCTGGCTAGAACGTGGAGATCCGAAGCCAGGGCTCCTTCGAGCTGCCTCCCTTGTACGTTTCCAAGTTCCCCGCCTTGGGGGCCTCCGAGAGCGTCCAGAGAGGGCTTCAAGATGGGCGCGAGAGGCCCAAGAGGCCCCCCAAGATGAGCCAAGAGGGCCCAGAGACGGCCTAAGAACGCTTCAAATATGCCGAAAAGAGTCTCAGAACGCTCCACAGGGCACCAAGAGGACCCCCAAGAGGTCCCGAGGAGGCCAAACTCATGCATTGTCCTTGGGCGTTTGAGCGGTTGTAGCGTTATCGCTTTTTCGGCATTCCAACGCTCCAAGACGGCCCGAGAGGTCCCCATGACAGTACCAAGACAAATACGACCCAAGAGAGCGCCAAGACGACCCACGAGGCCTCAATACGGTCCCTAGACAGGGGCAAGAGCGAGGACCTAGTCCGACATTTCGAGCCCAGACGCCAGGAACCCCAGGGAGGCCCCGAGGCGACCCCAAGAAGTCCCAAGAGGTCACCAGGAATCCCCCAACAAAAACCGAAGAGGCCTCACCCATCAGAAACCCCCAAGAGCACTCCAAGAACGTCCCCCCAAAGCATCCTCCCTTAGGCTGCCCTGGGTCCTCCTCGTGGCTGCCTTGCGCGCCTTCCTGGAGCCTTCCTGGGCGCTTTCGAAAAAAAACAGCTGGGGGATTCGCGCGAAGTCGTGCTGGACGTCGCCTCCATTAGAAGAGTGAACCGCGTCATCTGTCTCATACCTTGTGTCGTATAACATCTTGACGCTTCCCAGCAAGGCACAATACGGCCTAAGGGATCCCCAAGGCCGCGCCCGATACGGCTTCGACTGACCTTGGCAGCCCTTGGATGATTTGAGTTGCCCCATGTCATTGGCCCCAGGGTTACCAAAGGACCTCCCAAACACATCCGAGATAGTTCGAGGGGCCCTCGAGACGCCCAAGAGATCTTCAAAACCGCTGATGACGGTCCACAGGCCACGAGCCTCCCGAAGCCTCCCAAAAGTTATCCTCGGGCAGCTGCTCGGTGTATCTGCTCAGAGCAGAAGGATTTCTGAGGGCTTGCTTGTCCAGCGACTCTAGAAGCGTCCATCAGGGAGTACGCTCCCGTACGGTGATCCTTGCGGAACGATGCTTATCCTCATTCAATCTTGTCATGCTGGCTTGGGCTGCCCTGAACCTCAGCGCACGCGAAGCGCGTGTTGTTCTCTCTCTCTCTCTCTTTTTTTTTTTTTTTTTTTTCTCTCTCTCTCTCTCTCTATATATTGCTTCTTCCAAGGACGGCACGTGGCCCATGGATGACAATCCGCTGAAGAACGCTCCCCACACGCAGGGCGAGGTCGTGAACAACGAGTGGACGCACCCCTACACTCGGGAGGAGGCGGCCTTCCCGATCAAGTGGATCCTCGAGCGCGGCAAATTCTGGCCTTCCGTGGCACGCGTGGACAACTCCCTCGGCGACAGGAAGCTCGTCTTGCGCCTGGCCCAGTGAGGTCTTGGAGAGTCAACTTGTTCAGAATCTCGGGGTGAGAAGGCTTCCGTGAGGCTTCCCCAACAGCTGGGATATCGTAATTTTGCGCATCCGACTATGTGCGCGAGGGTCCATGGCTGTTGGTTCGTCTTCTCACGACATGTGTTGCTTCTCTTGCTCCTGCGGGCAACATTCAACATCGAGCTGACAGTGACGCCACTTATCACGGCAGATCGAAGCCGAAAAGGTTCACATACATAGTTTTCCGTATGTTTTTGTGTTTTAATACCGGACATGCAACCATCGTGAACGCCGGATTCGAACCGTTCGCTTTAACCAACGCCCACATTCAAGCCGAGACATACCGTGAATTTGAAGATGAGGTTGAAGACAACGCTATCTCTACAGCTAAAGCTGTACAGGCGTTCAACTTTTAAACGCATGCCATCCGAACGACGACCACTGCTGCAGCTGGAGGTACAGCTGGAGGTAAAGGTGAAGCGACCGCCTCAGCTAGAACGACATATGATCGAACGCAAATTCGAAACGTTTGTCTGGAACCTGATCCGGAGCGGTGGCCAAGCTGAATAAGCGCAGAAATGTTGGATCAAGCCAGATGATGCTTCATCTGAGGCTGAACACGCAGATGGGGCTGATCCTGACAATTCGAAAATTGCTCCAAGGGATACCTGCAGCAGGTGCATCGACACCGCACACACACACACTTTGTAACCAACCGCCGCAAGATGGTTGGGTGGGCCATCGTCGAGTTTGGCCAGCTCGGGAGAGATGGAATCATGTTCTGTCGAGGCCAAGTACTGCCCAGTCCCAGTGCGCGCCCAGTGATGCCAAGGGCTTCCTGGGCCCAGTGCGCGCCTGGCAAGGCCAAGGACTGTCTGGTCCCAGCGCGCGCCAGTGCGCGCCCGGTTCCAGTCCGCGCTTGGTGCTCCTTCGGTTGACTGCCAGAACCGACCACAACGCTGTTTAGCTTGGTTCGGGCCTTTGTTTTGTCGTTCTTCCTTTATGGATCGTTTCTTTGTTCGTTTCGTTTGCATTGGTTTCGTTTGGGTTTCGTTTCGGTTTCGTTTTGAGCATTACTTTGTTCCCAACCATCCTGTGGTGTTGGGCCTGCGTTTTGAAGAGACAGCGCCCGCGTTCCTCCTCCTCCTCCTCCTCCTCCTCCTTCTCCTTCTCCTCCTCCCCCTCCTACTCCTCCTCCTCCTCCTCCTCCTCCCTCCTCCTCCTCCTCTCCTCCTCCTCCTCCTCCTCCTCCTCCCTCCTCCTCCTCTCTCTCTCCTCCTCCTCCTCCTCCTCCTCCTCCTCCTCCTCCTCCTCCTCCTTCTCAAGGCCCAGAGGCAGAGGCCACATGCGCCCACCCCGCCCGCCGCATGTCCATGTCAGGACACCCATCAGACGGTTCGTGACCCCATTTTGGGAGCTCCACCGAAGGCCCCATTGGCAGAGTCCAACTTCGCCCACCCCGCCCACCTCAAGTCAGGTCCGGCACACCCCTCACACGGTTCGTGGTCCCACAGGGAGCTGGGCCGAAGGCCTCAGAGGCAATGTCCACATGCGACCACTTCGCCCACCGCATGTCCATGTCAGCACACCCCTCACGCATTTCGTGGCCCTATTGGGGGCTCCACCGACGGCCCTAGAGGCAACGTCCACATGCGACCACCCCGCCCGCCGCATGTCCATTTCGGCACACCCCTCACACACATTTCGTGGCCCCATTTGGAGCTCCACCGACGGCCCCATATGCAAAGTCCACATTCGGCTCCCCGCCCGCCGCATGTGCATGTCAGCACACCCCTCACACGGTTCGTGGTCCCATAGGGAGCTGGGCCGAAGGCCTCAGAGGCAATGTCCACATGCGACCACCTCGCCCACCGCATGTCCATGTCAGCACACCCCTCACGCATTTCGTGGCCCCATTGGGGGCTCCACCGACGGCCCCAGAGGCAATGTCCACATTCGACTCCCCGCCCACCGCATGTCCACGAGACGGAGGAGGGAGGAGGAGAGAGGGAGGGAGGAGGGAGGAGGAGGAGGAGGAAGAGGAGGAGGAGGAGAGGAGGAGGAGGAGGGAGGAGGAGGAGAGCAGGAGGAGGAGGGAGGAGGAGGGAGAGGAGGAGGAGGAGGAGGAGGAGGGAGAGAGAGGAGGAGGAGGAGGGAGGAGGAGGGAGAAGGAGGAGGAAGAAGAGGAAGAAGAAGGAGAGGGGGAGGAGGAGGAGGAGGAGG
Source organism: Prorocentrum cordatum (assembly GCA_963575745.1). Taxonomy (NCBI): domain Eukaryota; class Dinophyceae; order Prorocentrales; family Prorocentraceae; genus Prorocentrum; species Prorocentrum cordatum. Next base: position 554,668 of record CAUYUJ010022615.1, on the reverse strand, counting down.
AAAGGAGGATACTGGCGGATTACACAGCCTTGAGGGTGGCTGGCCCCTGTTCGAGTTGCCACCGTAAAGAGCGTTACTTCTCGGTGGTGTCTGGGATAAAAGAGGCGGCCACCAACCGAGAGGGGTTAGGAGCAGGAGCAGGAGGAGGAGGAGGAGGACGGTGCCAATTTTCTCTTTGTTGATGCGAATGCCAGGCTAGGGAACATAACTTCGGTTGCGGTCGGACAGTCAGGGTACCGCCAGCCAGAAGACGGATCATATTCGTTGATGCATGACTTCCTTCTCGAGACGGAGTTGAGAGCTGCCAACACGCTTGTCCCTTCGCTCAAAGACGGCATCTCATGGATTTCTCCCACGTGACACAAGCCCCATCGTATTGATTATGTTGTATTGTCAGATGATTGGCTCCCGGCAGCGATTGATACCAGCACGATGTATATCATGGACCGCAATCTTGACTGCCAGGGTCACAAACCTGTCGTGGTCTCAATATGTTCTAGGAGTGCAGCCAGGTGTACCTCAAAAAAGGCCCTCTTCAACAAGGACGCCCTCGGAGAACCGGATCAGGTCAACACCTTCAAAGAGATCCTCCACACGGCCCCCATCATTAAGGCTGATGTAGACATCAACATGCATATGAGCTTGGCGATAAAGGGGGTATTCTGGAGGCCGCGCACATCGCGTTCCCGCCCGTAAAGGCCCCCCCAACCAAACCGTATGCATTTTTGGAGCTCCTCGAGGTCATCAATCAAATTTAGGCGGCAAGTACGGCAAGCTATCAGAGGCTGGCACCAGGGCAACCCCAGCAGGTTACATGTTATGGTTTCCGCACTCATGTCGTGCGTCGGCCCCCAAGGACCTGAAGACCTGCATTGGGTTTTCCATCGGGATGTTTTCTTGGAGGCAGTCGAAAGCAAGTATTTTGAAGAGCTCCCAGTGCCATGCTTAGCAGGTGCCGCTGGGACCTTCCTGGACTCCACCAGAAGTGTGCTCCGTAGGCTTCTGAAGGCTTCTAAGGTCCAGTTGTTGGAAGAGTTTGCGCAGCAATTGAAGCTTGCCAAGGCCTCCCACGCCAGTAAGGTTGAATGGCAGGTTATTCGGGAACTCATGCGCTTTGGCGGGCACCAGGAGAAAGCGGCAAGACCAGGCATTGGAATTCGCTCAGGTGTGGACGGTGACACAATCATGGATCGGCAACAGCTTGCACTCGAACTCATTGTACACTTTGCAGGAATTGAAAAATGTGACATCATTACAGACGAGCATTTCATGGAACGCTACAATACATTTGAATGGTCTGAACATGCTGCGCGAGCGATCTAATGACATGGTCATGACAGTCCGTGAGTTAGTACACATGATCAAATGCTCCCAAACCGGCAAGGCCCCAGGACCAGATTACGCAAATATGGATTTATTGAGAGCAGCCCCAGAGCACCTTGTTGACCTGCTCCTGCCACTCTACACGAAGACCAAGGCGGCCCCGATCATTAACTTCAGGAGCATCATGCTTGGCGCGCTCATAACCAAGATGCACCACACGTTTCTCCGCACCCGTATCATAGAAGCGTCTAATATGTTGATCAACCAGTTCCAAATGGGAGGGTTGGCATTGAAAGGTACAGACACAGCTTCCTTGATAGTGACGTCAACCGCTGCTGCAGCGAGGCAGAGAGGTCACACCATGCTCATGCTTTTCGCAAACCTCAAATCAGCCTTCTATTCTGTTTTGAAGGGCTTTCTTTCAAGGCACGCTCAGAGCACGGGCCAATTGGAGCCGGCGCTGGACGCCATGGACATCCCGTTGGCATTGCAGCCGCTTTGTGACAGTTTGATGGCGGCTCCTGCACTCCTCCGCCTGGTCGGCAACCCGCACCTGCTCGTTAGTACAGTTCATGCACTTAACAGCACATGGTTCCAGGTCGAGGGGGCCAAACAAGTTGTGCAGCCATCGGGAGGTACCAGACCTGGAATGCCCCTCGCTGATTATTTGTTCAATGCTGCCTTTTCTCCAATGCAGTGCAGCATCAGCGATGGGCTGAGGAAGCGCTAGCTGACACGAAGTCGTACGTCGACGACCTCGTGTCCATAGTTGAATTTACCTGAGCCACGAATTGGCGAGAAGTTGTTAAATAAGTCGCCACAATGGCCCACGAAGAGGCCACGCCGAGGGGGTTTGCAGAAATTTAAAGCAGGGGGAGTCCGAGCTCCTCCCGATGTTCTTCGGAAAGGTTCACGCAAAGCTCGTCTTGAATTTGCGCACAAGCATGAGACAGGGATCCTGGTCGGGGCCTATGGGGTCACGCTCGCACTGACAACTACATGTAAAACAGCATTGGGAGCTATCTGGAGCAGGGGATGTCTATGGGACCCGAGAGTGCTCATCATTGCCATCAAGCCCAGAGGCCCTTTGGAGTGCTAAAGCGTATTGTCTTCAGAACCAACGCTCTAGATGAAAGCCGCAAGTTGACGTTCGTGCCCAAGTTATGTGCACCGCACATCTTGAACAACGGGCATGCGTGGGCTGCATTAGCGAAGCTTCAGAATCAAAAAATGGAGGCTCACGTCTTGGCGCCGTTCAGATATGCGCCTGGATCTATATTTGATGGTCGAGCGGCCCAGAACGTGTCTGCGCACAAGCTACTGCTGCACATGCGACAGCTACCACATGAAGGAGTGGTTCGCACGAGGGGGCTTCGCATGCCGCCACGTCTTTTTAACCTCTGTCCCCTGTTGTTCTCCTTCTCTTCGAAAGTGTATGTGACGTGCCAGGCGCATGGGCGCGTCGACTCTTGCAGGATCTTGAACGGCTAGCTGCCAATGTGTCTCTCCCCAAGCTCATGGGACCACTTGGCCCGTCTCGCACATGGCTTTTGCTCGTGCGTGAGAGAGGGGTGCGTTTTTGGAAGCGAATTTGTCGGCAAGCTGAGCGCAACCTCATGTTTGCAGCCAACATTGATGTGCAGCGCAGCGCGTGGGCAGATGACCTCAGGCACGCGCGCGCCATGGTCGGCCAGCATCCGCCTTCCTCCGTCGCCCCCCTCCCCCCCGTCATGCTTTGGCCATGCCGTGAACGCGACGCAGTTCTCAAGGCCGAGGTTTCGTGGTCAGTGCCCTTGGCGAAGTGCCATCCACAGCTGGGGCTTGCTGACCAGTGCGCCATCGGTTCGGTTTGCCAATCGTGCTGCTTGGCATTTCACACGAGACCCAGACTTCTTAAGCGCTTCCGCCGTGGAGCCTCGAATTGTCTTGCTAACATAGTTGCAGCGCTGGCCCCCGTGCCTCGCGCGCTCTTGCAAGAAGCGAAAGAGGAGGATGCCATTTTTACCCGCAGTTTTCGTCGAGCAGGCTACTACAGTGCAAAGGCCACGCCGTCTCCGTTGCCGCGGGCTGGGCCCGGCTTGAAAAGCGCCGCTCGCGTGCTTGGTCTCCCAGAGACCGTGCTGGGGGCTTCGCGTCGGCCCGCCCCTTCTGCAACGGGGGCCAACAGAGTCGATGTGCCTGCGACGCCATCATTTATCCACTCGTACGTTCTTTGCGTCACGTCTACGTCACGTTATGTAGGCGACTTCCAGTTTTCATGCGACGAGCTTGCGCAGAACGAACCTTTGGATCTGTGTGTGCTCGCTGTCCCTGTGCAGAGCTTGACGCGGCGCGCATGTAGATCGCACCTGCTTGAGCTCATACAACCTAAAGTAGTCGTGGCACTTGTTGTGCTCATTCGGTGTCGAATGTGGGAATATCGTTGGATGCCGAAGTGCAGTCCCGGACCCACGCGCTCACAGTTGAGTCCATGGGGCCTAGTCGGGCTGCCACCTCGTGCCGCCGATGATGTATCATGCTCCAGCGTGCTCTGTCAGTTCATGTGGGCAGCGGTTGCAGCAGCGAAGACAGCGCAGGTATCAACCCTCGTGATTGCCAATTGGCAAGCAAGCTCGCCATCTGGCCCTTCCATGTGGGACATGCCAGAAGTCCAATGGATAACTGAGCATGCTTCCGCGCATCATTTTGTACTGCCAGATACTGACATCTCAGACTTTCAGTTGCGTGCTGCCTCTCTTGAGTTTCCAGCCGTGTGCCTCGATGATGTTGCAGCGTTGCATGGGTGCGAACTTGCATCGACGTGGTGTTGGCCTAAAGCGTTGACGCGTCATGTTGCGAGAGTTGTTTGCAGGGCCACGTCTGGACTGGTCCCGAGAGAGGCGAATCCAATGTGTGTGCCCGAGGCAATGGTGCAATGGTACCATGCCTCATTGGACCCATGTGGTCCGTGCGGGGAGAGGGACTTGCTGGGCTAGGCCCGGCGCCCCTTTTGCCCCGTCTTGTTGCATGTGTTGTACATCGCAGACATCATGCCCGCAGAGGTGGCCGCAAGAGGAGGACGAGGAGAAGGAGGAGGAGGAGGATGAGGAGGAGGAATAAGAGGAGAAGGAGGAGGAAGCGGAGGCGGTGATGCCAGGGAGGTCCACCGAAGGCTTCAGCAGGGTCCAGACGCGGCTCCCGACTGTTGTGACAAACCCCTCACACCTCTCGTGGCCCCATGCGTAGAGGGCTCTCCCAAGCGGCTGGGGCAGTTTGCGGCGCGCGCGAAGCGGTGCAGGAGGGAGGCGACGGCGTTTGCCCGGGAGCTAAGCTTCACCGAGTTTCTTCGTGCGGCCTGATCTGGGGAGCTGGCCCGCCCGAGCAGCGCCTTCTGTTGATTGGATTGTCCAACCGTTTGGCCTCGCGCCACGGGCGACCCGCGCGCGTCGCTGGAATGTCTGGGGGCGACCAGCGCGCGTCGCGGGAAGTCCGTACTGCGCTCTGCCCAGCGCGTCGCTCGCTCGTCGTCGCTCTGCCCAACGACCGGAGCCTTGCCTGCTATCGGCCAGCCAGCTAGCTTTCTTTGCTCCGCGCAGCAGACGACCCGCGCGCGTCGCTGGGACCCCTTCGGGGCGACCGGCGCGCGTTGCGGGGACTCCGCGTGCGCTGCGCCCGCAGCCTTGGACTTTGGAGTGCGCGGGCGAAGAGGAAAAAAAAGGGAAGTCCCATCTTGGGCGGTTTAGTTTTCCTCGTGCCCCCCCCATCGAACAGATCACGGACAGAGGAAGCCGCGCCGAAGGCCCTACAGGAAAATCCGCCGAAGGCCCCAGTGGCTGAGCCCGCGTGCCGCCGCCGTCCCTTTTTGGCACATCCCTCACACGTTTGGTGCCCCCATGAGGAGCTCCATCGAAGATGATACTCACGACTGCGGTATTCAGAACTGCATATGCTTGGGTCTTTCGCCAAGCTACATCGTTGTAGCCGGTGCTCGGTTGATTGGAATCCTGGTAAGTGATGGCCGAAGGCGGTCCAGTCCCAGTATGCGCCCATCCTCACTCGTGGGCGAAAACATCTTCGCATCCGCGGCCTGGCCGTGACCCCGCGGGTGCGGGGCGTTCTTTCGCGGATCCTGCGCGCAGCGTATCCGCGCGACCGCGCCTCCGCGGGATCGCGCCCCAGAGTCCAGACCGCGAGGGCGCGGACACAGGCACGTTCGCCGCTCGTGGCTCACTGGGGCCAAGGTGGGGCTGCTTGTGGGGGTGGTATCTTCGTGCGGGGTGGCCTAATGCGGTCTGGTGCCAGCGTGCGCCGCGCCGCGGTGCCGTTCAATCGAGGCTCCCGGCGATGGCAGGATTCTTTCGCGAGGGGTGGCCCCAGGGCGGCTCGGGCCCAGCGTCCGCCCGCCCTCGCTGGCCTTCCTGGGCTTCGCAGCGGCGCGCTGTGGTACATGTAGCGATCCTCCTGAGGGGTCGCCCCAGAAGGTCGGAGGCCAGCGTGCACCCCCGCGATCACAATAGATGCAGTCGACCATGATAACGAAAGCACGCCGGTGCCTTTTTTGAAACGGGCCAGCGATTCGTGCCGAGTTTTTTTTCTGAGCCTCGAGTTGGCTCACTGGAGCTTCCGGCGCGGGAAGGAAGGCCAGCGCGTGCCTGCCCTTGGCCAGGGTTTTGTGGGGTTCCTACGGGATTGCCACGGGTTTTCTCGGAGATGTTGCGTGTGGCGGGATGCAGAGTGGGCGAGGCGGACGGAGGAGGCGGCGGAGCGGAGCGAACAGGTTGCAGTGCATGTTTTGTTTCCCTGCTGTGCCGCGCCTCTTGCTGCGTAAGGTGTCGCCGGGGCGCGGTCGGGGTTGTGGATTTTTTCGTGAGGGGTGGCGCGAGGCTGTCCAGTCCAGATCTGCGCCAGGCCCCGTCGTGGCCAGGCTGGGGCTCCTTGTGCGGGTGCAGGAGTCCAGGTGGGCACCCATCTTCGCTGGGGCCAGAATGCGGTGGGGGCGTTGGTATGGAGTGCGCCCAGGAGGCTTCATACCCTGGGGGATTCTTTATTTGATGAGGGCGGCAGTGGCATCCAGGGCCAATCCACGATAGGACTTCGAAACCCTGGGTTCGGAGGCGATGGGGGGCACGAGGAAGAAAAGGAACAGGCAAGTAAGGTGAGGAGAGGTGCGTGGTGGGCCAGAGGAGAATGACCCATGCCTTAGGCGGATGACGAAACCGGGTGCGACCTCCAAAGTGTAGCAACGGTAGTGCCCAAACACATCACATCTCATTGGTGACTGCATCATGTCCTGGTCAGGACTAAACTTATCGAAATCCAAGGTTAATTCCAGTCCTGACGCTCAAATTGAGGCGGTCGCCGCTAGTGCCAAGACTACCTTGGAAGGGGCATCGGGCGCGAACGCAATAGCGAAATCAAGGGCTAGAGCTAGAGATAGAGCTAGATCTAGGTCTACAGCGAACGCGACAGCGGAGGACGAAACACAAGCCAACGGTGGTCACCACCCCCAGTCTGATGAAAGCGGGACGACATTTCCTGCGTGGAGCTGGTGGTGAACCCACCGCCGGGCGTTCTCCTCGAGATGCACGGGCACTTCCGGCGCCGGGATGCGCCAGGAAAACCGACTGCACGAGTTGCCTTTGCTGTCCCCTTTGTCGGCCGACCCGGACCCCACACTTCATATCATCGGCAGCAGGTATGGGCAGAGGCTGGAGGCACAAGACGTGGCAGGCCCAGGCGAGAGCTGAGTACACTCGTGGCCAGGTGTCTTTCCAGCGCTCGGCCATTCCACGGCCGCGCAGGCCGTGCTTCTGCATGTGTATCCAGCTCGTGGCCTCCACATGTTCCATACATGATGCCAGCCATGCGTGCCCAGCTTCTTGGTATGCAGTTGTCCGCCAACTTGGTTCCCATCCTTTCACACTACCCTGCCCCTCTTTGAGGGGCGAGGGATTGGAGCAGGAGGAGCGGGAAGTTGCTGATTGACGTGTGCATTGGGAGCCTTCCACAGGTCGTTCGTTCTGATCCTGCCCCGCGTGGAGGCTCCAGGCGTCTCTGGAATTCGGTGAGGCAGTTTTGTAGGAAGCTTTTTGTGATATTTTGGGAGGCGCCGTGTCGGAATGCGTCTCGGTAGAAGCGGCCCAGGCCGAAGTGGCGGCCAGATATTTCGTTTGTGGACCGGCTGCTGCTATAAGCAGCAGTCGTGCCTCTAATACGTTTTCTGTGCCGCATGGGCCGGATACCTTCTACCTAATACAATTTTCGACCGGCTCTTTTTGTCCACGTGTTGGACGTTGAGCCGATGTTTAGATTCCAGCAGGTTGTGTTTCCGGCCAGGCTGAGTAATCACATATTGCGCAGGGGTCTAATATGGTACTGCGGCCTTCCCGCCAGCCGTTTCATTGTAGGAGACATGAGCGGTGACCAGGTAAAAGCCTGCCGGCCATGCCCCAGCTCTTGCTTCCCGACGTTCTTGCTCCTCTTGCTCATCTCGCCGCCGCTCCTCCTGCTCCTCCTGCTTCCGGCCCCACCCTCTTTGCAGGGCAGCGGACTTCGTTCTTTCGTTTGCTCTTCTTCTCTTCCTTCTCTTCTCGGATCGTCTTCCTTCTCTTGTTACTCTTGTTCGTCCTACGGATGCTGGCCAGTGTCGTTCCTGCTTCTGATCGTCCCCTGCCGGCTGCACGACGGGGACGTGCAGTACCCAATTTTTCTGGCCCAGCGTGTCCTCAGCAGCCTCTGGTGGAACCAGGCGTCCACGGGGAGAGAGGAGAGGGGAGAAGGAGGAAGAGGAGAAGGAGGAGAAGGAGGAGGAGGAGGCGGAGGCGGAGGCGGTGGCGGAGGAGGAGGAGGCGGAGGAGGATGAGGCGGAGGAGGAGGAGGAGAAGGAGGAGGAGGAGGAGGCAGCGCAAATAGCCACCAGGCAAACGCTAAAGTCTAAAGTGCTTGCTGCTGGTGAAGGTACCTGGAGTTGTAAGTCCCCAGCCGTGCAGAATGGCATGGCAGTGCGAAATCAGATACGTTCAAGTCGCCACGTTTAGCGTGCACGACCCCCCTTGAGGGACAAGACATTACTCGATTACTGTGCACGCTATACGCCGACTCCCCTGGTCAAAACCACCTTGGAAAAATACCAAGCCGTGCGTGCACGCTATACGTTGTCCATGTCTCAAAGCGGCCCTGCACGCTAAAGGTTTTTACATTGGCGATATGCGGCACGCTAAACGGACAGTCGCGCTGCACGCTATACGATTACTATTCGGCTCACCGCTGCACTCCGTCCCCTACCCTCCCTCCTTCGAGCGACATGCTTGTATGGCGCTCCTCGGGGGGTACACTATACGTGTTCTCCACCTCCAGCTCGCCATTCCACTCCGTCCCCTCCTCCGCTCCCCATCCGAATGAAAGTGTGCATGGCGCTCGTTTAGAGGAGGAGGAGGAGGAGGAGGAGGAGGAGGAGGAGGAGGAGGAGGAGGAGGAGGAGGAGGAGGAGGGGGAGGGGGAGGGGAGGGGGAGGGGGGGAGGGGGGGGAGGAAAGGGAGGAGGAGGAGGGGGAGGAGGAGAAGGAAGATGAGGCGGAGAAGGAAGAGGTGGAGCAGGAGAAGGAGCAGGAGGCAGAAGTGGCTCGGGCCTGCGGAGGCCGAAATGCCAAGTGTGGTTCCAGGGACTGCTGAGCCAGATCGACACTCTGAAAACGCAGGTGCATTCTAAACGTTTACGGACATCCGACGTGCACGCTAAAGGCGGCACAACCACGTACAGCGTGCACCCATTGTTCGAAGTACGCTCTTTTCGACCCCCGAATAGAGTGCACATCAAAGTCTCCATGTGCATTCTATCTGTGGCGGTTTGACCGTGACGCCGTCAGATATTTGGGTCTTCTTCTCAGAGGGAGCCTGGCCGATCCACAGCAGCCTGACTCCGTCCGTGACGGCCCTCTCGCCTCGATTCAAGACCGGGGCAGGCAGGCGGCCAGAGGGCGAGCCTCGAGAGTGATGGGGGTCGTCACGGAAGGGGCTCGGCACGGAATGCGTATGTGTGTACGGTAGGCCCGCGTCATGTCGACCAGCGGCGACCCTGTCGCCGGCGTTCAGCGTTGAACGCCGCCGGCGACCCATAATCGGTCGATGCCGAACGATCTGACATTTCGGAAACGGCCGACCGTTCAAGGTTGAACGATCCCCGCGGTGTCAGTGATTCACGCCCAGGGCAGCACGTCACGAATTTGCCGTATACGCGTGCCCTATCTTCGGCGTCGCTCCAATATACTGATACTATGTGTGCGTCGCCCCCCCTCAGGGGCGACGCGCGCACCGAGAACTCTTATAATATATGCGTCGTGGCGGGCGCTTTTTGGTCACACCGCTCGGGAAACGATGTACTACAAGATGGGTGTACTATATGTTCGGGTCGGACGCGCGCCTCCAAGGAGGACATCTAGTATCAGTGAAAGAGCGCGTTCTGTTCTGTGCCCTCTCCCGTGACGGAGGGGGGGGGGTTCGAACCCCCCTCCCTCCCCTCCCTCCCTCTCCTCTCTCCTTGGGCCAGCGCCTGCGTCGGCGGCGGTTGGCGGCGGCGGCGGGGACGACGATTTCCTTTTCTGGGCCGGCGCTGGCGCCTGCGGCGGCGGGCGGCGGCGGCGGGGAGCGTCGACGAGGACGACGGGGGTGGTGGTGGTGGTTGGTTGTGGTGGTGGTGGTGGCGGTGGTGGTGGTTGTGGTGGTGGTGGGGTGGTGGTTTGTTGTGGTGGTGGTGGGTGGTGGTGGTGGTGGTGGTGGTGGTGGTGGTGGTGGTGGTGGTGGTTTGGTGGTGGTGTGGTGGTGGTTTGTGGTGGTGGTGGGTTGTGGTGGTGGTGTTGGTGGTGGCTTGGTGGTGGGTGTGGTGGTTTGTGGTGTGGTAGTGGGTTGTGATGGTGGCGGTGGTTTGTGGAGGTGGTGGTGGTGGTGGTGGTGGCGGTGGTGGTGGTGGTGGTGTGGTGGTTTGTGGTGGTGGTGGGGGTTGAACTGCTGGTAGTGGTGGTGGTTGTGGCGGTGGTGGTGGTGTGGTAGATTGTGGTGGTGGTGGTCTGTTTTTGTGGTGGTGGCGGTGGTGGTGGTGGTGGTGGTGGTGCGTGGTGGTGGTGGTTGTGGTGGTGGTGGAGATGGCTGTGGTGGTGGTGGTTGTGTGGTGGGTTGGTGGTGGTGGTGGTGGTGGTGGGTTGAGGCGGTGGTGGTGGTGGTGGTGGTAGTGGTGGTACTCGTCGCTGCGTCCCCGCCGTCGCCGGCGCCAGCGCCAGCGCTGCTGGCGGCCGCCAACGCGGGCGCCAGCTCCGGCGCCGAAGGGGGGGGGGGCTTGAACCCCCCCCCACCCTTGGGAGGGGGGGGGGCCGGTTTCGGGAGAGGGGGGGGTTTGGGGGGAGGGGAGCCCCTGGTTTTGATCGACGGCGCCGAGTGTTGAGGGTGGGGCCCACCCCCCAGTTCGAAACGCGCCGCCGGATGTTCCCGAGGCAGGCGCCCGTGAAACGCGCTCTCTCCATATCAGTATGTCTCCGTGCGTCCCACATCTATGCTTCCCCATTCCCCCACCTGCCGCCATCCCAGCCCAAGGTTTTGACTGGCCAGGTTGGCGTGCGCGAGGCTGTCCTCCCCTGGAGGAAAAGCCTCATCGCAGTCGTCTCCATCCTGCATAACCCTTTGGTGGGCCAGGCTCCCTGACCCTCTCCGGCCAGTTGAGACAGCGGCGGCTCTCCCGCTCGGCCCAAATCTGTTCAAAATCGGTGCCTGGACCTCTCCAGGGGTCTGTCCCGACTTGCTCTTCCGAGGCGGATCCAGCCGTGGTGACGGGAAGCCCCCAGGAGGCCCAGAGAGGACGACAAGTGCAAAAGGGAGGGCCGCCGTCGTCTCGACTGGCCCTCCGCCGAGCCCCCTTCCGCACCGAAGGGAGGGCCAGGCTCCTTTACCCTTGGGTGGGTCAGGTCCCAGAGCTCACGACACCTTCCCCAGAGGTACTTCTGCGTCCCAGGTAAGTGTTTGATGGTCCTGGGGTTCGACACCTGATGGTGTGCCCAGGATGCCGAAATCGAGACCGACAAGGCTTTTTCATAGCAGCAAGCGTGAAGAGGCTGATCGAGGAGTAGGAGGTTGGCTAGTAGTAAGCTCGCCCCCCCCCCCCCCCCCCCCCCCAGCACCCCCAAACGACTGACTTGGTGGGTAGGAGGGGCATCCTCCTCATCTCCCTCCTCTCCTCATCCTCATCTCCTTATCTCCTCATCTTATCTCTTCTCCCCCTGCTGCTCCTCATCCTCTGCTCCTCATCCTCTGCTCCTCTCGCTTCCTCATCTTCCTCATCTTCCTCCTCACTCCTCACCTTCACCACCCTCGTCCTCCTCCTCCTCCTCCTCCTCCTCCTCCTCCTCCTCCTCCTCATCATCATCATCATCATCATCATCATCATCATCATCATCATCATCATCATCATCATCATCATCTTCCTCTTCTCCTCATCTTCATTTTCCTCACCATCCTCAGCTTCCTCCTCCTCATCTCCTTATCCTCCACATCTTCCTCATCCCCCTCATCCTCCAGCGATTGGGGCGGGGTGCGAGCATATGTTATTCGTATTCTTCCTCCGCCTCTCCTTCCCCTTCCTCCACGTTCTCTTCGTTCTCCACGTTGTGCAGTGGGTTTCAAGGTCGGCTTCAGACATTTTGCCATGACCTGCCTTCTAATAACTACCCCAGTGAAAAGCGTTGTGCTTTCCAGCTTTTCCAGCTTTCACCGCAGTGAGCCCATTGGAAAACGCTGTGTGTTTCCAGCTTTTCGAGCTTTTCCCAGAGACTACCCCATTGAAAAACGATGTGTTTTCCTGCTTTTCCTGTTTTTCGAGCTTTTCCCAGAGACTACCCTATTGAAAAACGATGTGTCTTCCAGCTTTTCGAGCTTTTCCAGCTTTTCCCAGCGACTACCCCATTGAAAAACGATGTGTGTTTCCAGCTTTTCGAGCTTTTCCCAGAGACTACCCCATTGAAAAACATGGTGTTTTCTAGCTTTTCGAGCTTTTCCAGCTTTTCCCAGAGACTACCCCATTGAAAAACGATGGGTTTTCCAGCTTTTCGAGCTTTTCCCGTCGTCGCCGTCGCCGTCCGACCAGACTCCCGTCCACGCCGAAGGGCTGGCCAGGGCGCCGGACTCCCCTCGCTTGGGCGCCAGGCACTGGCCTCCGGCAGGGTGGGCGACGCGGTCGCCGGGGCGCACGGCCTCATCGAGGGGCCAGCCTCCGACCCGCTCGGCTGGGTCTTCTTCCTGCCAGAGGCGCAGCCGCGGGGGGGGGCCTTCAGGCGCAACGCTGGGGTGGGTGGGTACTCGAATTGCACATTCGGTGGGAAGCCACGATGTCTTCGTGTATCTGCCGCAGGGTCGACGTGGATGGAATCATGATTCGACGCGGATCCGACGTGGACTCGACGCGGATTCGACGCGGATTCGACGTGGACTCGCGGATTCGACGTGGATTCGACGCGTTTTCGACGCGAGTAGCGACGCGATGGGATAGACAAGTTCCCCCGAAGATGCAACGTAAGATCAACGTTAGGGGGTTCGTCGGTTCGAGGTTTGAGGTTAGCGGGCGTCTTCGTCGGTTCTGGGCGGCTTTCCTGCCTCGGGGGGCCTTCCAGCGGCTGCGCCTCGCCGAGGCCGCTCCTGGTGCGTCTGGATCGTCCCGATAGGCCGCTGGAGAGGGTGGCAATGAACGGAGGACAATGCGCGGGGGGATGGGCTCGAGGGGGGATGCTTCGACCCCCACTCGCCCTTTCATCACCGATAGGGGCCCGATAGCCCGCGCCGCCCGGGAGCGTGCTGTTTCGGAATAAGTGCGGCCGCGGGGGAGGGGTGCCTCGCAAGTGTTCGCGGTTCGGTCGCATTTGCTGCGGTCGCAGTTGATGGGCCGATTTTCCACCTCCGCTGCCATAGGTAGGAGAGCGAGGGGGAGGAGGAGGAGGAGGAGGAGGAGGAGGAGGAGAGGAGACTTAGAGGAGAGGAGACTCAAGCAAGGTGATCAGCGCACACAGCTACCGTACTTCGATTGACATTTTTCGTGGTGGTTCACGGTCATGTCGGTCTGGCAGCGCGCATCGTACGATGGGTGGAGCTCGCCATGGGTTCAGTGCGCGCTCTGCAGCTCGTGGAATGAGTCCAAGAAGGGCAAGTTCTGGAAGTGCGGGGTAAAGAAGGATTTCGCAAAATCGTTCGCACTCGGAGGGCAGGGAGTGCAGCACCAGAATCAGCACCAGCACATGTCCCATCAGCAGTTGCAGCAGCAGCAGTTGCAGCAGCAGCGGCAGTCGCAGCAGCATCTGATCAGTCAGCAGTAACAAGTTGTGCAGCAGCAGGGGCAGCAGCAGAACCAGTTGCAGCAACAGCAGCACGTGCGGCCGCAGCCGCACACCATCACCCTCTCGTACTTCTGGCCGGCTCTTCCGACCAGCATGGGAGTGACCGCGGAGAAAGGGCAAGGGGGGATCGGCGCGGTCGACACCAACCCGGCTACTGCGACGGGTGGCGGGGGCAGTGCACACACACAGCAGCTCCGCCCGTGCCAACCTCATGCGACATCAAGGTCATGGAGGGCATGTTGCGGGAACTGCCCGACAACGGCCTCTTCGCCCCCACGCGCTCGCACTTGGAGGGGCAGATTGCCATGGCCAAGCGTGCCATTACGCTCAGTAAACCTCCGTCTGCACAGTTGTCGACGTGTGCAGCGGCGCTGGAGCGGGCACAGGGGCGGCGCCTCAAAGCGCAGAGTGCGCTCACGGAGACGCAGAAGGAAGCGGACGCGGCAAAGCTCGACGTGACCAGGCTGGAGAGCGAGTACACGCGGCTCCAGGCGCAGGTGACCTCGTCGTCGGGCGGCGGTCGCCGGGATTGCCTGCAGAGCATGTCCGAGGCTTTGAAGGACGTGTTGTCTGACATGCAGTCGTCGCCGGTAGTCCCGAGCCACATCGTGGAGGATGCCCAAACCGCCATGAACACGCTATACCAGAACCTCGTCGTCGTGGCGGCCGAGGCCCAGAAGGCAGCTGCCGCGCAGGCGGCGGCTCCGGAACCGGCGCCGCCACCGAGGAAGATGGGGAGGTCCAGTTCGTCCCCAAGCTTGTCGCCGTCGAAGGTCGCATCAGGCGGCCTGGATGACGACATGGAGTTGTGTGGTGCCCCTTCGAACGGGCATCGCCGGGTGAGCGGCAAATCGCCACAGAGTGCACTTGCAGCAGAGACACCGTGCGCTCTTGATTTTAAGTGCTGACAAACAGGGGAGGCTGGCGGAGCCGCCCTGGGACCTAGAGATGTTTCCTCGCTTCTGACTCCCCCCCTCCCCCCGACTCCTGCCAGGACCCCGGCCTTCAGTGGGCCCCAGGAGGCACAAACCGATCAGCCTATTGAATTCGTTTGTTGTTCAGCCAACGTTTGCTCGTTGCTTGACGGGCAGTGGTCTGCCCAAGATGTATCCGCCAATGGGCGGCTCCAGCTGCTTGAATGCGCCTTTCTGCGCGCTGGGATGCATGTCGTTGGTATCCAAGAGGGGGGGATTCAGCGTGACCAGCAGTACACAGGCGTTTCGTATGATATGTTCATTTCCAGTGCGGATGAGAAGGGGAATTATGGGTCGCAACTGTGGGTGCGACGCGGTGGCCCCTACGTCGTTGAGTCGTTCGTGCCGCGTGGCCCTCGCATCGTGCAGACTATTGGGCGGTGGAAGGGCCGCAAGGAGGTTGTTCATGTCTTCTCGTGCCATGCTCCACACAACGAGTCGCCTAACGAAGTAAAGCATTTGTTCTGGGACTCGCTTGCGTGCCACGTCGGCGGTGCCGGTAGGAAAGGTCAATCTGTCGTGGTGCTGATTGATGCCAACGCACGGGTGGGATCTGTTCAATGTACACACATAGGGCCGTGTGAACCGGAGGAGGAGAATGATAACGGCATGTTGTTTAGGTGTTTCCTTCGTGATCACAGGTTGTATGCTACTAGCACTTGGTTTGACACTGGTTACACGTGGAGGCATTCCAGTGGCTCTGCGCATCGCATTGATTATGTTTGTCTTGATGAGTGTTTGCACACATGTGTTCATGCATGCCGCGTGTTGTGTGATGTTGACCTGTCCAAAAACGCATGGGAGGACCGCCGGGCTGTGAGCGCGTCACTGAGTGTGGATTCGGCGGAAAACGCCGTTGGTGGTAAGAGTCGTGTGAGAGGGAAGAGCAGCATGTCGTTTGATGCCCGTGCCTTGGACAATGCACATATCCGCGGCCAGTCCGAGCGTGCAGTGTGGAATTTCGTGCCTGGACAGAATTGTTCTGTCGATGAGCACGTTGCTGAATTCAATGCGTTCCTGCTGACGCAAGCACGTCGGATCTTCGGGTCTCCACCAAAGTCGCCCTCCAAAGGGTGGATATCTGACAGCGCGTGGGAGTTGCTTCAGCACACCGGGCCTTGTCGTCGTGTCATGCACGTAGCGAGACAGCAGGGGAAGAAGTGGTATTTGCACGCGTGTTTCATGTTGTGGGCGTCGGCGCGCCCTGAGTCGTACCCCCCGGGCCGCCGACAGGACCATTACAGTCACCCATGCAGCCAAGACGTGTGCGGTTTTGGTTGGGTTGCCCTTGTTCGGTTTGCTGACATTCGTAGCACATGGTTGTCGCTGTGTTGCAATGAAGCAGTATGTTACCGTTGCATTGTTGTCATCCAGCAAGGGGTTCGTGGCGTCATTGACCGCGACAGGGCCCTTCACTTCGAAAATCTTGCTTTCAAGGCCCAGTGGCTTGCTGACAGGGGTGATTTGCGAGGCACGCGCGGAGTCGTCAAGGCTCTTGCAGGTCACAAAATGCGCCCCCCTCAGGCCGTGAAGTTGCATGATGGGAGTGTCTCCGCGACAAGAGAGGAAATGTGCAATCGTTGGCAGCATCACTTCATGGAGGTTGTCGGCGGCAGTCAGGTGCACAGCCAGAGCGAGCTAGTGTCGTGCCCCGGTGCGCGGACTGAGTCTTCTTTTGTTGTGAGCCCCACGTGCGTGCACGAGTCAATCAGAGCACTGAGTGATAACAAGGCCCTCGGCCCTGACCGCATCAGCGCCGAACTTCTGAAGGCAGGCGGGTCCAGTCTGGCAGTCAAGCTGTTTGACATGTGACCGTGTTGTGAACGAGGAAGGATGGCCCGTGCAGTGGAAAGGCGGCCGCATGGTTGTTTTGTTCAAAGGCACGGGTGACAGCTCTGAGCCTGACAACAGCAGACGGCTGTTGATTTCTGATCACATGGGCAAGGCGATGATTGGCACATTAAAAAGTGCAATCGGTGAGCCTTACGCCGCCTTTTTACCGAAGTCCCAAAACGGCGCCGTACCAGGCCGCAGCACCGATTTTGCCCACCATTTCTTGCTGAGCTGTCTCGATTTTGCTGCGCTTGCATCTCTGTGTGTGTTTGTATTGTACGTGGATCTCACGAAAGCTTTGGACAAAGTCTTGCGCGAGCTCTTTT
>CAUYUJ010022615.1:462869-532869 GCA_963575745.1 Prorocentrum cordatum | reverse complement strand
GCAGTGATGTCCGTGGTGCACATCGTTGAATCTCTGGGCGAGCCCCTCCTCCTCTCCCATTCCTCCTCCTCGCCGCTCCCTCCTCCTCGTCTACCCTTGCCCCTCCTCCTGGGTACGGCGTGCTCGTGCACTTCTTCGGCCTCGAGCTGTGAGTAGCTCGGGGAGCCGCGGCGGCAAGGCGGTGGTTCGGCCCACCGTCTGAGCCTTTCCCATCCCTCCTCTTTCTCTTTCTCCTCTTCCTGTCTCCTCCTCCTTTTCCTATCTCCTCCTCCTCCGTCTCCTCCACCTTTCTCTCGCGCAGGCTGAAGTCTCCTCCTCCTGGCCCCCTCCTACCTCCCCAAGGTGCTACAGGCGGCCCTGGCGGAGAATGACCAGGGCGCTGTCTCCTCGCTGCTGAGCTCCGCGCTGGGGAGGCGCGCGCGCGCGCTCCTTCGCAAACGCCGCCTCGTCCTCGTCGTCGTCGTCGTCGTCGTCGTCGTCGTCCTTGTCGTCGTCGTCGTCGTCGTCGTCGTCGTCGTCGTCGTCGTCGTCGTCGTCGCACCCCCTCCCACGCTCCTGCGGCCTTCGCCCTTCCTCGCTCCCTTCGTCTGCGCACCACCTCTCTCCGCCATTTTCCTCCTCCTCCACCTCCTCCTCCTCTTCCTCCCCTCTACCTCCTCTTCCTCCTCCCTCCTCGGCTCTCCTCCCGGTCCTGGGTTGGATTTTATGTGTTTACCCCCCGGTTGTCTCCACATCGTGGAGCTTTCGCGGACTGCCGGTCCGATCCGATCCTCCTGGTCTTCCTCCTCCTCCTTCTCCTCCTCCCAGGCTGGCAGGTCGCCGCGGCATGCATGAGCCCGATACTGCACCTGCCCCCAGGCCCGCGCACATCCCCCACGCGCGCGGTCGCTCTCACACTAGACTCTCGCTGAGATCTCGCTCGCCAGCTTTGCATCGTTCCTTGCGGAGGCGGCGGTCGGCTGCCAGGCGTTTCTTGCGGATTGAACAAGCAGAGGACGTGCTCCAGCGACATCACGTGCCTCTTCCACCGCGGATGGGTGGCGACGCTGTTTCAGATGTGCCGTCGTCGAAGTCGAGATCGTCCGCTGGCCAGCAGAGGGACCCGCACTGGGCCCGTGCGGCGACACGCCAGTGCTAATTCTCAATGCTTCAGTTGTGGCCGCGGTAGGCGAGACATTCCAGACCCGACGTTCGTACCGAAGCGTGCTCCATCGAAGCCTCGTTCACGCCCAGGTTCGCGATGAGCGACCAACAGGAACGCCAAGGGCGACAAGGACGGTGCTGATGGCAATGAGATCGGGGATCCCGTCGCCAGAGCCCGTCGTGCCCTTCAGGTGCTCCGAGGGTTGGGCCTCGAGGAGGATGCGGCTGTCGTCATTAAAGCCCGGAAGGACCTCGAGGCGGCCGAGGGTGAGGATCAGTCCAAGCGCACGCCAGACGACATGCTCCGCAGGGCCCTCGACCACCAGACCGCCAAAGGACGAGAGGTCGAAGAGCTTGAGTCAGGTGTGGCTGAGCTCAAGGAGAAGTTGGAGTCCAAGAAGGCTGCGCTGGAGTCGGGAAAGGGCGAGTTCGTGGCCATACAGAACGAAATCAATCTGGCTTGCGCTGCTGTGCTGGCCTCCGCGGGTGCTGGAGCCAATGGATCACATCAGCCTCCGTTTCAGGAGGCGATCGACAGGCTTCACACCGTCGTGCAGTCGGCTCCAGCGGCGCTGCAGGTTGGGAATCTACATATCATGCTGGCCTCCCTCGCTCAACAGGTCGCGCTGCTGCAGGGCATGTTACAACAAGGTATCGCCGCGCTTGCTATGAACCCGACATCGAAGCCGCCTGCGCCAAGAACACCTACGGCGCATGTGTTACCATCTTCGCCACAACCAGTTCCTCCTACAGGCCCCGTTGCTCAGGGTGTTGCCAGGGCCGCCATGGAGAATGATGGAGGCGGATCGCTGCCAGATGTCACTCCGTGTTCGTTGGCCTGGTGCAGGCGCTGACCAGGTTCAACAACATGCAGACGGGCCAGCTTCTACATCTACGACGTATCCACCCAGTGGCGTGTTGCAGGGCACCTCGCAGACCATCGAGTACCAGGTGGACCCGAGCATCGGCCACGTTGGGTCGTGGTCAGGAGCGCCGTTGGCAGCGTGCGCCTCGAGCGCTGCCGCGGTTCAGGTGTCGCAGTTTTGCAGTCCGAGCGCCGTGTCACGCATAGTCGTCTGGAGCGTCCTGCCAGTTGCGTTGCGGATGGCGCCAGTGAGCTCGCGTGCGCCTCGAGCGCGGACCCAGTCAGATCGCCGATTGTTTTGAGCCAGTCAGAACTCGCCTCGCATGTCATTCTACTCGAAGGAAGTCAAGCCGCGGACGGGATTGCTCCGCCAGCGTGCGCCTCGAGCGTTGGTGGAGCTCAGCCGTCGCCAGTTTGGCCAGCCACATCGCGCTCCGACCTTCACGGTGTGGGTGCAGCCAGTTTTGCCGGGGCGGGGCCGTCCTGCCAGCGTGCTCCTCGAGCGTCGCAGTCAGGGTGTCGTGTGCAGCGGGCTGCGCTGCCACGCGTGCGCCGTGCTTCTCGTCGAGGGCAACGGCAACCCTTCGGAACCGTGAACTACATCGCCAATCGTTGGGCTCATCTCGGGGAATTTCTTGATGAAGGAGGTGCTGGGTCTCAGATCACCGCCTCGCAGTAGGTTCACCTCAAGGGCGACCTGCGACGTTGGGCTGAGGGATGGTGCCGTCGACACGGGTGGAAGGCCTTCATCGCGGGGCCCAACGGGCGAGCCCATGGCTGGGGCAGGCCTCTTCGTGCTTAGCTACGTCGGCACGACTTGCCTCGACTCCATCCCAGGTGTTCGCAACCGCGTGCTCGTGGCCGCCTGGCGCGTGGGTGCGCGCGTGCACCGTGGGCCCCGCGGGGGTTTCATGTCTTGTTCATGCCAGGGGCAAGGCGTCGGGTTTGGGTTGATAACGCGACCCGCTTGCAGACGCTTGGACACATATGTTGGTTTGTTGGGGCGGCTTTTGTAGTCTCTGCGGGTTGGGGTATCAGCCCCGAGGAGCAGAAAGCCTCCAGCTTCGCGGAGAAGATCGACGGCCACCTCGCTGGGGGACCTGAGGGCCCCCATCGAGTCGCCGAGACTGGCGGCAGCATTTTCCTGGGCGACTGGGTCGCCGGTGCTTGGGCGAGCCACGGAGGCTTACAAGGCCGCCGCCTCTGGCGGGGCTTTGGCGCGTCGCGAGCCCGCCGGCGCGGCGTGCTCTCGGGCCCTTCGGATCGCGCGGCGCAGGATCGAGGGCCTGATGCATATTGTAGACAAGCAGAGACATGTACTGCAGGCTCGGCACCACCGTGCGTGGCAACCGCTCGCTGACTCGGCCATTGGTCGAGGGCGCTGGGCCAAGGTTGCGAAGGCTTTGCCGGCCGAGCTGGTGCAGGAGATTGCGTGCCACCTTAGTGTCATCTTCGCCCGGGCCTTCGTTGTGCGCGTGGTGATGTTGAAGACCGTCGCCCAGGCGATGGACAGGTTTGCCGACTCTGGGGGGGCTCGGCTGGGCCGCGCGGGAGGCCGAGGCTTCGTCGCGTGGCCGCGCGACTGCCTCGGCAGCCGTGCCAGGCCCGCGCGCGCGGGCGAAACTACGCGGGTGGCAACTCAGTCAGGTCCACGTGGGCCTCGGCTCTTGGGGGCCTCGTGGGCCGTTCTGGAGCGCTCTTGGGCGGCTTCGGGCCATCGGAAGGCCGAAAAGAAACGCATGCCAGCATCCTTCAAACACCGATGGCAACCAATGATTTTGGCCTCTTCGGGCCTTCCTGGAGGCCCTCTTGGATGCTTCTTGGGCCGTCTTGGAGACCTCTTGGGGGCCTCCTGGGCCGTTTTGGGGCATCTTGGAGCCATCTGGGGCCGTCTTGGTGGTCTCTTGGCCCATGTGACGCCGTCGGAAGCCGTCTTGGGGGCCTCTCTGGGCCGACTTGGAGCCCTCTTGAGGTGTTCCAAGGCTGTCTTGGAGGCTATCTTGGGCGTCTTGGACGTTCTGGGGCAATGTTGGAGGTCTCTTGGGCGATCTTGGGGCGATCTTTGGGGGCTCTTGGGCCGTCTCGGGCCATCGGGAGGCCGAGCACAATCAAATGCCACAATGGGGCAAAAACGCATGGGACATGGGACATCGATGAATTTGGCCTCTTCGGGCCGTCCTGGAGCCCTTTTGGAGACCTCCTGGGCCGTCTTGGAGACCTCTTGGGGGCCCCTTGAGCCGTTTTGGGGCATCTTGGAGCCATCCTGGGCAGTCTTGGTGGGCTCTTGGCCCATGTGACGCCGTCGGAAGCCGTCTTGGGGGCCTCTCTGGGCCGACTTGGAGCCCTCTTGGGGTGTTCCAGGGCCGTCTTGGAGGCCATCTTGTGCGTCTTGGAGGCCTCTTGGGGCGTCTTGGGGCCCTCTTGAGGCCGTCTTGGAGGCTTCTTCGACCGTCATGCGGTCATCTTGGAAGCCTTTGGGGCCATTTTGGGATCTTGGGGCGTCGTGGGCGGTCGGGGCCCCGAAAAGAAGACCATGCCAAAATCTTTCAAATTCCTATGGGAAGCCATTGATTTTGGCTTATTCGGGCTCTCCTGGAGGATGTCTTGGGGACATCTTGGGAGCCTCTTGGGCCGTCTGGGGCCAACTTGGAGGCTTCGTGGGCGGACTCGGAGTCATCTTGGCGCCGTCGTGGGCCGTCTTGATGGCTCTTTCGGCAAACTTGGAGGCAACTTTGACCATCTCGGGCCGTCTTAGGAGGTCATCTTTGGCCAACGCGGTCATCTTAGAGGCCATCTTGACTGTCTTGGAGATTTGTTTGTGGATGTTGTGCTCGTTTATAGTCCCTTTCGGGTGGCCAGCGCGCTGGGCCGAAGCACCAGGAGGAATTCTTTCGGACAAAAGAACCAAAACCAAGAGCGTAATAAGTCCAGCATGCCGGGCACCCCTGTCAGGGCCGCCTACGATCCGATTCGATGCGACTCGATTCGCCAGCCAGGGCCGCGGTTCCGATTCGATTCGATTTGATTCGGCTCGATTCACCGACCCAGGGCCAGCCAGAGCCAGGCGCAGCGATCCGATCTCGATTCGATTCGGGACAATTCGCTGGCGATTCGACTTTTTCCGATCCGATCCGACTTAACGAATCGATCCAGCGCAGGCCTGCCTGTGGCAAGCCAAAAGGGGGCGGCGGATCGAAGACGCCTACGGCGAATCACCGCCGCCCCCTGCCTTTTTGGAAGCGCCTATGTGGCCGAACGTTGAGGCCAGACCTGCCAAGCTATCGGACCACGTGTTCCCCGAATCGGTTTGGAAAGCCTTCGGGGAACACGTGGGCATCTTGAAGGTCATCTTGGCCGTCTTGGAGGCCTCTTGGGCAAGCTTTGGGCGATCTTTGGGGCTTTTTGGGCCGTCTCGGGCCAGCTTCGAGCCAACTTCGGCCATCTTGGTGGGTTCCTGGCACGTCTGAAGCCGTCGGAAGCCGTTTGGGGGGCCTCTATGGGCCGACTTGGGGCCCGCTTGGAATGCTCCAGGGCCGTCTTGGAGGCCATCTTGGGCGTCTGGGAGGCCATCTTGGGCGTGTTGGAGGCCTCTTGGGCCCTCTTGGGGCCCTCTAGGGGCCATCTTGGAGGCCACTTGGGCCATCATGGGGCTCTCTTGGGGGCCTCTTGGGCGATCTTGGGGGCTTCTTGGGCCGTCTTGAGCCGTCGGAGAGCCGAAAAGGCGCAAATGCCAAAATCCTTCAAAAACCAAGGGAAAATCAATGATTTTGGCCTCTTCGGACTCTCCTGGAGGACCTCTTGGAGGCCTCTTGGGCCGTCTGGGAGGCCTCTGGGGGGCCTCTTGGGCCGTCTTGGGCCGTCTTGGACTCTCTTGGGCCGTTTTGGAGGCCGTCTTGGACCATCTCGGGCGGACTTGGAGGCCATCTTGGGCCATCTTCGCGACTTTTTTGAGGATGTCCCGAGCGAAACGGCCGTTTTTGGGCATTGACAGACGAATTTTCGGCAATTTACGGGTGGCCGGCGGGACGGGCCGAAGCCCACTGGTGAGTTCTTTCAGAAAAAGAACCGAAACCAAAACCTGAAATATCCAGCACGCCGTGCACCCCTGAAAGCAGGGGGCGGCGGATCCAGTTGGCTTCGGCCCATCCTGCCACCGTGCCCTGGTTGTAAGTCAGAGGCCTCCTGGGGCCCTCCTGGCCCGTGTCGGGGCGCTCCTGGCTCCGAAGAAGTCCTGCGGGAAGCGGCGGGGATCCGCGGGAGGCGCGCCAGGAGCAGCGGACAATTTGAGAATCTCGGGTCCAGGTTTCTTCATATTTAGCCCTGGGGACTGAGGGCTGATGACTACAAAGGAACTGAGGGCACTCCAACTCGACTAACTCTGGAGGCAAGCTGACGGAGGACACCTGGCTCGTGCTGGCACGGCGCGTGGCCCTGAAGCTGCGTTCTTCTCATGTCTGACACCCGATTGTTTTTTTTCTGGGACGTCGTTTGCCCAGCATATTCCTTTACGAGAGGAAGGGCCACCCGGACGCCTACCTCTGAGCATGCAGCGGCACTCCAACTCGTGCCTCGCAGCACGGTGGCCGATCCATAATCGCAGCCTGGGGGGTCGATCTTCGGGGACCTTCGCAGGCGGTGGACATGCGCTCGTTCTCTGAACCCGTTTCCGTGCCCTCTCGGCCGCCGCGACCGCGGCTCAAGTGCACTTTTGGCGGCGCCCCAACTCTATGGGTGTCCTTTCAGTTGCTTCCAACGCCGCGACCGCGGCCGCCAAGCAAGCCGGTCCCCTCGGGCCAATCGTGGAGCGAGCTTTCAAGTGCTCGCTGCAGTCGAAGGTTCTCGGTGGGCCACAGTGGGTCTGCGGGTGCTGCTTCCTGCTGGGGCTCGTCGTCGGGGCGCTAGTGGTCCAGCCTCTACAGAGAGTGTGTTGCTCGAGGAGGCGCCATGGCCACCGCGCTCGCCGATCAGAATCTGACCGTCAAGTACGAGGACGAGCCTCAGCTGTGGATGAGGAGGATCGTGCTCGGCGAGTGCCCCTTGATGGTGTATCAGCGCGTGATGGGCGAGGGCCCTTTCGTCGACTCCGCGCCGATCTACTGGATTATGACGGTGGATCTCGACGTGTATCCCGAGGAGCTGGCAGTTCCGCCTCTTCGCGGATTTGTGGGCACGCGGGCGGACGGCTCCGTCGTCGCGGCATCGGGGGTCGGCCGAGTCGCACACTTGAATCGGGTGCACGGGTTCTCACAGCTGCCAACCCCAGCGACGTTCATGGAGGCGATGAGAGCCTGTCAGGCGGAGAACAGTCGGGGTGGAGCTCCGCTTCGTCGTATTCCTCCGCGTGATGCTCGTCCTGCTGCCGGTGCGGCACCTGCTGACGGGATGGTCGCGCCTGGGCCAGTGCCCGTGGCTGTGGTCAGCCCGCTCGAGCAGGGGGTGCTGGACCTGGTGAAGGATGTGGCACTCAGCCCTGGCGTCGGGGTGTTGCACGGAGCGAAGGGAGCATGGCGGCGTCTGATCGCGGGGTCGGGCGTCGATCCTCTGTGCGCCTGGGGTGGCCATCATCAGTCAGGGTGGCAAGCTCACGGTCGTGGTCGACTACGGTGGCAGTGGTCTTGACGACTCGCCTGAGATGGACGCTAGGATCTTGGAGGTCACCCAGGACAAGTTTGGCAAGCGGCGCAAGGACGTGAAGGAGGCGGTCGACGCCTGCACTGAGACGGCGTGGGACAACTGGCCGCTCACAGGCCCGCGGGCGGTCATGTGGTGCCTGGCGTTCATCGTGCAGACAAACGGGCATCCGCGTGCGCGCCACACCTGGTGGAAGCATACCTGTCGCCTGTCCACGGGCGATCCAGGGGTGTCCGACGAGACGGCCAAGAAGGGCCTTGAGTAATTTCTGACGTTTGACCAGCTGAATGCCCCAGAGTTGTTGGTGGTCGAGCTCTTCATGAGGAGGGCTCAGCTTGCCGAGTTTTGCTATCGTCATCTTCTTCTGAGGCCCGACGATTTCGGCGATGACCTGGTCAACGATGAGTTTTTGTACGTCGGGCTCGGCGAGACTCGCGGGCAGATCATGCTCTGCCCAGCCTTGGAGGAGTACGTGGCCGCCGAGCTCCACCGCGAAAGCACCGTGGCAAAGGGGCGCCGCAAGCTCCGCGAGGATCGCCAGCTCTCGCGTTCGCAGCCCTCCGCGGTGCCGGGCCAGGCCGCTCTCGCCGCTCTCCAGGGCGGGGCGGCCCCGCGCAGCTGGCCAAGGCGGAGCCCAAGGCCAAGTCCAAGGCGGCGAAGGCTGAGGCGAAGCGCAGGGCAGCGGCAGCCCAAGGCGCCGCTCCAGAGGCATGAGCGCGCCCGGGGCCGGTCCGCCCATCTGGCCCGCGGGCGGCTTCGGGGCAGCTGCCGGTGGCGAGGGGGCTCCTTCCGATGCCGCCGCCCTTGTGCGATGCCCGCAGAACAATTCAGATCTATCTGGTCTATCGAAGTCTGTCCAACGTCGGATGCGTGTGAAGTTTCAGTGGCAGGCGGCTTGTAATTCAGCGGTGGCAAGCATCAGCGACTTGTATGGTGTTCGGCCTGGGCAAGACGTCGGGCTTGGGCTTTCGCGAGCTCCGGCCGAGGCTCATCGCCATCTGTCCGTCGAGCGGTGCCTGGCCCTCCGCGCGCAGCTGCGGAAGCCTTCGAAGAGCTTTGCGGCGCCCGAGCGGGATATGATGACGCTGGTCTCCACGATGCTTTCGAGTCTGATATCATCTCGTTGCCTTCTAGAGGCGGCGTCGCAGACGGGGCGCAGGTCTTCGACGGCGATGCCCTGCACCACTGGAACAACTGCGTCAAGACACTCATGCGGAGTGACATGGACAAGTCTGTCAATGCAGGACTTCCTGCTATACCTTATTTTGATCCCTTTTTGACCAGATATAAGCTGATGTATGCAAAGCTTGTTGTTCAGATGCACTCCCTCGGTCTCTTCTCTGTGCGCAAGCACAAGGCCTCTACGGTGGGTATGTTTTTTTTGTGTGCACAGCAAGAACTGGATGGATATAGTGATCCTGGACACGAGGCTCGTTAACGTTGGGTTCAAAGATGCCGAAGACACGGTGTTGCCGACGCCTGCCGCTTGGTCTTGTGTAGAGCTTGGGCCAGAGGACGAGCTCGTCTTCTCGCAAAAAGATGTGGAGTGTAAATTTCATCGATTTCGATGCACGCCTGGGGTTGCTGATCATTTTGTCCTGCCTCGTGTCTCGATGCGTCTGCTTCGTGAACTGGCGCCGCGCGCTGGCTTCGGAGATGGTCTATGGCTCAGTCCCCACCAGGAGGTTACGGCTATGGGGCGGTCGTGAACTCCTCACTTCTGCCGGCAGTTGGTAGTGGCATCGGTTCAGAAGGTGGGTTTCACCACTGAGCATTTCTTCCGGGACAAGCGCCCAGCGCCCGATTTGAGGGGCTCCAAGGTAGGCGCCGCGGTCTACGTCGACAGCGCTGGCATCGCGGGCACGTCCGAGGAGCGCGTCATGGTTGCAGCGGGCGCGGTCTTCGAGCAGCTCGCAGCCGACGGCCTGAACTGTAAAACTACCGAGCATGGGGCCGACGTCCCCCGCCGCGCAGGGCTCGACTTGCATCGAGCGTCTGGTCGGATTTCATCGGGGCACACCAGGTGCTGGAAGGTCAGGCTGACGCTGGGCCAGAGCTGCGCTCGCTGCTAGGCCGCTACGCTTGGTGCGCCATTCTTTGCAGATGCCTGCTCTCGCTGCCGCGCGCGTGCGATAGGTTCGTGGATGAGGCGGGTGCCGAGCGGGTGCCGCCGTGGCCTGCTGTTCGACGCGAGCTGCAGTGGGCGGTGGACCTGCTGCCGCTGGCCTACGCCGACGCCGAGCGCACGTGGGTGGGATGCGTCGCGGCCTCGGACTCGGAGTCCCCAACCTCTTCGCCAACGGTGGCTTCGGGGTCGTCCGCAATCTCTTGGGGGCTGAGCAGGCGCGGGCTTGGCCGGCGGCAGGGGCGCCGGAGCTTCGCCGCGGCGGGCGCCGCCAAGGCGCGCGCCGCCGCCATCGGCGCTGCAGGCGCCGAGCTGCAAGCTGTCAAGCCTCCGCCTGACGGCGACGTGCCGGTCTCCTGCAGCCACCTCGAGCGCGGCGTCATCAGCGACTTCGACTCCGGGCAGCTGCGGGCGAGGGGCCGGCGGCGACGGGCCGACGCCATCATTTCCACCGAGGGGGCTTCTACTGTCACTGCGGCTCGCCGCGCGCTTCGTTCAATTGAAAGTTTCCATCATCGACGTGTCAACGTTGGCGATAATCTTGGATTTATCCAGGCGCAGAGGAAGGACAGAGCTACCGTTGCTAATATCAGTCATCACCTTGGTCAGTTATGTGCCCTTAGTCTGGTGGCCGATGCGGAGTTCCCCAGCAGGTGGGCTTCGGCGAGTTCAGCCCCGCCGGCGGCCCTTCTTGGCTTAAGGGGCCAGCGGCGCGCCAGGGCATGGGCGATCCTCGCGATGCTCGCGCGGGGCGGCCGCGTCGCGAGGACGAGCAGCGCCGCGCGCTCCAGTCTGCTGCTCAGACGCTCGCCCAGAAGGAGTGCCATCGGCGGGGCCCCAGCAGCTTCGAGGGTCGTGCCCCGGCGTCCTCCTGGCCTGCCACTCCGCTCGACCTCCCCGGCCACTTGGTCGACGGCGACGCCGAGGGCAGCTGCTCCGTTGCGTCTTCGAGCAGCAGCGGCCGCTGCGAGTCCGAGCGAGGGGGCAAGGATCGGCCTGGCGCCAGCTTGGCCGTTGCCAGTGAAGCGGCCGTTGGAGGCGGTGAGGCTGTCGCTGGCATCGACCCAAGAGCGGCTGGCGAGGGCTCGGCGGCGTGCTCAGGAGCATGGGCGCCAGGCCGTGATCTGCAGCGACCTGAGCTTCTATTTCATGGTGGTCAACCAGGCCACGAGGTGCTCGGCGACGCTCTGCGATCGGTACTTCTGCGACTTCCGCGGTGTGCTCCGCAGAACGACACCCCGTTGAAGACGCTGGCCGAGATCGACCTCGCGCTGGTGGGGCACTCCGAGGACCGCTACTTCCAGGGCCACAACCGCGATGCGGGCGAGAAGGTGCTGGCGAACGTCGAGTTCCGCATTCCCGAGCTGGAGGTGCCAGGGGGGGCGCTGCTGGTGAGGGCGAAGAACGCTCTCAGGGGCTGTCGCCGTCAGGCGCCAGGGCTCTGCCGCCGGCCATTACCTTGGCTCGCGCTCTGCAATGTGGTGGGCTGTGCGACGGCCTTGGGCTGGCAGGAGCTCGCCTTCTGCCTGGTGCTGATGTTTCGGACCTATCTGCGTCTCGACCAGTGCCTGAGCTCGACGGCGGGACAGTATGTGCAGTCGCACCCTGGGACGTGCACTACCTACTGGGCCCTTCTTCTGGCCCCTTCGGAGCTGGTCGTGCCCCCGAAGACCGACGAGTTCGACGAGGGCTCGCTGCTGGGCGCGGCCGAGTTCGCCCCCTATCCAGGACTTCTTACTCCGGGCCAAGAGGGGCCGCGGGGGCAAGTGCCTGTGGTCCTTCGACTACACGAGCTTTTGATGGGTGTTCACGCGCGTTGCTCAGCTGGGCGACCTCGCGGGGCGCCGGCCCCATCCTGCATGCTGGCGCACGGGGGCGCGTCCGACGACGCGCCCGGGAACGTGCGGGCGCTCGAGCAGATCAAGCGCAGGGGCAGGTGGCGGGCCGAGGCGTCGGTCCGCCGCTACGAGAAGCACGCCCGTGCGCTGGAGCAGGCCGAGAACGTGTCACCCCTCGCGCGCGAGTGCGGCCTGGAGGTCGCCAGCCGCCTCATCGACGTCCTGTCGGGTGCCAGGGCGCCCCCGCCGCCGCCCAACCTGCGGTCGACCCAGCTCGAGTGAGCCAGCGGTTGGCATCGGGGTTTCGCGTGGGGCCTGATCATGACGTTCGAGCTGGTGGACCTGCTGATCAGCGTCTGCTTCCGAGTTGCGGTGCCGGCTGCAGCGGCATATTCGCGGCGCTCGCAGGCGGTCGCCAGATGTCAAGGTGTTCCTCGATATCTTTTCTGGCTGCTCTCTCATCCTCAGAGCACTCGAAAAATTAGATGAGTCTGGTATCGCCTTCGATGTTTAATGCGGGCCCGAGTTCGATTTAACGAATCTTGCGATGTTAAATGCAGTTTTGGTCTGGATCTCAGCGGGGCTTGTGAAGGGCATCTGGTGTGCTTTCCCTTGCGCGTCCCTGGTGCTTCCCAGGCTTCCCGGCTGCCTGCGGGAAACAGGACCCTGGCGGCCACGCGTCGGTTCATCCGAACCGCTATCTCTTTTCGGGTTCCCATGATCTGTGAGGACCCACACTAGTCCTCGGTGTGGAAGAAGCATGGCATGGCCAAGCTTCGCTCTCATGATAAAACTATAGAAATAGTCATCGACCAGTGTGCTTTCGGCACCCGCTGGAGAACGAGAACTCGACTCGTGGGTTGGTGGGCTCCAAGCCTGCCGCGGGTCAATCGTTCGTGTCGCGGGCATGGGGTCTGCTGTTTCTCGGGTGAGCCCCATTTAGTTCTTGTGGGCAAAGTCCCATGCAGTTCAGTCAACTGGATTACCGTCGCCGCCCAGTATCCTTCTAAATTGGCGGCGGCTAGTGCTGCGTGGCTTTTACGCTCCTTCAATGGCCAGCTGCTGGCCCGTCTCGTCGCCGCTGCTTGATCCTAGCGACTTTCTGGCTGTGTCCCCCGGGTCTCGTTCTTTTCTTTGGAGTCCCTCAGGAGCTTGCTTTTTTGGTTTCATGGGTTTGCGGCTCCAGATCACATTATGGGTCTGGAAGGTCTTTAACTGTCCGTCGCCCCCCGTCCTCACCAGGAGCGACTAGGTGCTTCCCAGGCCTGTGCGTTCAGTAAGTTGGCCTGTCAGACAGAGTGTGAAAGATTGAGCTCGTCAATGCTGTTGGTATCCGGCTCTTCGAGCTCTTGCACGTTTGGTTTAAAGGGGCGAGGGATGCACTTGTTCTCTCGTCCCGTTTCCCTGCCCTCTCGGCCGCCGCTACCGCGGATCAAGTGCACAGTCCCGCCGTTTCCATTTTACGCCGAGTTATCTGCCATTATAATGTCGGGAGGTCTTTAACTGTCCGTGGCCCCCCGTCCTCACCAGGAGAGACCGGGTGCTTGCCAGGCCTGTGCGTTCAGTAAGCTGTCGTGTCAGGTAGAGTGCGAAATATTGAGCGTGTCGGTGCTGTTGGTATCCAGCTCTTCGAGCTCCTGCACGTCTGGTTTAAAGGGGCGAGGGATGGATATATTGGGGTCCGGGCTGGCCAAACACGTAGCACGTCGCAGTTGCGGATAAGAGTGATGGGGGCGGGCGCAGGGTGGGTCGCGGGTGGGTGTCGGGAGGGTTGCGAGGGGGTCGCGAGGGGGTCGCAGGGGACGACGACAACACCAGCAACAACCATCATTTTGATACGGCTCGCCCTTACCTGCTCGCGGGTCGACCAACATGTATTTCCCAAGCCCTCGATACCCGCACTCTTCGTCTTCGATCGTACCTCCCTTGTGGGTATACGTAGTACCCGTCACTTGGATAAGAGTGAGGGTGCGGCGGTGCTCTCACCGAACGCTTTCGCCCACGACCCCACGCCTGGGACCCCCCGCCCAGGACCCCCTGCCCGGGACCCCCCGCCAAGGAACTCCCGCCTGGGATCCTTCGCCCAGGAGCCCCCGCCGAGGACCCCCCGCTTAGGGCCCCCTCGTGGAGCAGAAGCGGGCCCACGATGGCCACGCGCGCCCAGGGATGAAGTAAGGCCGCTCGGGCAAGAGGAGGAGGAGGAGGAGGAGGAGGAGGAGGAGGAGGAGGAGGAGGAGGAGGAGGAGGAGGGAGGAGGAGGAGGAGGAGAGCAGGAGGAGGAGGAGGAGGAGGAGCAGGAGGAGGAGGAGAGGAGGAGGAGGAGGAGGAGGAGGAGGAGGAGATCTTTTTGCCTACCACTGCTGCACGGCGGCGCGCGCCGCGGCTACGCGGGAGGTGCCGCGAGGGCGGCGGGATGCCCCCCCTGCTGTGGGAGGCGCTGCTGGACGAGGCTTGCGGGCGCCGCCCATTGGGGGCGCCGTTGGGGGCGGCGAGGAGACTGACGAGGAGGAAGACGACGACGAGGACGAGGACAAGGGCGAGGACGAGGAGGATGAGGAGGAGGCGGAGCAGGAGGAGGAATAGCAGGAGGAGGAGGAGGAGGAGGAGAAGGAGAAGAAGGCGGAGGAGACAGAGGAGGAGGAGGCGGAGGAGGAGGCGGAGGAGGAGCAGCAGCATGGGGAGGAGGAGCAGGAGGAGCAGGAGCATGGGGAGGAGGAGCAGGAGGAGCAGGAGGAGGAGGAGGAGGAGGAGGAGGAGGAGGAGGAGGAGGGGGCGGGGGCGACGAGTACGGCGGCGACGGCAACGACGACGATGGCGACGACGGCGGCTAAGGCAACGGCAAACGCAACAGCGAGGGTGACACGAGCAACGGCGACGGCAACGAGGACAATGGCGACGACATCGGTGAAGGCAACGGCGACGGCGACGAGGCCTGCAGCGACGGCGGCGACGACGACGACGACAGCTGCGCTGGGCGCTGCTGGGCGAGGCGCGCCGCAAGGGCTAGCGCCGTCGTGGCAGCCGTCCTCGCCGTCCTCGCCGTCCTCGTCGTCCTCGTCCTCGTCGTCCTCGTCGTCGTCGTCGTCGTTCTCGTCCTCGTCGCCGTCCTCTTCGTCCTCGTCGTCGTCGTCGTCGTCGTCGTCATCGCAATCCTCCTTGTCCTCGTCGTCGTTGTTGTCGTTCTCGTCGTCGTCGTCGTCGTCGTCGTCGTTGTCTTTCTCGTCGTCGTCGTCGTCCTCTTCCTCCTTCTCGTCGTCGTCGTGGTCGTTGTGGTCGTCGTCGTCGTCGTCGTCGTCGTGTTCGTCGTCCTCGTCTTTCTCATCCTAGTCCTCGTCGTAGTCCTCGTCCTCGTCTATCTCGTGCTCCTCCTCCTTCTTGTCGTCCTCGCCCTCGTCTTCGTTCTGGTCTTTGTCCTCGTCGTCGTCAGTGTAGGCGTCGTCATCTTCGTCGTCGTTGTCCTCTCCGCCGTCGTCGTCCTCGTCGTCGTCCATGTCGTCGTAGTCATCGTCGTCGTCGCGTTCGTCCTCGTCCTCGTCTTCGTCGTCCTCCTTCTCCTCGTCCTCGTCCTCGTCTTCGTTGTCGTCCTGATCGTCCGGTTTTTTCGCATGAATATCTCCTCCCTTGCGCACCGCGAGGTCCATCGGCAGGGCGGGCCGGGCGTTTCGCTTGAGACCTTGTTTACGTTTGTGAGCGTCAGGCTTAAATGCTGGCAACAGTTTCACACATGGAGGGCGCGTCGCTTCCAACATGTGGTTCTCGCCTTAGCGCCGTGCATATCTAGCGCCGTGCATATTCGTCTCAAACATGTGCAAGAGTTCTGCGGATTGACGACACGTCGTCTTCAACATGTGGCTCTCGCCCACGCGCCGCGCACATTCCTACGTACGAGTTTCACGGGTTGAGGCGGGTCGTTTTCAATATGCGGTTCTCGCCTTAACGCCGCGTTCATTCGTTCTAAACTTATGCAAGAATTTCACGGATTGGGGGCAGGTCGTTTTCAAAATCTGATTTCTCCTTAGCGCCGCGAACGTTCTGTTTGCACAAATTGCAAGGGTTTCGTGGGTGAGGGCGGTTATTGTTCAAACCGTTGCTCTCGCCTGACCGCCGCGCACGTCAAACAAATATTTGCAGACGTCTTATTGGTTCTCGTGGCTACCGTACCAGAACTTCCAGGATTTCCAGGACAGCACAGTTACGTTGATTCGCGGTGTTACTCTCCCAGGAATGGTGTTCTCGCGCGGTTCAGGATCGCCAAGGCGCAGCAGTCACGTTGATTCGTGGCCTTGACGTCTTTCTTTTCTTGTACTAGCAAACTGAAAAAAACACATTTCAGGATTTTATCCCGGTTGTCCCCCAATAGAGACACTTCCCCCAGTGGAGATGAATCCTTGTAAGGGCTTGTGAAGAGGGACCTTGGGGGTAGGGTGGATCCCAATATCGTTGATGCGTCTCGGGTTTGCAATCGTCCTTTTTTATCCTCGTCGTTGTCCTCGTCGTCCTCGTCCTCGTCGTCGCCTTCGTCTTGGTCCTCGCCCTCGTTGGTGTAGTCGTCATCGTCGTCGTCGTTGTGGCTATTCTCGTCGTCGTCGTCGTCCTCTTCCTTCTCCTTGTCATCGTCCTCGTCGTCGTTTTCGGCGTCGTTTTTCTTCTCGTCCTCGTCGTCGTCGGCGGCGTCGTTGTCGTCGCCGTCGTCTTCCGCACAGTCGTCGTCGTCGTCGTCGACGACGTCGTCGTCGTCCATGTCGTTGTCGTCGTCGTCGCCGTGGTCGTTCCATCGTCGCCGTCCTCGTCGTCGTCGTCGTCAGAGTCGTCCTTGTCCTCGTCCTCGTCTGTTTCCTCGTCGTCGTCGTCCTCCTCCTCGTCCTCGTCGTCCTCACCGTTCTCGTTCTTGTTGTCCTTGTTCTCGTCGTCCGCGTCGTCGTCCGCGTCGTCGTTCGTATCGTCGTCCGTCTCGTCGTAGGCGTCGACGTCGTCTTCGTCTCCGTCGTCGTCGTCGTCGTCCTCCTCCTCGTTTATGTTATCGACCTCGTCCTCGTCCTCGTCACTTCGTCGTTCTCTTCCTCGTCCTCGTCGTCGTCGTTGTCGTCGTCGTCGTCGTTGTCGTCCTCGTCCTCGTCGCCGTCCTCCTCCTCTTCCGTTCTCGTTCTCGTCGTCGCTGTCGTCGCCGCCCTCATCGTCCACGTTCCCGTTGTCTTCGTCCTCGTCGTCGTCGTCGTCGTCCGTGTTGTCGTCCGTGTCGTCGTCGTCGTCGTCGTCGTCGTCGTCGTCGTCGTCGTCGTTGTCGTCCTCCTCGTCCTCGTCGCCGTCGTCCTCCTCTTCCGTTCTCGTTCTCGTCGTCGGATTCGTCGCCGCCCTCATCGTCCACGTTCCCGTTGTCTTCGTCCTCGTCGTCGTCGTCGTCGTCGTCGTCCGTGTTGTCGTCCGTGTCGTCACGTTCTAGTCGTCATTGTCGTCGTCGTGCTCGTCCTCGTCCTCGTCCTCGTCCATGTCATCGTCCGTGTCGTCCTCCTCCTCCTCGTCCTCGGCGTCGTCCTCGTCGTCGTCATCATTGTCGTCGTTGTCCTTGCCTTCGTCGTCGTCGTCGTCCGTGTCGTCGTCCTCGTCGTCGTCCTCGTTCTCGGCCTCGTCGTCGCCGTTGTCGTCGTCGTCGTCGTCGTCGTCGTCCTCGTCGTCGTCGTCGTCCTCGTCGTCCTCGTCGTCGTCGTCGTCGTCGTCGTCGTCCTCGTCGTCCTTCTTCTCGTCCTCGTTGTCGCCGTCGTCGTTGTCGTCGTCGTCTTCGTTGCCGTCCTCGTTGTTGTCGTCGTCGTGGCCCTCCTCCGCAATTCCTTTTGTTGTGAATAACTCCTCTCTCTCGCACCCCGGGCCTAATCGCAAGGGCGGGCTGGGCGTTTCGTTTGAGACTTCCTTATCACTTTTGAGCCTCAAGCTGAAGAGCTGGCAACAGTTCCACAGATGGAGGGCGGGTCGCTTCCAACATGTAGCTCTCGCCTCAGCTCCGCGCGCATTCGTTTTCAAAGTTTGAAAGCGTGTCGCGGGTTACGGGCGGTTCTTTTTCAACGTGTGGCTAAGCGCCGAATTTTGGTAGTAAAACAACAGATAAAACAAACAAGAAAACATAATGTCATTGTTTCTCATGGTTAACGTATCAGAAAGGTTGACTCGTGGCGTTGAAGTCCTGATAATGGTGTTTTGGCGTGCTTTGGGATTTTCCCACGGTTGTCCCCCAACGGGGCACATCCTTCAGCGGATATGAATTTTGTAGGGGCCTACCACGAGAGAGCTTGGGAGCAGGGTGTATTCCAACATCGTTGATGAGTCTTGGGCTTACACTGGTCGTCCTCATCGTCGTCGTCGTTATCGTCGTTGTCCTCATAGTCCTCGTCCTCGTTGTCCTTGTCCTCGTCGTCGTCGTCGTCGTCATTGTCCGTGTCGTCGTCGCCGCCGTCGCCGTCGTCGTTGTCGTCCTCGTCCTCGTCCTCGTCCTCGTCCTGGTCATTGTCGTCGTCGTCGTCCTCCTCCTCCTCGTCCCCTTCGTCGTTGTTGTCCTCATCGTCCTCGTGCTCGTTGTCCTTGTCCTCGTCGTCGTCGTCCTCGTCGTCGTCGTCGTCGTCGTCGTCCTCGTCCTCGTCCTCGTCCTCGTCCTCGTCCTCGTCCTTGTCCCCGTCCTCGTCCTCGTACGTCGGCGTGCGTCTTTGTTAGAGCCCCTCCTGCCGACCCCCCGTGGAGCACCATCGGCTGCCCGCCAGCCCAGATAAACCATCGCCCCTCCCCCTTCGGGGGATGGGGGAAGGGAAGGATAGAGGAAGGGTTGGGGGATCCGGAATGCGGAGGGTTGGGGGATACAGAATGGGGGGGGGAGCAACGACAAGGGAAAGGGAAAGAGGACCAGGAAAGGGGGAGAGGGAAAGGGGGGGTGGAAAAGGGCAAGGGGGGGGGACAGGGAAGGGGGAGGGGTAGGGAAAGGGGGCGATAGGGAGAGGGGGGGATAGAGAAAGGGATGGGGGGATACGAAAACTGCTGCGTGCAGCCGGTTTTCGGCCCCGCCGCTGGGCAGCTCCGTTGACACGTCTTTTGCTTGCCAGCGCCGGGCGGCGCTGGGGAAATTAGCTGTGCGAGCTGGTTCGCTAACCCCACTTCTTACGCCCCCCCTTTCTTGTCTGACCCGCCTCGCTCGCCTTCTCGCCGCGAGCCCAGGGACCGAGGGGCAACACGAGGCACAAGCATGCATTGCCCCTTTAGACTTTTTATTGGGGTCCGGCGATAAACTGGGTCATCGGGTCCGTCTACCCGTCCTCCCCGCGGATAACCTGACCTTGTCAGTTGCGCAGGTCCGAAGGGGGTACGAAGTACTGGTGCTCGCGGGCGTACGTGGGGCTGCCCGACACGAAGCGGTTAGTCTGTCGGCCGGCACCTCCCTCCCCCCCACACCAGATAACAATGTTACATGGGTCACCGCCGAAAAATTGAAAAAAGGTGCCCCCAGATCCGGGCGTCGCATTTTTTTCCACCCGGATTCGGGCCCTGGGGCTTACACGGATCTGTCCAGCTTAAGAGGTGCCGCAGAAAAATTGGCTCGTGAGCTTTGGTGGGCGTGGTTTTGCACCATTCTGGAGTCTTTTTGCGCCTTCGGATCTCACTGTGCGGAGGTCCCTGCGATTTTTTTTGGTTGGCTGGACCCCCCCCCCCTGGCGGCGCCGCTCGCGCCGCTCCTTGCGCGCTTCGCGCGGGGCCTCTGGGAAGGGGGCCCTGGGCCTCGGGGACTTTGGAAGGCCCCGGGGAAGAGGCAAGACTCCAGGGAAGTCTGGAGGGCTCCAGGGAAGCTCGGGTCGGAAAAATGGGGGGGATCTGGAACGGGGGGATCACGACAGCTTCTGCACGCAGCTGGTGCCAGCTCCGCCGCGAGGTCCTTTCCTCGATAGTTACATTGTCGCTCCCTTCGCCAGGAGGCGCCGGGGAAGCCAGCTGCTTCCGCCCCAAGAAGCCCCTGGGCCCAGGACCCACTGGGCTCGTGGGAGCCTCCCCCCCCCCGCGGGCTCGTTCGCCCACCCGTCGGGTCGCGTCGCGCGGGCCCGTCTCGCTTTCCCTGATCGTCCAGCCCCCGCTTGGAGTATTATGGTAGGGGATTTCGGTTTCGACGCTGCTGGCGCAAGAGGGCCGCGCGCCCCTCCCTGTCCTCCTCCATCGTTCTTCCTTGTAGATTTCTCGTCCCTGTCGCAGCCCCAGACGTGTCGGTCGGGTGGGCTGGGCGTTTCGCTTGATACTCCCTCACCCGGAGTGATGCTGCAGCTTGAAAGTTTTCACGGTTACGCGGATGGAGGGGGTGGCTCTCAAAATGAGGCTCTCGCCCTAGCGCCGCGCACAGTCGTCTTCAATTTCTCCCGTAGTGACACGGACGGAGCACACGTTTTCAAAATGAGACTCTCGCTTTAGCGCCGCACGCCTTCGTCTTGAAAGCGTGCAGCGTTTACAAGGGGGGAAGGCGCTTCCTATTCAAAATGGGGCTGTCGCCTTAGGGCCGCGCACGTGTTTCCTACACGTTTGCAGCAGCTACGAGGATGGAGGGCGCTTCCTTTTCAAATTTTGGTTTTAGCGCCGCGCGCATGTGTTGTAAGCGCTCACAAGATTTGCAAGGATGGGCGACGTCTCCGAGCTTCACCCCGAGACGGCCCAGAATATTGTCAAGTATGAGTTGGAACTGAGTCGGTGGTACTCTTTGGTAGCAGGCATGGCTAGCGTTTCGGGTAGTTTTCCTAAAACCGAGCAGCTTCGTGTAAACTGGATAGGGCCCCGCGGGCTCAGCCTCTGGTCCTTCCCTCGGGCCGCAAGGCTCACAGGGCCCACTGGGCGTGGGTTCAAATGGCGTTGTCTTGATTGTGCCCGCGTTCTTTTAGAGGGCGTGTTTTTTAGCCCTCTAGGCCCTGACGCGCGTTATGTCCCGCCCCCTCCCCCCCCCACACACACAACGTAACGCCTCCCCCCTCCCCCCCGTTGTGCGCCTCCGGCACTGCCATTGTGATGCTCGCATGCTACTGTGTTGCTTGTCGTCGATGTTGTCGTCGTCATTGTTGCCGTCGTCGTCGTCGTCGTCGTCGTTGTCGTCGTCGTCTTCGTCGTCCTCGTCCCGTCTCCGTCTTCGTCCTCGTCCCTGTCGTCGTCGTCGTCGTCGTCGTCGTCCTCGTCCTCCTCGTGCCGGTCGTCGCCCTCGTCGTTGTCGTCGTCGTCGTCGCCGAGGGCCCCGAAGGGTCTCCAGACGCCTCCAGAGGTCTCCTCCTTAGACCTCCGGTGGCCTCCAGAGACCTTCGGAGGCGGCCGTCGTCGTCATCGTCGTCCTCGTCCTCGTCCTCCTCCTCGTCATCGTCCTCGTCCTCGTCGTTGTCATCCTCGTCCTCGTCGTCGTCTTCCCTGTCGTTGTCGTCGTCGTCTTCGTCGTCGTCGTCCTCGTCCTTGGCCTCGTCGTCCTCCTCTTCCTTGTCCTCGTCCTCGTCCTCGTCCTCGTCGTCGTTCTCCTCGTTCTCGTCCTCGTCCCCGTCCTCGTCTCGTGCCTGTCGTCGTCCTCGTCGTCCTCGTCCTCGTCTGTTCTCATCCTTATCGTCTTCGCGTCGTCCTCGTCCTCGTCCCTGTCATCGGCGTCCTTGTCCTCGTCGTCGTCGTCGTCTTCGTCTTCGTCCTCGTCCTCCTTGTCGTCGTCGTCGTCGTCGTCGTCGTCGTTGCCGTCCGGCGCTCGGGCGCCCTCGTCGACAGCAAACACCAGCACAGAATACTGTTCGAAGCAGGGTGTGGAGGGGACAGAAAGTGATGCTGCACGTATTCAAAGCGCAGTACAGAGGCGATGTGGTGCACGCGGCTGCGGCGTTGCATACTGTGCTTTGCACTACGGTGCCTACTGTGATGCGTACAGGCGCTGTGGTGCCGGAACCACACGGTGGCGCCGGGGGGGGGGGCGTTCCGATATCCCCCCCTCCCCCGCCCCCCCCCGCCCATGACGCCCGTTATGCAACATTGCGCTCATACCAAAAACCTAAATGGGTCCCGTGCGGCCTTGACCCCGTCGATGCTCTCTCTTTTGTTCCAGGTCGTGGGCCCCAACCCCCACGTCCTGCACGTTGCCAAGATGAACAAGACCTCTTTGCCTGTGGTGATGTGCGTAAGGTGTGGGGCCTACTGTATAAGGTCCCTACGGCAGTTGTTACAGTCTTGCGCAATTTATTCCGCAGCAGAGGGGGCAGCTGTTAAGGGTCTGACCTTCCCTGGCCGCTGGGATATAAGATAGCTTTCCCTGACCACTAAGACTTGCTCCCAGTGATGTGGCGGAGTTGCGGACCAGGGTCATCTCATATTTCTCTTTTCAGCAGCTCTCTCGGTCAGCGTTTGGGGAGTGAAGCGAGAGCCACTGGAACAATAAGGCTCTCGCTTGGGACTTCTTCGGGCAGAGAGGTCAGACGTTTGAACATGTTAAGGAGCTGCGCGGATGGAAGGTGGTTCCTTTTCAAAATCGGGCTCTCGTTTGGTATTCCCTCGAAGTTTATGACCAAACTTGTAATCATGTGAGGGCGGCCCTATTTCAAAATGAGGATCTCGCTGGGCACCTCGCTGAACAGTATGGTCGTACCTGTTCGTATCCCTTACTAAACGATTGAAGGATGCAAGGATCAAAGTGGGGCTCAAGCCTGAATTGCATGCTCATGGGGTGCTTGTCTTTCTAGGGGGCGTTCCTTGTAGTGCAAAAAGACGGCTCTGAAGGACTTATGAAAAGGGGGCTGGGGACAGGGGATGACTTGCAGCATCGTTGATGCATCTTGGTTTTACTCTGTTCCTCATCCTTCTCCTTCCCCTCTCCTAAACTCTCGCCGTCGTCGTCGTCGTCGTCGTCGTCGTCGTCGTCGTCGTCGTCGTCGTCGTCGTCGTCTTGCTCTTCCTTGGCAGCACGCCAGCCGGTGGGTCGGCCGCGCCCTGTCCCAGCCTGCGGGGCCAGGCGAGCTACGCCATGCGGCACTACCACTGCGCGCAGGCCGCGTGCGCGCGGGGGGCGCGCGGTGTCGGCGGAGGAGCGCGGAGGAGCGGCGCGGGGACAGGACCGAGGGCCGCGGTGATAATGGTGGGATCGGGGAGGGCGATGAGAGGCGAGAGGGAGATGGGGGAGGGATGGAGGAGGAGGCGGAGGAGGAGAAGGAGAGGAGGGGGAGGTGGACGCGAGGAGGAGGAGTAGGAGGCGGTGGGGGCGAGGAGGAGAGAACTGGGCACGACCTATCTCAGACTTGCCACGGTTCCAGAAGTGAGCCGTATCGAGGAGGAGGAGGAGGAGGAGGAGCAGGAGGAGGAGGAGCAGAGGAGGAGGAGGAGGAGGAGGAGGCGGAGGAGGAGGCGGGGGCGGAGGCGGAGGAGGAGGCGGAGGCGGAGGCGGAGGCGGAAACGGCGGAGGAGGAGGAGAATGACGAGGAGGAGGCGGAGGTGGAAGCACGGGAGGGTGACGAGGACGAATAAGCCGAGCACGAGGATCGGGGAGGAGAGCGATATGACACATCGCACGTTTTTTTGTTTGTTTTGTTTTTCTCTTTTGTAATGGCAGCCGGTGGCCATGCAAAACTATGAGCATACATGAACAGGTGGGTGACGTTACCCCACACATATCTTAGATAAGAGACCCAGTGGCGACTCAAGGACGCGTGGTGTTCCATCTCAGAGCGGCGGCCGCCCCAGCATCGTCGGCAGCAGCGGCGAGTGGCGGCGGCGGCAGCGGGCCCAGACCCCCAACGCCAGGATT
The DNA here is from genome assembly GCA_963575745.1 of Prorocentrum cordatum. Taxonomy (NCBI): domain Eukaryota; class Dinophyceae; order Prorocentrales; family Prorocentraceae; genus Prorocentrum; species Prorocentrum cordatum. The sequence continues at coordinate 509,506 of CAUYUJ010022615.1, read as the reverse complement.
TTTCACCACGTCGAGCCCCAGAGGGGCTGAGTTTTTCATCTTGCGTTTTGTGATGGTCGCCAGGCCCGGTACGGGCCCCCGGAGGCCGAACATAGCGCAAAGCCGTCTGTCGTTGGGGGTCTGGGGGCGGCGGCCGTGCGGCCGGGCGGGCGCACGGCGAACACCGCCCCAGACCGCCCTGGAGATGCTCGCGGGCGTCCCCCTCGTCGAGTCCTCGCTGCCCGGCCCTCCAGAGGCGGGGCACCCTCGCCGCGCTACGCCGCCCTCTCTCCTCCCCCTCCTCCCCCCCTCCTGCTCCTCCTGCTCCTCCTCCTCCTCCTCCTCCTCCTCCCTTCCCCCTCCCCCTCCCGCTCTCCCCCTCCCCCTCCTCTTCCTTCTCCTTCTCCTCCTCTTTCTCTTCCTGCTGCTCCTCCTCTTTATCCTCCTCCTCCTCCTCGTCCTCCTCCTCCTCCTCCTTCTCCCCCCCCCTTCCCTGCTATCCAGGGCGCCGCAGAGGGGGAGAGGGGACCGGGTGCGTTCAGGGCCAACGTCGGGGGTGGGGGGGGGCAGGCTCAGGGAAGGATTCGAACAACAAACAACTACATAAACATCAACTTTCGGAGCTCCGCGCGGACCTCCAAAAGTTTACGCTTATGCAGTTTTTTCGCTCCTCTAGTAGTGCATTGTTCCCCATTCGCCCATTGATCGCCGACAGGGGCCTGGTAGCCTGCCCCGCCCAGGAGCGTGCGGTTTCGCTACGTTGCCCGCCTCGGGGGCGCCGAATAGGGGGAGTGAGGACCAGCGACTGTGTGTGTGCGCGTGTGCGCGTGTTTCCTCGGTTGCTCCCTTCGGGCACTCTGCTGGCTGAAGCTGCTGCGTCGCTGCGCGCGCGGCCGCGACGCCAAGACTAGAGAGCGCGTTCTTTTCCCAACCATCATGTGGTGCTGGGTCCTCGTTCTGAAGAGACAGCGCCCCGCGTCCCGCTTCTCCTCCCGCTGCCCCCTCCTCATCCCCTCCTCTGCCTCTGTGCCTCTGCCCTCCGCATGTCTCTGTTTCGGCACACCCCTCACACGTCTCGTGGCCCCATAGGGAGCTCCACCGAAGGCCCCAGTGGCAGGGTTCGCATGGCGGCCCCGCCCCATTTCGGCACATCCCTCACACGTTTCGTGTCCCCATAGGGAACTCCACCGAAGGCCCGTGGCCCCATAGAGAGCTCAACCGAAGGCCCCAGTGGCAGGGTTCGCATGGCGGCCCCGAGGTGACAGGGATCAGCGTGACTACGCGATCCACCGGATAGATCGTGACAGAGTTTCACGGGTGTGATATAGAGCATGTGTCACTTGTGACAGCGCGCCTTTCGCTGCCGTTTGACCTCGAGGGGCCCTGTTGCCATTGCGCTAAAACGTCTCATAATCACAATACGTCTTGGGAGACTGCTAGGAGATTCCCGGGCGATCTTACCATGTAGCAAACATTGGCGTTGCAACAGTTTTGTAGAGATGCTGTGTGCCCTTTGGCCTCCCCAAGGCGCTTGGTCAGTTCACTGCGTGGCCCGCCGTCTACATTCAAAAGCCCGCCAAGATACACGGCGTTCTCTTTGCACGGGATGGCCGCGCCGTCGGGCCCTATGATGGTGGCGTTTGAGCGGAGAAGGATGGTCTTCCCAGCGTTGAGGTGTAATCCAAATTTTTGGCCAACCAGCACCGCTGCATCCACCAAGTGCTTATGCAGATCGCCCGGATTGTCTGCGATCAACATTGTGTCGGCTGCGTAGAGCACGTCTTCTGTAATCAAGTACGGCTTGGAAGACTTTTTCAACGTGCTCCGCCATTTGCTTGTCAACAGTATCCAAGAGAACGGACATCACGATGATAAACAAATATGGTGAAAGCGGACATCCTTGTGCTATCCCTGCCGCCTGGGCTCTGCTCAATGTCGTGGAAGTCCCGTTCTTGACCACGAAAGTTCGCACCTTGTAAATTGGTTCGATCATGTGTAGCATAGGCGGTGGCACGCGGAACAGTCGACGTGCGTGAAGAAGTCTTCCTGGCCGAATGCGGTCAAATGCTTTGCTCCAGTCCAGCAGCAAGAGCAAAAGGGAACCATCCTTGTCCTCCAATGCCGCGTCGATCAACCGCCTTGCCAGGAAGAGGGCGTCGGTCGTGCCACGTTTTGATCTGAATACGTGTTGTGACTCCCGTGATGCCCCTTCTGCTCCTCCATGTTTGATTTGTTGCAAAAGGATGCCAGCGATAGCTTTATATCCCACTGGTAACGACATTGGCCTGCAGTTACACGGCTGGGACGTGTCCCTGTTCTTGAAAATTGAAACAATGGATGCTTCCCTCCAGCTTGTGGGCATATAGTCAGGAACAAGTAGTTAGCACAAGCCGTCCAAGGTGTAGTTAGCACAGGCTGAAAACATGTTATCTGCTTGCTGGCTTGTTTCAAGCCTGAAAACATACCCCCCCAGGTGTTGCAGAATGGATCCAGCCCAGCATGTGCTAACTAATCCTTGGAAAACGTGTGCCAACTACTCCTCGCGGGTGGGGCACTGCTAGGGCTGGATCTCTTCCCCAAGGAGTAGTCAGCACAGGCTGGCATCTGTGCTATCGTCTGGCGGTCTAGTTTCAGGCCTGAAAACCTACCCCTCCTGGTTTTGCAGAATGGATCCAGCCCAGCAGGTGGGGTGCAGCTATATATATATGTATGTATGTATGTATGTATGTATGTATGTATGTATGTATGTATGTATGTATGTATGTATGTATGTATGTATGTATGTATGTATGTATGTATGTATGTATGTATGTGTATATATATATAGGGTTGGATATCTTCCCCTTCGAACCCTTTTGTTCCTCCTCCTCCTCCTCCTCCTTTTCCGTTCCTCTCCCACATCGTCCTCCTCTCCTCTCCTCTCCCTTCCTGGGCATCCGAGGCAGAGAAGGAGGCTTCTGCTCGGGGGCTTCTGGGAGGCCTCCTCCTGCTCCTCCTCCTCCTCCTCCTCCTCCTCCTCCCTCCCCCCCTTCCTCCCTCGCCTCCTCCTTCCTGGGGCGTGCTATCTACTCCCTCCCGAGGCGCCCGATGTCTCCTGCCGAGGTCCCCGAAAACCGACCCTCCCGGCGGCGGTCGTGTACAAAGTCCCGCCTCGGATGTCCGGCTCTCGGGCCACAGCTCGGACCTCCGGCGGTCGCTCGGGAGGCTCTGGGCACCCCTGGAGCGCGCTCGACGAGGCGCCTCTGCCGGCAGGCCTGCCGAGGACTCCCGAGGCGGGAAGACCCCGTCATGACTCGACGCCGGACGCCGGGCGGTCAACGCCGACGCCGACGGCGGCGCGGCCGCCGCCGCGCCGCCCTCGCCGCCGCCGAGGGTCGGCGGAGGGCCTCCGAGGGCCGCCGAGGGCCGCGGGCCTCAGGGTGTGTTATCTCCCTCCCTCCTTCCCTCCCTCCCTCGCCCCCTCCTTCCCAGGGAATGCTATCTTCTCCCTCCCGAGGCGCCCGATGTCACCCGACGCGTATAATATCAACTGCGTGCCAAATAAATGCCAAAAACTCGACGTATGATCGATTATGTGAAATCGTCCGCGCAATCGACTCGTGTAATGTCGAGTTTCAATTTCGAAAAACGGCCTGTTACCGACGTTTTGGCATAGAACAAGTGTGCTGTAAGACGATGTTGGCTGCAGTTGGCACGACGCTTGAGATAGCACAGGCCGTATAGCCGTTGTGCTAACTGCTTGTTCCTGACTATATCTGTTTGTCGCCAACACGTGTTGCACAGATCTGCTAGAATCTTGCTTGGATGTCTCTCCATACACACTGCCACAGTTCTGGTGGCACGCCATCGTTCCCAGGAGCTCTCTGTACTCGGAGTTGTTTGATTACGCTTTTGACTTCCTCTGTGGTGATGTCATTCGTATCGATTCTCAAATAGCCGTCTTCTACATCGACGTGAGGCGGCAGATCCACAGCCGGCGGAAGATGCCGCTGGACTTGTTCAATATTGTCTGCCATTGTGGCGGCCTTCCGTGTAGCATCCACCAGGTCACCGTTCAGATCTCGAAGACGACCTTGATTTAATTGTTTCCCTTTCCGGAGGGACCGAATGGCCCGCCATCCATTTTTTTCGATTGCTTCGTCGAGTCATTTTTGCCTGTCTGCACTGGCCGATGTTTGAATATGTTTTTTCAGTAATCTTAGTTCATCGTTATTGGCTCCACGCTGTCGTCCTGCACTCCTCTGCTCAATGAAGTGCAACGTCCGGGCAGATATCCACGGTCGGTGGGCCGCGGCTGGTTGTAGTGGTACTGACTTCGCCATGGCTTCTTTCATGTATGAGGCCAATGATTCGGCCTTACCTTCGAGGTCCAGGGCGGCTTGTTCCCTCACACGTTTCGTGACCTCATAGGGAACTCCACCGAAGGCCCCAGTGGCAAGGTTCGCATGGCGGCCCCGCCCCATTTCATCACACCCTCACACGTTTCGTGACCTCATAGGGAGCTCCACCGAAGGCCCCAGTGGCAGGGTTCGCATGGCGGCCCCGCCCCAGTTCGGCATATCAATCACACGTTTCGTTGACCCAGAGGGAGCTTCACATAATGCCCCAGTGGCAGTGTTCGCATGGCGGCCTTGCCTCATTTCGGCACACCCCTCACACGTTTCGTGGCCCCATCGGGAGCTCCACCGAAGGCCCCGATGGCAGGGTTCGCATGGCGGCTCCGCCTCTATTTCGGTACACCCCTCACACGTTTCGTGGCCCCATGGGGGATTCCATCGAAGGGCCCAGTAGCAGGGTTCGCATGGCGGCCCCGCCTCATGTCGGCACACCCTCCGCACGTTTCGTGGCCCCATAGGGAGCTCCAGTGCAGGCCTCAGCGGCAGGGTTCGCATGGCGGCCTTGCCTCATTTCGGCACCTTCCCCGTCCGTTTCGTGGCCCCATAGGGAGCTCCTTTGCAGGCCTTAGCGGCAGGGTTCGTATGCCTTCCTCTGCCTGTTTTGACACACCCCTCACGCGTTTCGTGGCCCATCGGGAGCTCCGCCGAAGGCCCAAGTAGCAGCGCCCGCATGCGTCCCCCCGCCCACTTCGGCACACCCCGCACACGTTTCGAGGCTACCATCCGCGTTGCCCCGTGCTTTATCCGTCTCGTGGCGCGCTGCCTATGATGAGAAGGTGAGATCCTATGTTACTCGCAGCTGCATGTGGTTGGGTCCTTCGCCAGGATATTTTTTCCCCAGCCAGCCTGTGGTGTTGGGTCCTCGTTTTGAAGAGAGCGCCCCGCGTTCCTCCTCCCTCCTTCCTTCTCCTCCCTTCTCCCCCTCCCCCCTCCTCCCTCTTCGCCCGCCCAGTACAGCGTTTCGTGGCCCCATAGGGAGCTCCACCGAAGGCCCCAGTGCTACCGCCCGCATGCGTCCCGAAAACCCAATTTGGCCCCATAAGGGGGCTCCACCGAATGCCCCAGTGCCACCACCCGCATGCGTCCCGAAAACCGAATTTGGCAACCCCTCACACGTTTCGTGGCCCCATAGGGGGAGCTCCGCCGAAGCCCCCAGTGGGACCGCCCGCATGCGTCCCGAAAACCAAATTACGCTACCGAAGAACCCTTCATACGAAAGAGCGTGTTCTACCGCTGCTGGCGGAAAACCGGGGGGGGTCACTACCGGTTCGAACCCCTCCCCCCCCCCTCCGGAAAACCAGGGGGGGTCACTACCGGTTCGAACCCCTCCCCCCCCCCAGTTCATCATGAAAAGGGGGGGGGTCACTGCCGGTTCGAACCCCCCCCCTCGAAAACCGGAAAACCGGGGGGGGGGGTCATTACCGGTTCGAACCCCCCCTCCCCCCCCTCCCCTCGAAAACCGAGTGGGGGTGCGGACAGTGGTGGGGACGGTGGTGGTGGGGACGGTGGTGGTGGGGACAGTGGTGAGGGGACAGCGGGACAGTGGTGGGGACAGTGGGACAGTGGTGGGGACGGTAGTGGTGGGGACAGTGGTGAGGACAATGGGAACAGTGGGGACAGTGGACAGTGGTGGGGACGGTGGTGGTGGGGACAGTGGTGTGTGGACAGTAGGAATGAGGTGGAAACAGTGGGACAGTGGAGGGTACAGTGGTGGTGGGGACAGTGGTGAAGGCGTTGGCGAGGACGGCGGTGGGACAATGGGACAGAGGTACAGAGGGGACAGTGGTGGGGACAGTGGGGACAGTAGTGGGAACAGTGGGACAGCTCAGTGGGACAGCGGAGGAGTCAGTGGGACAGTGGGGACAGTGGGGATAGTCGGGCAGTGGTTGGGGCCGTGGAGAAAGTGGGGAGAGTGGAACCGTGGTGGGAACAGTGGTGGGGACAGTGGGGACAGTGCGACACTGGTGGGGGCACTGGTGGGGATGGTAGGGACGGAGGTGGAACCAGTGGACAGTGGTGGTGAGGACAGTGGTGTGGGAATAACAGTGGGGGATGTGATGCGGACGGTGGTAGGGACCTGGAGTCGTTTGCTGGCGGTGAGTGGGGGGGGTGGGGAGGGGTTCGAGCCAGTAGTGACCCCCCTCCGGTTTTCGAGGGGGGGGGGGGGGGTTCGAACCGGTAGTGACCCCCCCGGTTTTCGAGGGGGAGGGGGGGGGGGGGATGGGTTAGGGGAGGGGGGGGTTTGCCGGGGGAGGGGGGGGGGTCCAGCAGGGGGGGGGATTTTCGGAGGGGGGGGGAACCCCGGGTTCCGGAGGAAGAGGGGGGCAATTTTCCACAGTAGAGCGGCGGTGGATCACGCTCTCTCCTTCATACTTATAGTATGGCTAGAGTGATGATAGCTGAAGTGAAGCACGTGAGAATGATGTTGGTGGCCGTTGCCCCGCCGATGCCGTTGGTGACGCCAGTCAAGAGGAGAGGCGGAGAGGACAAGTGCCGCGCCCGCCACACTTTGCGAGCTTGAAACGGATAGCGACCGCACCCCCAAAGCGCCCTCTGCGGCGTCGAGGAAGTGCAACGCCTGCCACACCAGCGTACCCCCTGTGGCGTCGAGGAAGTGTCACGCCTGCCACGCGTTGCGGGCCCGAAACGGATAGCGACCGCACCCCTGGCGCACTCCTTTCGGCGTCGAGAAGTTACCACGCCTGCAACGCTTTGCGAGCCCGAAGCGGATAGCGACCGCACCCCCAGCGCACCCCTTGTGGCGTCGAGAAGGTGCCACGCCTGCCGCGCTTTGCGATGTCGAAGCGGATAGCGACCGTACCCCCAGCGTACCCCTTGTGGCGCCGAGAAAGCGCCACGCCTGCCACACGTTGCGAGCCCGAAACGGATGGCGACCGCACCCCCAGTGCATCACCTGTGGCGTCCAGAAAATGCCACGCCTGCCACACTTTGCGAGCCCGAAACGGATGGCGACCGCACCCCCAGCGCACCCTTTTGTGGCGTCCAGAAAGTGCCACGCCTGCTAGGCTTTGCGACAGTGTCGTGGATAGCGGCCGCGCTGAGAGACCATCCCCTGCGCACCCCCTATGGTGTCCAGAAAGTGCCTCGCCTGCTAGGCTTTGCGACAGTGTAGTGGATAGCGGCCGGCGTTGCGGGACCACCACCTGCGCACCCCCTGTGGTGTCCAGCCTGCTAGGCTTTGCCACAGTGTCGTGGATAGCGGCTGGCGCTGAGAGACCACCCCCTGCGCACCCCCTATGGTGTCCAGAAAGTGCCACGCCTGCTAGGCTTTGCGACAGTTTCGTGGATAGCGGCCGCGGTGAGAGACCACCTGCTGCGCATCCCCTATGGTGTCCAGAAGGTGCCTCGCCTGCTAGGCTTTGCGACACTCTCGTGGATGCCGGCCGCGCTGAGAGACCACCCCTTGCGCACCCCCTTATGGTGTCCAGAAAGTGCCACGCCTGCTAGGCTTTGCGACAGTTTCGTGGATAGCGGCCGCGCTGAGAGACCCCCCCGTGCGGACCCCCTTATGGTGTCCAGAAAGTGCCACGCCTGCTAGGCCTTGCGACAGTCTCGTGGATAGCGGCCGCGCTGAGAGACCCCCCCCTGCGCATCCCTTATGGTTTCCAGAAAGTGCCACGCCTGCTAGGCTTTGCGACAGTGTCGTGGATAGCGGCCGCGGTGAGAGACCACCCCTTGCGCACCCCCTGTGGTGTCCAGAAAGTGCCTCGCCTGCTAGGCTTTGCGACACTCTCGTGGATGCCGGCCGCGCTGAGAGATTACCACCTGCGGACCCCTTTAGGGTGTCCAGAAAGTGCCACGCCTGCTAGGCTTTGCGACAGTGTCGTGGATAGCGGCCGCGCTGAGAGACCACCCCCCGCGGACCCCCTTATGGTTTCCAGAAGGTGCCACGCCTGCTAGGCTTTGCGACAGTGTCGTGGATAGCGGCCGCGCTCAGAGACCACCTGCTGCGCACCCCGTATGGTGTCCAGAGGTGCTGTGCAGTGCTGAGTTGTGCTGTGTAGAGGTGCTGTGGTGTGCTGTGCAGTGCTGTGCTGAGTTGTGCTGTGCTGTGCTGAGCTGTGCTGTGCTGTGGTGTGCTTTGCTGAGCTGAGCTGAGCTATGTTGAGCAGTGCTGTGTACGTGCTGTGTGTCAATGTGCTGTGTGCTGTGCTGTGCTGAGCTGTGCTGTGCTGTGCTGTGCTCTGCTGCGCTGAAGGGCGTTGTGCTGTGTGAGAATGAGAGGACGACGGAGGAGGGGAAGAGGGAGGTGAGTGAGCCTCGCGGATGCGACGCGGCAGGGAAGAAAACCATAACCCCGTCGACAAGTCGTCTGTAACGCAGGCGAAGAAATCGAACACTCTCTCCTTTGCGAGCAAGAACGAGGCCGCGTGGGCGGGGTCATGTCTGTGAATTTCGCCCAGGCAGGGAGTACTTGTGTGATGGGCTTGATCCTGACAGGGTCCGGGCGCGGGTCCTCCTGGTCAGCTGAGTAGAAGGACTTCGCCGCATCCAGCCGCTCTGCCAGGGCCTCCTGTCGCGTGCTGTGCGTGACGCCTCCCACGTCCCGCGAAGAGTCGATGTCATGATGCTCCGCGGCGGCTCGGAACGTCCATCGCCAGGGAGCGACGTCGCCCACCTTCCCGTAGAACCGGCTCCACCGAGCATGTCTGGCTGCAAAGCGAACGGACGAAGGGTTAGAACATCCATGATGTAGGACCCATCATTGGTAGAGTACCTGCTATGCGCCTTCCACAAGTCGGCATCGTCGCCCCTCGTCGACGGTCGGTACTCTGGATCGGCAGATCTTTTGGCAGCGAACGCTGCGCACCATTTGACCGCCTTCAAATCCGCGTTGGAGGACAGGCTCTCCATGGTGGTCGACTCTCGCAAGTCTCGCGACCACGGCCCCTGTGACCAGCGGTGGTCCGTCTCCGCGGTCGCTGGGGATGCCGCAATCCGAGGCGTGCCACTGGAACGAACAGAGGTAGCCAGCAGAACAGTTGGAGACCGCTGAGGGGTGAAGGCCTGCGAGGGCGGAGCCTTCGTTGGCGTGGCCTTCGCAGGCGTGGTCTTCATAGGAGTGGCATCTTGCCCTGAGGAAGGTGCCGGGTCAGCGCCCGCGATGCCAACCTCCTGCGCTTGCCGAACCTTCGCTGGCGGCGGACCGCCGTCCGCCCCCTCCCTCCCGGGCAAATCGGAAAAATCGTCTGTCGGAAACCCGCCCGAAAAAGGGCTCAGCAAATACCTCACCAAACACTGCCTCCTGGCATCGTCGCCCCCTCCTTGATGAATCCGCGCGTTGTAACTTTTGAGGAGCGTATCAGGCCACCAATTCTTCAGCTGTCGCTGGTAAGAATTAAATGCGTGTTTCACCATCGCTGCCTCGCAACTGCGCAAGTTCACAATGCTAACCTCGACACCTGCGTCAGCCATGGAATTCTTGATATTCAAACACGGAGGCGGCAGTGCGTCAATGGGACATTTGGGCGGCATGAGCGGCGCGGGCGGCAAGACAGCACCTGCAGCATTCGAGCCGGTTCGGGCCAAGGTGTTTACAGTTCTGGCCGCCATGCATGCCACGCTGTCTGGCCTTGTCACGCACCGTGGCGGACCACCACCCCCTGCGCACCCCTCTGGTGTCGAGAAAGCGTTACGCTTGTCGCGCTTTCTGACCCTGCCACGCAGAGGGGCCGCTCTGAGGGACCACCCCCTGCACACCCCCTCTGTCGAGAAAGTGCAACGCCCGCCACGCTGTCCGACCCTGGCACGCAGTGAGGCCGCGCTGAGGGACCACCCCCCGCGCACCCCCTCTGGTGGCGACACAGTGGCACGCCTGCCACGCTTCCCGACCCTGGCACGCATAGGGGACGCGCTGAGGGACCACCCCCTGCGCACCCCCTGTGGCGTCGAGAAAGTGTCACACGTGCCAGACTTTCGACCTTGGCACGCATAGAACCCGCGCTGAAAGGACCACTCTTTGCGCACACCCTCTGGCGCAGATGAAGTGCAGCGCCCGCCACGTTTTCCGACCCTGGCACGCATAGAGGCCGCGCTGAGGGACCATCCCCCGCGCACCCCCTTCTGGTGGCGACAAAGTGCCACGCCTGCCGCGCTTTCCGACCCTGGCACGCATAGCGGCCGCACTCAGGGACCCCCCCTGCGCACCCCCAATGGTGTCGACAAAACCCCACGCCTGCTGTGCCCTGGACGACCGTCGTGCTGTGCTGTGCTGAGCTGAACTGTGCTGTGCTGAGGTGCTATGCTGTGCTGCGCAGTGCTGAGCTGAGCTGTGCTGTGCTGAGCGAAGCTGTGCTGAGCTGAGCTGTGGTGCGCTGTGTGAGAAAGAAAAAGGAGGAGGGGAGGTGAGGGTCGCGGATGCGACGCGGCAGGAAAGAACACCAGAACCCCACGAAGCATGTGGGGACGTTGGCACACCCCTCAGACGTTTCGTGACCCCATAGGGAGCTCCACCGAAGGCCCCAGTGGGACCGCCCGCAAGCGTCCCGAAACCCCAAATTGGCACACCACCCGCACGCTTCGTGGCCCCATGTGGAACTCCCCCGCAGGCCCCAGTGGAACCGCCCCCATGCGCCCCGAACACCCAATTTGGGACACCCCTCGCACGTTTCGTGGCCCCAAATGGAGCTCCACCGAAGGCCCCAGTGCCACCGCCCGAGGGTTCCAGGTCTGCCGCCCGCATGCGTCCCCTTCACCCAGCACAGCGTTTCGTGGCCCCATAAGGAGCTCCACCGAAGGTTCCAGGTCTACCGGCCGCATGCGTCCCCCCACCCAGTACAGCGTTTCGTGGCCCCATAGGGAGCTCCACCGAAGGCCCGAGTGCTACCGCCCGCATGCGTTCCCCCCACCCATTGCAGCGCTTCGTGGCCCCATAGGGAGCTTCACCGAAGAAGATATTCACAACTGCATATGGTCGGGTCCTTCGCCCAGATTTTTTTTTTTTTTTTTTTTTTTTTTTTTTTTGTTTTTTTTTTTTTTTGTGTGTGTGTGTGTGTGTGTGTGTGTGTGTGTTTGCGCGGCCCGCCTCCCATCCCTTGGGGCTCGGCGCTCGCACTGGTCGAGCTTCCACTTCATCGGCCGAACCCGTCAGCCCTGCTGCCGCCAGCTCCCCAGCCCCGTCGCCGCCGCTGGCTCCCTGGCGCCCGCCCCGCCACGCACCCGGGCTGCTCTGAGCGGGCCCGGCTCCTCTCGGTCCCCCACTTGGCCGGCGCCTTGTCGTCCTCTCCCCTCCCTCCTGCATGGTGGCTGAATTCGCTAAACGTTGCCCCATTTCGCCTTACTCGCCAGCGCAGTCCCTCTGCCTAGCCGCCGACGAAAAAGTGTGTTTGCGCGAGTGCGTATATCATGGCGTATATCATGACCAGAGTCATGACATGTCCCAGATTTCCTTCAATATTTGGTCCGCACACTTGCGCCGGGCCATGATGCGCCAACCCCCCTCTTCCTTCCCCCCCCTTCGGCGTACCCCCCCGATCCTCCCGTCCTCGCTGCTTGCTCACCTCGCCCTCCCTCCCGTATGCGGCACACCGCTGGAGTAGAGCATGCTGTCGAGCACGGACCATCCCTGTACATATCCCGAGGCTGGCCCTAGCACAGCCTCTACGGACACGGCCTGGGGTGAAACATCTGGACATCCACATCAGCACAATCAGGACGGTTGCGATCAGGATCCCCATGGGCGTGTGGAATGCTTGTCCACAGGCCGCAGTCTCCAGTGGATTCGCTCCAGAGCCAACTCTTGTGGGGTTGGCGGAGTCGGCGTCCCTCGCTGGGGGGTGAGGCGGGGGGAGCAGGGCGCCTACCAGCGGCGCCTGCCATGAAACGCTGGCTGTGGGAGCGTGGGGAGGCGGGAGAGAGCGGGGAAGGCGCGACGGGCGAGAATCTGCGAACAAGAAAAGCGGCATAAACATAGATTTTCGGACCGCCGAAATTTATGCTTATGTCATGCGTTCTTCCGGACTGAGAGATGGAATGTAGCTTACGCTGGGGTCGTGTCGTGTCGACGCGGCGGCGACCCCAGCGCGGGCCTTCAAGGTTTAACGCCACCAGTGACCTAGGATCGGCCGATATCTAACGGTTAGCGCCATCGGGGCGCCACGATCGCTCAAGGTCGTGAGCGATCCAAGCGATGCCAGAAACCAAAGCGCAAGTTGTCATGACACTAACCAACGGTACTTTTTTCCCCCATACTCCATTGAGATCTGACGTTGCGAAAATATTATCACGACCAGAGCCTTAGACTCCACCTTTCTGCGGCACTATTCGAGCCCGACCGATCTGCAATCGTCCCGGGGCCTGAAGCTGGGCGAAAGCGCCGCGAACACAGTTGCAACGCCCCGATGACAAGAGGATCGTTTCTTATCCTAAACGCTTCGCGTATCCCCACCAGCCCGTCCAGAAATTAGCCCCAGGGGAGTGGAGGTGATGAGGGAAACGGGGGAGCATGCAGAAGAACAAAGGACGGGGTAAGCCGCCATATGCCCCAAGAAGGGGAGGATGTAGGAGGAGTCGTCGTCGTCGGAGTAGGGGGAGGAAGAGGAGGAGCAGGAGGAGGAGCAGGAGGAGGAGGAGGGGGAGGAGGAGGAGGAGGAGGAGGAGGAAGATGAGGAGGAGGAGGAGATGGAGGCTGCGAGGACGTGGAGGACGAGAAGAAGAGGAGAGGAGGAGGAGGAGGAGGAGGAGGAGGAGGAGGAGGAGGAGGAGGAGGAGGAGAGGAGGAGAGCAGGAGCAGGAGGAGGAGGAGGAGGAGAGGAGGAGGAGGAGGATGAGGAGGAGGAGAGGGAGGGGGAGGAGGGAGGAGGAAAGGAGGAGGAGGAGGAGGAGGAGGAGGAGGAGGAGGAGGAGGAGGAGGAGGAGGAGGAGGAGGAGGAGGAGGAGGAGGACGATGGCGAGCTTGGGGGCCTCTTGGGCCGTCTTTGGGGCCTCTTGGCGGTCCTGTGGGCCTCTTGCGTATCTCGGGGAGCCTCTTGGGGCCTCTTGGGGGTCTCTTGGGAGCCTCTTGGAGGCCTCTTGGGCGCCTCTTGGGGCCTCTTGGGGCCCTCTTGGGGCGCTCTTGGGGCGCTCTTCGGAGCCTTCGGGGCGCTCTTGGGGCCATGTTGGAGGAGATCTATCAAAGAAGGGGGGGTGGGAATTAGCGTTGCCCCTCTAGAGTGCCTCTTGGGCCCCAAAAGAGGCCAAAATCCTTCCCAAACCCAGGGAAATCAATGCTGTTTTGCTTTCCCGCCTTTTCGCTCTTGGAGCCGTCTTCGACGCCCCAACGACCCGCGGATCCCCCTGTCCAGGTCCAGGGGAGGGGGTAGGGGGAGGGGTAAACCCCTCCACGAGGGGAATAAGGGGGTTGGAAGAGAAAACTCTCTAGACCACCGACGCCCAGATGGCTGGTGGGATTCATTGTTTTGCCTATCGGTGCGGGCCCTCGCCCCCCTCCTCCCCCCCCTTGGAGTAGATCGTGGCTGTTTTGGGCGCCTTTTTCGAGCAGTTGGAGCCTCCCCCATAGGACGTACTGGTGCAAACAGTCGCACTGAGCAGAGGTCCAGAGCCAGACCCTTCCCCCTCCCCCCTCCTTCCGCCCAATGTCGAAACGCCAAATTTTAGAAAACGCTCACTACAGGGAATCCCCCCCCTCCCCCTTCCCCCCCTCCCTCTGCCCCCGCTCCTCCGCCGAGACTCGGGAGGGCGCCGCTTCTCAGGCCGAGTACTTCCAGCGCTTCCGGCACCTGATGGCGCTGGAGCGGCACGGAGGGCTGCTGCACGGCATCTCGCAGTACGAGGCAGGGGGCAGGGGATTGCGATTGGGAGCCCCCGAACCAGGTGGTGAGATACCAGGTGGTGACCTGGAATCCCCCCAAAGTCACCGCCGGGTTTCGGGACACGGGGTCATCGCCAGGTTCTGTGACTCCTGGACCCACCAGCGTTCGGGACCTCATCGAAAAACCACACGTGTCCCCAAACTGGGTGGTGACCCCAAATCGCCCGAGACTCACCGCCGGGTGTTGTCACAACCACGTTTGGGGACTACTTGTGCGAGGGCCTGGAAGAGTTCGATGGCGGAGTCCAGGGGTAAAGGACGGAAGCGTATGTGTAACATAATCAGAACTTCGGAGCTCCGCGCGGATTTCTCGGATCGGCCCTGGGGCACCCCTGGGCGGCGTCTCCAGCGCCGCTATTGGCGCGCTCCGTGCGCCAGGGAGGCACGAAGATCCTGTAAGTTCGCGCTGACCTCCGAAAGTGTATGTTTATGCAGTTGTTTGTTCCCCTAGAAAAATCCAAGGGGGATGCATCTCTTACCAGATGGGTGATCTGTGGTACGGCCTGGAGGCCTCCAGAGCAGCGCAGCTGCGAGCACACCAGTGCTGCAAGGGTATTGTGTCTCCGCGTTCGCTTTCCCCCTTCATGTCCGCCTCCGAGGAGATTTGGGGACTTGGAGTGTGCGCCCAAGCAAGAAGAGGAGGAGGAGGAGGAGGAGGAGGAGGAGGAGGAGGAGGAGGAGGAGGAGCAGGGGGAGGATGAGGAGGGGGGGGGAGGAGGCCCAGTGTCACTCTTTCGCGATGTTGGAATAAACTCTTCCGCTAAGCTCCCTCTTCAGAGGTCCTTACACGGATTCATTTCCACAGAGGGTGCTCCGTTGGGAGGCCACCGTTTGAAGATCCTGAAGCATGCCAAACAGCCATTCTCGGGACCCCAACGCTACGAATTAATTTGACCGGTGCGTCTAGACGATCCTGACTCGTGCCAGAACATCGTTCCTTGGATTTCAACACCGCAAATCAACGTAACTTTGTGCGCCCTGACAATCCGGAATCGCTCCAAAACGCTAGTTCTGGTACGTTGACCATGGGAATCCGTAAAATTGTGCGCAGAAACAGAACCACCCTCACTCCGTGAAGCTCTTCTATTGTTTGAAGACGCATGAGCGCTGCGCGAATGCGAGAGGCACATTTTGAAAACGGCTCGCCCTCAATCCGTGAAGCTCTAGCACATGTTTTAGGCGAGTGTGCGCGGCGTTACGGCGAGAGCCACATTTTGAAAACGCCCGCCCTCAATCCGTAAAGCTCTTGCACATGTTTTAGGCGAATGTGCGCGGCGTTACGGCCAGAGCCACATTTTGGGAGCGAACCGCCCTCCATCTGTGAAACCGTGGCCAGCTTTCAAGCTTAAGGGTCATGCGTGGTAAGGGGGTCTCAGGCGAAACGGCCAGCCCGCCCTTCGGACTGGCCTCGGGGTGCGACAGGGAGGAGTTATGTATTAAGAAATGGAGGAGAAAGCAGGGGGAGGAGGAGAAGGAGGAGGAGGAGGAGGAGGAGGAGGAGGAGGAGGAGGAGGGGGAGGAGGAGGAGGAGGAGGAGGAGGAGGAGGAGGAGGAGGAGTTGGAGGAGGAGGAGGAGGAGGAATGAGCAGGCCCCCTTCCCCCTTCAGTTAGTCCCCATCGTGGTCCCGCAGCAGCAGTGGTGTTCTTGGTCCCGCTATGCTTTGTGATGCAGTGCTTCACTACGCAATGCCACGCCGTGCTATGAAATGCTATGCTCTGCCGTGCTCTTCTACGCCATGCTGTTTCATACATCGCGTGCCCTCTTGGGATCATTGCCATGCTTCACATCCGCCTGTGCGAATAGATAGGAGATCTACGTCATGGTAAAGGATGGGAGGGAGGGGTAGGACGTCAGATATGACGCTAGCGCCCCTAGCTTGCCCCCTCACCCCTCCGTCCTCTCCCTCTTCCCCCCTTCCCCCTCCCTTTTTCTTTCTCCTTCGTCCCTTTCATCCTCTTTCCCTTCTTCGTCCTGCTCCTCCTTTACCCTCTGCGCCCCCCCTTCCCCCCCTTATCGCTCCTCCTCCCTCCTGTAGTTCCTGTTCCTCCCTCCCTCCCTCCACTCCCGCCTGCGCTTCCCCCCCCTCCTCGCCGGCCAGTGAGGGGGGACGGGAGCTGCAGGTTGACACGGAGGTCTCCGCCAGCATCCCCGTCGCAGAGGTGCACAGGCTGCAGTCCACCCAGGCGCCCGGGAGCCAGGGGGGGGATGGGGCGGCGGTCTCATCGCACCGATCCGCCTCTTCGTCCTCGTTCTCGTCGTCGTCGTCGTCGTCGGCCTCCTCTTCCTCCTACTCCTTCTCGGCATAGCTCAGCTGACGCAGTCACCCCAGGTCTGACCACCGACCGACCTCCTCCTCCTCCCTTTCCTTACTATTGTTATTCCCAACCCTCCTTGGTTAGGTATTCGCTTTGAATAGAGGACTATGGTCGTGTCCTTCTCCCGCCTCCCTCCTGCCTCCTGCCCGTCTTGCCTCTGGGGGGTGGGGAGGCTGCGATCTGTGAAACTGTCGCCACTTTCGGGGGCTGCTGGGGGGTTCAACATAGTGACGTCCTAGGCAGTTTCAAATGGGATCTCGCCATCCCTGGGGGCTGCGATCTGTGAAACTGTCGCCACTTTCGAGGCCTGCTGGGGGGGGGGGTCCAGCATAGTGATGTCCTACACAGACTCAAATTAGACCTCGCCATGCCTGGGGGTCTGCGATCTGTGAAAGGGTCGCCACTTTCGAGGTCTGCTAGGGGGGCCAGCATAGTGACGTCCTAATTACGTAGCTTCAAATTAGACCTCGCCATGCCTGGGGGGCTGCGATCTGTGAAACTGTCGCCACTTTCGAGGCCTGCTGGGGGGGGCAGCATAGCGACGTCCTACGCATATTGAAACTAGACCTAGCCATTCCTGGGGGGCTGCGATCTGTGAAACAGTCGCCACTTTCGAGGCCTGCTGGGGGGTTCAGCATAGTGACGTCCTAGGCAGACTCAAATGGGACCTCGCCATGCCTGGAGGGCTGCGATCTGTGAAACTGTCGCCACTTTCGAGGCCTGCTGGGGGGGGGTCCAGCATAGTGATGTCCTACACAGACTCAAATTAGACCTCGCCATGCCTGGGGGTCTGCGATCTGTGAAATGGTCGCCGCTTTTGAGGCCTGCTGGGGGGTCCATAGTGACGTCCCAGACAGACTCAAATTAGACCTCGCCATCCCTTGGTGGCTGCGATCTGTGAATGGCTCGCCACGTTCGAGGCCTGCTGGGGGGTCCAGCATATTGACGTCCTAGGCAGACTCAAATTAGACCTCGCCATGCCAGGGGGGCTGCGATCTGTGGACGGGTTGCCACTTTCGAGGCCTGTTAGGGCGGCCAGCGTAGTGGGGCCCCGCGGCGGACTCAAATGGGACCTCCCAAATGCTGGTCGCAGAAATACAGACGTCCATGTCTCCTCATCACCCCCTTTATAAAGTCGCCCAAGCTACTCATGCCCCGCATTGCGCAGGGGTTGGGTACATCGCCAGGGTAATGTTCCTTCTCCTCCTCCTCCTCCTCCTCGGTTCTCCTTCTCGTCCACTTCCTCCACCTCCTCCCTCGTCTATCCCCATCCCTGCTCCTGCTCCTTTTCCTACTTCTCTTCCTAGTCCTCGTCCTCGTCATCGTCATCGTCCTCCCCTTCTTCCTCCTATCTCCTCAGCGTCCTCTTTCTCCGTTCTCGTTCTCTTCCATTTCCTCTTCCATCAAACTGCCCGCGGCAAGTCCCACCACCGTGCCAGCGCCGCACTGTGCGTGGCGACTTTTCGAGCACCATCGAGAAGGCTGCCGCATGTGGCACTTGTCGACCCTGGGGAAGGATAAGATGGTTGAGGTGGAAGAGACGGATAACGATGAGGATGAGCAGGAGGAGGGGGAGGAGGAGGAGGAGGAGGAGGATGAGGAATAGGAGGAGGAGGAGGAGGAGGTGGAGGAGGTAGAATAATCAGAACAACGCGAGGAGGACGAGGAGGAGGAAGACAAGTGTAAGTCCAAGACGCATTAACGATGTTGCAACATATTCTCCCTACAAGTGCCTCCCTCATAGGTCCCCACACGCATTTATGGTCATCGCGGTAAATGGTCCGTTGAAGGAGAACAGACTGCGAATGCTCCATCGTGCCAAAACACAATTCCTCGGACTTCAGTGCCGCGAATCAGCGTGACTGTTTCGTCCTGACAATCCTACATCGTGCCAGAACATCATTCCTGGGACTTCAACCCCGCGAGTCAACGCGACTGGTGCGTCGTGATAATTTTTTCCTCGCGCCAGAATGCCATTCGTCGGACCTCACCCTTACGAATCCTTGCATATGTTGCAAACTTTTCAGACGAATGCGCGCGGCGCCAAAACGAGAGCCACATTTTGAAGAGGAGCCGGTCTCCATCCGTGACGCGGTCGCAAACTGTTAAGGCGAATGTGCGCAGCGCTAGTTTGGCGAGAACCACATTTTGAGAATCACCTGTTCTCCATCCTTGCAGCAGATGCAGACTTTTGGGGCGAATGTGCGCGGCGCTGAGACGAGAGCCACATTTTGCAGAACAAAGTCCTTCATCCTCGAAGCTGGTGCATTTATTGCAGACGAATGTGCGCGGCGCTGAGGCGATAACCACATTTTGGAACGCAGCCGTCCTCCATCTCTGAAATTCTAGACGCTTCGCTTAACCCCACCAGCCGTATGTGTTTGGCGATCCAGACTCTACTCCGTTGAGCGCCTGCATGTCGTTGTTCGACCTTCTCATCGGTTGCGTCACGGCCGTCATCTGCATCGTGTCCTTCTTCTCGGTGCTGCCGTGGCAGTGGGCCATGTCCTTGCTCGCCTTCCTCGAGCTCGAGGTCAACATGAATTTCGCCAGTTTGGTGTTGCACCTCGACTGGTGGTTCTTCCTGGTGTATCGCGTCTCCTGAGCCGCAGCGTAGCTTGCCTCCTGTGTGCTCTTTCTCTGCCTCTTTCCCGCGTTCTCTCGTTGTCCGTCTTTCTCCCTTCCGCTCGCGCAATTTAGGCCGTAGCCTTGTTGTTACGTCTGTCGGACGGCGTTCGGCACTTCCGATGCGCTCGCGATCAAAAAACCCCCACTGGCCCATCCAGAAACGATTCCCAGAGGAATTTCCTCGATCAGGGAAGCGGGCAGCACGCAGAGGAAGGGTCCCCCAGTGGGGGGTTCTTGGAGCGTCTTGGGGGCCTCTTGGTGGTCCCGGGCGCCTCTTAGAGCGTCGTGGGTGCCTCGGAGAGCTCCTTGGGGCTTCTTGGGGGTCTCTTGGGAGCCTCTTGGAGGCCTATTGGGCGCCTGTTGGGGCCTCCTGGGGCGTCCTGGGCGCCTCTTGAAGCGGTTTTGGGAGCCTTGGGGGCGCTCTTGGAGCCCTCCTGGGCCATCTTGGAGCCATGTTGAGGCTTCGGATGGCCATCGGAAGCGAAAAAGCGAAAACGCCAAACGCATGGATTTGCTCAAGATTTTGAAAGGATGTTGGCCTCTTCGGGGCCTCCTGGGGGGGTCTCTGGCCACTTGGAGCCGTCTTGGAGCGGTCTTGGGGCCTCTTGGAGCATCGTGGGAGCCATTTTGAGGCATTTTGGGGTATCTTGAGCCATCTTGGAGGTCATCTTGGGCTCCCCCAGGCGCGTCCTGGAGTCATCTTAAGCAGTGCCCCCCCCTGGAGGCCAAACTGTGGCCAAAACAAGCGCTGATTGGCATTCTCGCCGAGGCCCCTCGGAGCGTCTTGGGTGCCTCTGGGGAGCCTCTTGGGGCCTTTTGGGGGTCTCTTGGGGGCCTCTTGGGGGCATCCTGGGGTCCTCTTGGGGGTCTCTTGGAGCCTCCTGGCCACCTCTTGGGGCCCTCTTGGGGCACCCTTGGGAGCCTTGGGAACGCTCGTGGGTCCATCTCGGAGGAGATCGATCAAAAAAGGGGGGTCCTTAATTAGCGCTCCCCCCCAGAGGCCACAATGGGGCCTAAACCCCAGTAGAACCAATAATTTTGGCTTCCTCGCCGAGGCCGTTTTGGACGCTCCGACCGTTCGCGAAACGTCCCGTCCAGGTAGGGGGAGGGGTAAACCGTTCCCCCTGGGGGAAGAAGGGGGTGGAAGAGGAAACGCCCTAAACCACCTACGCCCCAAAGGGCTGGTGGAATTGATACCAACTTTGCAAACGAATGTGCGCGGCGCTAATTTGGTGAAAACCTTTTCATCCGTGCAGCAATTACAAGCTTTTGAGGCGAACGTTCGCGGCGCTAACTTGGCTAGAGCCACTTTTCAAAATCACACACCCTCCATCATTGCAGCAATGGCAACCTTTTGAGGCGAAAGATCGCGGTACTGAGGCGAGACAAACCTCTTTAATCGGAACCGTCCTCCATCCTTGGAGCTGGTGCAAGCTTTGCAAACGAATGTGCGCGGCACTGAGACGAGAACCACATTTTGAAAATCATTTGCCCTCCACCCTTGAAGCAATTGCATAATTTAATGCGAATGTGCGCGGCGCTGAAGCGAGAACCACATTTTGAAAAGGAGCCATCCTCCATCTCCGAAGTGGATGCCCAATTGTCAGACAAATGTGCGCGGCGCTAATTTGGCGCGAGCCACATTCTAAAAATCATTCGCCCCTCATCCTTGCAGCAGTTGCAAGCATTTGAGGCGAACGCTCGCGGCGCTAATTTGGCCAGAGCCGCATTTTGAATGTCACCCGCCCTCCATCATTGCAGCAATGGCAACCTTTTGAGGCGAAAACTCGCGGTACTGAGGCTAGATACACATTTGAAAATCTCCTGTCCTCCATCATTGAAGCAGTTGCCAATTTTAAGACTAATGAATGCGCGCGGCGCCAATGCCGGAACCACATTTTGAAAAGGAGCCGTCGTCTTTCCGTGAAGCGGCCGCAGTTTTTTCAGACGAACGTGCGCGGCGTTAATCTGGCGAGAATTACATTTTGAAAATCACTCGCCCCTCTTCATTGCAGCAGTTGCAAGCGTGGGGCCTCAGAGTCATACGTGAGTGAGGAAGTGTTGGACGGAACGCCCGGCCCCCCTACCGACACGCCAGTGGGTGCGACGTGGAGGATTTAATTGTGGTTCGAGGAAGGCCGTCCAGTGTGACACTTGTGGTTCCTAGGGGGCTGAAGAGGAGGACGAGGAGGGGGGGTGTAGAATAGTGAAGGTGATGTAAGGTGACGACGAGAAGGTGTAAGAGTAAAGGATGATTTTTACATGCGGTACTTGCAGTCCCTAGGATCAGGACGCTTATGCATATCATCGTACGATGAAGCCAGCAATATCAATACGAATGTTGATGATGTTGACGATGACGCGACGACAATGTTGACGATGGTGTTGATGATAATGATGCTGCTGCACATGATGATGATGCTGCTGGTGATGATGATGACGACGACGACCACGACGACGACAACGACGACGAGGATGTTGAGGACGACGATGATGATGACGACGATGCTGCTGCTGATGATGATGGCGATGCTGGTGGTTATGGTGGTGTTGATGATGGTGATGGTGGGGGTGATGACGGTGCTGCTGCTGCTGCTGATGATGATGATGATGATGATGATGATGATGATGATGATGGTGGTGACGTTTTTGGCGATACTGCTGCTCATGATGGATGGGGCTGCTGCTGTTGCTGCTGCTAATGATGATGACGGTGGTGGTGATGATGATGATGATGGTGGTGGTGGTGGTGATGATGGTGACGATGATGATGACGACGATGATGATGATGATGATGATGATGACGATCATGATAGTCATCATCATCATGAGGATGGTGGTGATGATTATGATTCTGATGATGATGATGATGATGATGATGATGATGATGATGATGATGATGATGATGATGATGATGATGAGGTGCAGGAAGAGGAGGAGGCGGAGGAGGAGGAGGAGGATAATGTGCCGTTTCATCTTGCATTTCTCGTCCCCAGGAGGAGGAAGCGGAGGAGGTGGAGGGGGATGAGGAGAAGGATGGGGGAGAAGGAGCTGGAGTAGGAGGAGGAGGCGGAGCCAAGTTTGCCAGGTCGAGCGAGTCAGAAGGGCCCCACCTGTTCCCACTCCCTCTCTCATAACATATGAATCAGTTTTGGCACAACCTGAGATTCGGATTGGAACACGTTCCCACCTAGCGAAATGAAGGCGTTCGTGCGCGGCCCAGCTTCGACGCTTTGGCGACGGGACAACGACTTGGGCCGCGCAGGGGCAGGAGCGGCAACACTTCCGATGAGCGCGGCGAAGACGAAGCATGCGGCGCGCCGACACAGCACTACCACTTTCACTCGCATCCTGCGCGGCGCTTGGGCTAGGTCGGCATTTCGCCCGCTCTCGCGCGGCCCCGCTGCCGCTGTCGCTGTCATGCGATCCGGCCAAAAAGCCATGTGCCGCGCCCGCGTCGGAACGCCATTTCCGAGCGAAATGCGCACGCAGATTTGGCGAATCGACAAGTTGCCCGCTCGCGCGGGCGCCCCCAAATAGCGAGTGAGGAATTTGCGCCGCGCCGAGGCAGGAGCGCCACTTTTCAGACGAACTCTGAGCGGCGCCGGGGCGAGAGTGACGTTTTCGCCCGGCCGCGTGTCGACGACGTGGCGTGCAATAAATGTGCGCCGCGCCAACAGGAGTTCAATTCTCTGGAAAATTGAGCGCAGCGCCGAGGCGAGAGCGACAGTTTGCCTTTCGCGCGGGACGTGGGGCCCCGCCCCGTTTTTGCCACACATTTTGCAACATGGGCGACGTCATGTCCGTGTTGAAAGCAAATGTCGACTTGGTCTCGTGATTTTTCAAATAGGATGGGAGGTTCTGGATCAGGAGGTTTGTGGTCGGCTACATGGCAGAATAGGAGTAAACACCAAGAAGGAATAACATTGGGACGGGGTCAAGGAGAAGAGAGAGAGAGAGAGAGAGATACATAGCGAGAGAGGGAGAGAGAACAATAGACTGCGCATAACAAGTGACACGATGTTCGGAGTCTTGTCGGGGTGTCCCCTCGTCTTCGTCGTCGTCTTCCTCCCTCTCTCCCTTGCTTGTCTTCTACCCTTTTGTGAGTTTGTTGTGTTTTTGTTGGTGGCATCTTCGATGCCTCTTGGGGCCTCTTAGGGGCCTCTTGAGGTCTCTCGGGGGCGTCATGGTGGCCTCTCGAGGCCTCTTGGGGCTTCTTGGGCTGTCTCAGGGCTCTTTGAGGCCGTCTGGTGGCTTCAGAGTCCGTCGTGTCTGCCTCCATGGACCGTTCCATGTTGGGGCCCCTTTGAGCCATCTTGTGTGTCTCTTGGGCAATATGGGGCCCCCTGGTGTAATCTTGGGGGCGCTTGGGGCTGTCCTTGGGCTCCCTCTGGACGTCTTGGGACCATCTTGGAGGCCTCTTGATCCGTCTTGGGCTGGCGAAAATTCCAACAAATGGACAACGCGAACATCTTTGAGGCACCAACGGGACCTCGCTGATTTCGACCTCTTTGGAGCCTCCTGGGGGTTCCTCCTGCAGCAATATTTGGTTTTGTTGGGAGCCCCTCAGGCCATCTTGAGCTGTCCTTGGGCCATCTTGGGCCGTCTTGGAGGCATCTTGAGCCATCTTGGCGGGCTTGGTGGCATGTCTGGGTCGTCGTGGAACGCACCGTGGGCATCCTGGAGGACTTGGAAAGCGCCAGGGAGGTGGCGTGGCGCACAGGGAGACTCGGGAGCGGGGGTGGTGGGGGAAGCATGCAGCACTGTGCTGGGAGATAGTTATTTGTTTTTCGGCGATGGCCCAGGTTGTCTGGTCTGGGGGGAAGGGATGTGCCGGCCGATAACCTAACCTTCTCGCTTTGGGCAGCCCCTCGCATGCTTGCACGCACCAGCACAACCCCCTTCGGACCTGCGCAACTGACAAGGTCACGTTATCCAGGGGGAAGGGTGGGGTGTGGGGGCAGACCCGATAATCCGGCTTCTTGCCAGACCCTTAGCATGTCTCTAGGAGAAGGGGTGGTGGTGGTGGCGCGCCTCAGAGTATTGTAGGAACCCTGCCAGAGAGGCCTTGGCATTCTGCTGCGCCTCAGCGTGCAAGGGGACACGGCGGTGGATTTCCTGCCACTTCCTCCTTCCTCCTCCCGTTCTTCCTTCGTTTCTTCCTGCCTCCGTTTCTGCTCTTTCGCCCCCTGCTAATCCTCCCACTCCTGAATCATCAGGGCCGCCCGAAGGACTGGCGGGTGTCACGTCAGAACTGCATGGAACTCGAGCGCACGAAAAATGGGATCGCTGGTCAATATGAGAGGAACCGTGGTGACAGTGAGATGGACGCAGGGAACGTGTTGCCAGCGAATGGTGATGGTGGCATGTCGGTGGATTCTTTTTTGGCAATTTGGTGATGGCATGGCATGGCATGGCAGTGATGACAAGCACCCCTCGACGACCAGCAATGGCGATCTCGAAGACGCTGGTCGTTTCGAGTCAGCAGGGAAAGCAGGACCGAATTTGAGGTAGAGCAGACTCAGGAACGGTGAGATATGGGATGTCGTCGTGGGGAGCTGTGGATGGGGTGGAGGGACGTTTCGAATCCAGTCCCGTTGATGCCTGGGGAAAGAGTGGGTCGTGCGAGTATGGTCGCCTATACGGGTGCGCGCGCTCGTGCCTCTGCCCGCCGCGCCACGACACGGGCACGTGAGCTCAGCAGGGGCCAGCCAAGGGACAATTGCGGAGCGCTCCAGAAAGGGCCTCGCCCTCGAGGATCGGAGGATCGGAGGAGCTGGCATCTCTTCCTCGGCGGAAGGCGGTGTGAGGCTGGCGGAAGCCGGCGGAAGTAAATCGAGGCGGCTCCGCCGGGGGAAGGCCAGAGGAAGTTTCCGGAAGCAAGCGATATTCTTCCAAGGTGTGCTATTGAGTCGTTCGGATTCCGGAGATGTAGAACAAGTGGCCATGTATGTATGCTGGTCGACTGACGCCGTCCACTGAGGTCACGCTGACTTCCACGCCGCAGCTCGGCGCGTTGGAGCTGATGCAGGGCAACAGGCCCCTGAAGGAGCGCCTGCCCCGCGGCGCAAATGGACCATGGCTTGCCAGATGCTGCTGCCATAGTGTCCGATGCACGGCTGCTCCATGCTGCTGCCAGAGGGCGTGAAACAGGAGCGCCCTAGGTTCGCTAAAGTGTTGCGGCAGGCCAGACGGTTTCTGGTGCAGCTCTGTCCCAGGTGTACATGCTGCAGCCGATAGTTACGAGATGGTTACGATAGGGCTGTGGCATGCACCCTCGATTGTCAACGTGCAGTGCATGTCTACTGTAGTTTAGAGACAGTCACGAGGAACCTGGGAGTAGCTAGGACGTAGCATCGAAACAGCGGTAGGGCCACCACCACGTTGTTGTGATAGCCTTTTTCCCGTGAAGTATCCTCACTGGTGAGGATGAGACTCTTCAAGATGATGACGATCATACTTGAGACTGTGGCGTTTATGCTGCTGATGATGAATATGGCGACGGTGTTGATGATGATACTGTTGCTGAGACTGGTGGTGATGATGATGATGATGATGATGATGATGATGATGATGATGATGATGATGATGATGATGATGATGATGCTGCTGATTATGCTAATGCTGGTGATGCTGATGATGCTGCTGATGATGTTGCTGCTGCTGCTGATGATGAATGTGATGATGATGATGATGATGCTGCTGCTGAGGATTATTCTATAGGCTTACGCCACATCCGCCGACCCCTCTATAAACTACTGCGCGTCCAGGACTGCATTCCACGAGGCTTGTCTGATTCCTGGGAGGTTCTTGGGGGCGTTTGGGGGCTCTGTTCGGGCTCCCTGGGGGCTTCTAGGGGCGTGTTGGGGGCTTCTTGAGGGAATCTGGGGGCGTCCTGGGGCCGAAGGCTGGAACTGTGGGTTCGGATTCCCCCCGTGGGCCCCCTTTGGCGCCGTCCGGGGGCTCTCTGGGACCGTCATCGGGGCTTCTTCGGCGGTCTTGGGACCCATGTGGGCTGTCTTGGAGCTGTCCTAGGGGTCTTTTGGGCTGTCTTGCACTGTATGAAAGCGCAAGAGGCGAATGTGTTTAAAACATACGTTTTTCCAAAGGAATGGTGCAATTTTCACTTCTTCGGTGCCTTTTGCGAGGCCTTTTGGATGCCTCTTGGGGCGTTTTGGAGGCATCTTGGGCCGTCTGGATGCCATCTTGGGCGCGACGATTCGGGGCCCTCTTGGATCGTCTTAGGGCCCACTTGGGGCCCTCTTGGCCCGTTTTGGGGCCCTCTATGCTCCCATGGCGCGTTCGTCCATGGCCGGGGGGGGTCAAATCTCCGGTTTGGGGGTCCCTGGGGGGGGTTATGGGGGGGAAATCTCACGCGCCTAGAGACCCACAAGGGGTCGGCGAATTATGATGATGCCGATGCTTGTGGTGATGCTGCTGCTGATGCTGATGCTGATGATGATGCTGATGATGCTGATGATGCTGCTGTCCGTAGCCATTTTGGCTCAAGGCAGTACATGCCCGCACGGCCCCTTTCGACTTTCTTCCATGCAGTAGCGACCGATGGTTGCTGACCGTTTGGCTTGCGAAGGTCCATGGCGCGATGCTGGAGGTACTCGCTGGCGAAGCTTATTCGCCAGTCTCATCCCTGAACGATGGCATGATCAAGTTGAAGAACGCGGACATCCTTCCAAACAGGTTGAAAGGGAAGTTGAGGAAACTCAACCTGACCTACAAAGTTGCACGGCATATCACGATTGCCTTCCTCGATGATGTCCTCCAAGAGCTGCAAGTTGTCGTGGCGCCGCTGCTGAACCCGACTGCCTTGCCCGTCGCTCCCGACTCGCCGCCTTCTGATCAATTCGTGCGTATATCTGTGCAGATTGAGGCTCTGCAGGCGCAAATCGACCAGCTCACGTACGACGCCCCGAAATGCGACCACGTGCACCAGTGCAGGATGCAGCGCAAGAGCGACCCCGTGATCGATTCCAAGGGCTCCAACAACGAGATCGCAGACAGCGAGAACAATGGCCATAAGAAGAAGCTTGGGCTGCAGATCGCCATCGAGGATTCCTTCGCACACGCGGCCCGTCGGATTGAAATGCGGAAAAGATGTGGGAGGCGATTTCAGAGGTGACGAATGAGTTGAGCAGAGAGTTGGCCAAGAACTGTGCGAGCGTGTTTTCTTTTCCTTCAGGCTAAGTGGGTTTAGCTGTGTGCGCACTTGCATGCTGATACTCGCATGGTAGTATGTGTTCAGTATGTTGCGGGTTCTCCAACAAAGATGCTGGTGATGATGTTGATATAGATGCTGTCGCTGATGATGCTGATGCGGATCATGATGTCGATGATGTTGCGATGGTGGTCACGATGCTGGTGATGCTGCGGATGGTGATGTTGATTCTGCTGATGCTGCTGATGAGGATGAGGATGATGGGTGCTGTTGCCGATGATGAAGATGCTGCTGATGATGATGATGATGCTGATAATGATGATGCGGTTGATGCTGGTGATGGCGATGGCGCTGTTGATGATGATATCGATGATGAGGTTTCTCCAGCTGCTGCTGCTGATGATGCTGCTGCTGGTGATGAGGCTACTGCTGCTGCTGATGGTGAGGATGCTGATGATGATGGAGATGCTGATTATGTGGTTTATGCTGTTGATGACGATATTCGTGTTGGTGGTCGCGGTAATGAAGCCAGTAGTTATCATCAGGATTATGTTGTTCTTACTGGAGGTGAAGGTGATGACGAGGGGGAGGAGGCGCACGAATAGGAGGAGGACGGATTTCAAAAAAGAAGGATGACATGGAGGAGGAGGGGAAGGAGGGGGACCAGTGTAAACCCAAGGCTCACCAACGATGTTGGAATACACCCTCCCTCCAAGCTCCCTCTTCGCAGGCCCGTGCAAGGGTCCATTTCCATTGGGAACTGTCCTGTTATGAGACAACCATTTGAAGACTCTGAAGCATGCCACAACACTATTCTCGGGACTCCAACGCCACGGATCAACCTGGTTGCTGCTCCTTGGCGATGTTGAACCGCGCCAGAACACCACACCTGAGACCTCAACGCCGTGAATCAACGTAACTGTTGCGCCCTCAATCCTGAGTCCTTACATCACACCATATCTGGTACGGTGGCCATGGGGATTTGCGCGGCACTACGGCGAGAGCCACGTCATTTTGCTTTCGAATAAAAAGTAATGGGATAGACTTCCCCCCCCGCCTTACTCAAGGGGGGTTTGGTCGCACTGCAATTTACGTATGTGTCTACCCTGTTCCGCGTGATCTCATCCCATCCAAGGCAAGCCAGTATCGCCGCCCCCCTCTTATCCCCTGCCGCGAAATATTATGCGCGCGCATTCGTTTATCACAAACCATCAGCTTCAACGAATCCCTTGCAACGAATGGGACGAAGTGCGCGCGCGCATGCTGAAATCATTCGAACAGCTCAGTGTCCCAAGCACACCTGAAAACACATGGCTTCGCAACGGGAATTTCCCCCAAACGTAGACTGCGCCCGCGCACTTGCAAATTCTTCAGGTAACCATACGTTTTGAACATTTTCGTGACATGCTGCCGGACTAGCCTCTCTCGCGCGCCTGTCGAAATCGTTCAAGAGCCCTTGCGCGAGTGCTGTCGCAAGAACCGCGTGCAAAAAACGGGCGAAGTGCACGCGTGCGCATCGTCGCGCGCGCGTGCCGAAATCCTTCAACCACCTTGGGTTTCGCAGGGATTTCAATTGGAGTGTCCCGAAAGCATATAAAACACATAGTTGTGCAACATCAATTTTTCAACAACGCCTGGGCGCGCTCTTGCGAATGGTTAAGCAAACCATGCGATTTCAACATGTCCATGAAATTCTGCCAAACGGGCTTCTCGCGCCGCATGTCGATATCATTCGAACGCCCTCGTGCGCGTGCTGGGAGGGGGGGCACGATCCGTGACGAATAATCCCATGCGGTTCACTCTCGCGCGTCGGCCGCGCGCGCTTGTCGAACTCCTTCAAAACCTGCACCACCGACGCGAAGACGTCGTCCTCGTCGTCGGCGTGATCAGCGTCGGCGCCGTCACTGGCTTGCCGTCGTCGTTGTCATCATCGCCAGCAGCATCGTTACCATCATCATTGTCTACCGTTGTCGACGTTGCCATGATACCGCGCCCGCCCAAGACGCCGATTCGCGCTGAAGTGCCAGCTGAGACGTGCCCAGCGGTAAACGCCGCCGCGTCGGTCGCGCCAAACTAGCTGGCCGCGGTGGGCGCGAGCATGCGGGGGTTAGCGCGGCCGCGGCGATGCGCTGGCCAGCGCCGAGCACTCATCGCAATCGCCGCCGCATGGGTTTTGCAATCCAGCTCGCGGGTGGGTGGGTGGGATGGTTGCGCGAGCGTTGGAGTTTGCGATTTCAAAGTCGGCAGGGTGAATTGCGCTACGCAGGTTCTCCTGAAGAGTGTTCGTGTCGACCCCGCCCCTCTCCCCGGGTTGAACCCCCCTTTTGCATATTAATTTGCCCCATCGTTCATCAGGCTGGTAATGGCCCCCCTCATCCTGTCGAACAACATGCGCACATTTGTCTATCAAAAAATCTCAAATTCCATTAATCCCTTGCAACGCAAGTCGGGGCGAAGTGCACTCGCGCGGGTCGTCGCGCGCGCATGCTGGTGTTTTGTTTGAAGAAACCTTGGGTGCCGTAAAGATCCCACAATCGCATGTCACGAAAACATATGAACCATAAAAAATCCTGCGGTCGCGCTCTTGCGAATTTCTCAGAAAACCATCGGTTGTTCAACCTGCTCATGAACTGCTATCACATCGGCCTCTCGCGCGCGCGTGTCGAAATCGTTCGAACGCCCTTGCGCGCGTGCCGTCGCGAGAACCGTTTGTTTAAGATGGGACGAAGTTCGCGTACGCGAGTCGTCGCGCGCGCATGCCGGAGTATTTCAATAACCTTAGGCTTTGTAGAAATTTCGCAAACGAGTTTCCCGGAAACATATAACAACACATGGTTTTGCAACGTTCGGTTTCCAAAAAGTTTGCGCGCGCGTTCTTGCGAATTCTCAGGAGAACCATCGGTACTTCAGCATTGTTATCACTTTCTGCCAAGCGGGCCTCTCGCGCCGCATGTCGAACTCATCCGAACTCCCTTGCGCGCGTGCTGGGGGGTCTCGATCTGTGTCAAATGATGCCACGCGGGCCACTCGCGCGCGTCGGCCGCGCGCGCTTGTCGAACTCCCTCCACAATCTTCATCACCGACGCGAGTACGCCGTCATCGTCGTCGACGTGACCAGCATCGGCGCCGTCACTGGCCGTGCCGTCGTCGTTGTTATCACCGCCAGCAGCATCGTTATCATCATAATCGTGACTACCGTTGTTGGCGTTGCCATGAACCCGCGCCCGCCCAGGTCGCTGTTTCGCAATGGAACGTCAGTTGGGATGTGCCCAGCGGACAGCGCCACCGCGGCCGCGTCGGACGTGCCAAAGTAGCTGGCCGCCGTGGGCGCGAGCATGCGGGGGCTAGCGCGGCCGCCAAGATGCACCAGCCAACACCAAACACCCATCGCAATCACCGCCGCATGGGTTTTCAAACCAAGTTGCGGGTGGGTGGATGAGATCCTTGCGCGAGCAGTGGAGTTGCCAATTCACTGCGGGGTTAAGTGAAGTGCGCACCATATTGTACCACTTAGATTGCACCACGTAGATTTGACCACATTTGTTACACCACATAAGTGGCACTACCTCGGCGACGCCGCGTAGATTGCACCAGATAGGTTGCACCACGTTGGCTGCACAACATAAACGGTACCATGTAGATTGCACCGCATACGCTGCACCACGTAGACTGCACCATTTGGATTGCACCACGCGTCTTGTACCCTATAGAGAGCACAACATGTATCGCACGAAATAGTTTTGCACAGCAAATGGCACATCGCATATGTTGCGCACCACCAAGCTCATACCATAATTTGCGCCACATATATTTAACCACATACAATGCCCCGCACCCATTGCCACATATATCGCCCCAGATTGACGACACCACGTGCATTTCAAAACGCACGCTGTTTGGGGCCCGCGCCGGCTAACATCGGTTGAGGAAGCAGTTGCGGTGGAGTCGGACATGTTGTTGCTCCTTCACATTTTCAGCTGTCGAATATGTTCAGCGCTGGCCTCTAGTCGGGGACCGCTTGCCGATCCCTTGCGTTGCCATACATCCTCCATCGATCCCTTCTCCATCGCGCTGCAAGGATCATGTGCTAACACAAGGATGTCTGGCACCTGGGCAGGAAAACCTGAACGAGCAGACTTCCGCGGATGACTTGCGTGTACCGTACCGCGTTGGTGTCTCCCCAGGCGTCGCCGATTTTGGACCCAGGAGTGGTACGGTGCATGTTTTGTTGTTTCTCGCCCCCCAAAGCCAGACAACTATGCACCGTAACGCGTTGGAGCGGGGCTTGAAGGGAACCCAACATTGTATTGTGTACGGGCGTTGTTTTCGTAATTAAGACCCTCATGAGGAAGGCGAGCATAATGAGTGCAGCTGCCAAAGGGGCAGGATAGGGATGGTATGAGATACTTTCGAGCAGCAGTGCTAGTGGTACGCGCTAGTAGCGTTAATTGTGATAGTGTAGTAGTGCTGGTAGGGCGGGGTGACGGAGGAAGAGAAGGGAACGGACGAGGACGGGGTGATCATCGGGATCGATGAGGTAGGTCAAGGAGCGCCAGCTAAGTTGGGGAACGTGGCTTTCGCCCCGACCTGCCAAGGAAAGCGACATCGTGCTGTTCGTGCCCAACGAGGCGAGACAGTTCCGTCTCTGGCGCACGCTCTCGTTGCTTGATGTCCGTGACGGCATGTCCACTTGCACGCCTCAGACCTTGCCGTCCTGCTGCCGCTTCTGCTACTGCCCCTGACATTCCTCCTCCGCCTCCTCCTAGACACAGCTCCCCACCCCGCCAGACTGCCAGTGCCTTCTTTCCTCGACGCAGTCGATCACCGGATATCTGGCATGAGAGGGCAATCCTTGTCCTTGCCCGAACCTTTCTGCCGACTTGGCCACGGTGATTTATATCAAGTGATCGGCCCTCTGGCCCGCATGACCAGTGGCAACCGGGATGATGCCTGTGGGGATCTCTTGGGAGGACTTGCGGAAGCCTCTCGGATTCGGTTTTGGTGTGACTTGGGGGCCTCTCGGGGGTTCGTTGGGGGCCTCTTGGGGCCTGATTTGGGCCTCTTGGGAGCCTCCTGGAGCTTGTGGGTGGTCTCTTGGAGGCCTGCTGGCGGTCTCTAGGACCATGTTGGGGCGAAGGGCTCAAAATGTCGGTTCGTGTTCCCTCAGGTCCCTCTTGAGGCCCTATTGAGCCGTCGTGGGGGCCTCTTGGGCCGTCTTGGGGCCATCTTGGGCCTTCTGGGGGCGCCTCTTTGGCGCCTCTTGGGCCGCCTTGGGGCGATCCTGGGGGCCTCTTGGGTCGTCTTGGAGCGTCGAAAGCCCGAACAGGTAAGAATTCAAATTCTTCAAACGCCTAAGGGGTATACACGATTTTGGCATCTCGAGGCTGGGGGGCCTCTGGGAGCCCTGCTGGCGCGTCTCGGGGGCCTCTTGGGCCGTCTTGGGGCAATCTTGGGCGTTCTGGAGCGATCTTTTCGCGACTCGGGGCCATCTTGGACCGTCTTTGGGGCCTCTCGGCGCCCTCTTGGCTCGTCTTGGCGCCCTCTGGCCTCTGGGAAATCCATGCGGCCGACACCAGGAGCACCCTCGGCGCTTAAATAATCTTCAGAACTCAATGCAGAGAAGTCGAGGGGACCTGAACACACTCCAACTCTTGCCTCAGAGCACGGCCTGGGTATGATCTCTTTCAGGAGCAGTGTCGCCACTGCCCTTGCACCTGAAACAACCGTACCCTGTTTCCGACTCTTCAATCATACCCGCATTCCCGCCTCTCTTTCTCGTTATCTCACGCCCTTCCTGTTGCTCGTGCTATCACTCGTGACCGTCCTCCTCATGTTCTCACTCGTCCCCGTTCTCTTGTTGCTCATTCTCTCATTCGTCCTCGTCCTCTTCGTCTTCCTTGTCCTCCTCCTTCGCCTTCACCATCATCACCACTATCATCATGTTCCGTTCAGGTCCTGCCTGAGGCACCCGCAGAACAGCCGCAGGAGGGCATTTTCGGCGAGTCGCTGCCCAGCAGGTCCACCAACTGGCAGCACCCAGAGGCTGGGCTTAGAGGAAAGATGGATGATGATGATGATGATGATGATGATGATGATGATGATGATGATGATGATGATGATGATGATGATGATGATGATGATGATGATGATGATGATGATGATGATGATGATGATGATGATGATGATGATGATGATGATGATGATGATGCTGATTGATGATGATGATGATGATGATGATGATGATGATGATGATGATGATGATGATGATGATGCTGATGCTGATGATGATGATGATGATGATGATGATGATGCTGATGCTGATGATGATGAGCTGATGATGATGATGATGATGAGGAGGAGGAGGAGGAGGAGGAGGAGGAGGAGGAGGAGTTGGAGGAGGAGGAGGAGGAGGAGAGAGGAGGAGGAGGAGGTGGATGAGGATAAGGAGGAGGAGAAGGAGAGGAGGAGGAGGAGAGGAGGAGGAGGAGGAGGAGAGGAGGAGGACGAGGAGGAGGAGGAGGAGGAGGAGAGGCGGAGGCGGAGGATAAGGAAGAGGAGGACAAGTATGAAGGCGAGGAGGAGGAGGAGGAGAGGACTGGGAGGAGAGGAGGAGGAGGAGGAGGAGGAGGAGGAGGAGGAGGAGGAGGAGGAGGAGGAGGAGGAGGAGGAGGAGGAGGAGGAGGAGGGGGAGGAGGCGGAGCAGGAGGAGGGGAATTGGGGAGGAGAAGGAAGGCGTAGGCAGAGCATAAGGGAGGGTAGGGGAGTGAGGATGGATGTGGGTGATGGAAGAAGGATGAGGGACGCTCGAAACTCGGAGTTGATCCTTGAGCCGCCCCACCCATCTACCCTGCTAGTTGTCCTCCCCCTTTCTCCCTCTCCTCCTGCTCCCTTTTCTCCTTCCTCCCAACCTCCCCCTCGGCCACCATTCCTCCTCCCCATCCTCCTTTCCCGCCTCCTCCTCTTTCTCCCTCCCTCTCCTCCTTTCACCCCCATCTTCTACCCTCTACATCCTCCTCGGCACAGAGTGGGGGCTGGCGGCGGTGACGGAGGAGCAGGAGTCGCAGGATGCTTCAAAGGAAAAGGATCGCAAGAAGACGAGTAGACCGGCCTTGTGCCGATGATGAGCCTGGGGCTGGGAGCGAACTCGCACGCGCCAACGTCGCGATCGATCGGAGCACAGCCGCAGGTTTGTCGGGGTGCTGCCGGGGCAACATCGCAAGCGAGGCGCGTATCGAAAGTCGGGGCTTGGGAGCCACCAGGGGCAACATTAGAAGAGGATAGGCTCAGGGGGGGACGCATCGAACCCTAATCGCCCATTGATCACGGATAGCTGCCCAGTAGCCCCACCCATCCCAGGAACGTCCGGATTTGCAATCGAGGGCCCAGTCGCCGATTCGTCGTCGATGCATCGCCGATCCACGCTCGATGTCTCCCCCCCCTGAGCCAGCTCCCCCATATCGTGATGGGCCAATTGTCCACCACCACTACCATACGTAGAACGGGGGAGAAGGAAGGATGGGTGGGGAGGTCCTCCTCCTCCTCCT
Source organism: Prorocentrum cordatum (assembly GCA_963575745.1). Lineage (NCBI taxonomy): Eukaryota > Dinophyceae > Prorocentrales > Prorocentraceae > Prorocentrum > Prorocentrum cordatum. The sequence continues at coordinate 474,640 of CAUYUJ010022615.1, read as the reverse complement.
GCTCCTCCTCCTCCTCATCCGCCTCCTCCCTCTCTTACCTATGGTAGTGGTGGTGGAAGGTGGGCCCATCATATCGCTGACCCTCAAGCCAGGAGGGCGCCGATCGCACACCGACGCCCGGCCAGGCCCGCCACGGGGCCCAGAATCGGCCCAGCCGCCTGGCAGGGACCAGTGTAGGCGTGCCGCCAAGGCGCTCAGGTACGGTCAGGGAGTCTGGCTCACAGTCAACATTGACGCACGACACTGCACACCCTCGCTTCCTTGCCTCTGCGGCCCGCCCTTCGCCGTTTTCACTGGCCAGTCCCTCAGGGTAAGCCCTGGGGCGGGCGTCTGAGGCCCTTGCGTCATTGTGCCGCCTGGTCGCCCCGCCAGTTCTGGCCCACCAGTTCTGGCACGACGCGCTATCCACTTCCCAGCCCCCTAGCGTCAACGTCCCGAGCCGTTGCGAGCCTCCCGCCCCGCGGAGCGGAGCGACACGCTATCAGCTCACAGGGCACAGCGTGTCGCCGGGGCCGCCGCCGCGAAACGCCGAGCAAAAGTGCCCGTCCCGTAAGGACCTGCGTCGGGGGACCCGCTCGTGGCTGGGGCACGCCTTGGCCGGGAGAGGGCCCCCCCGGTTCCTTCTCTGGCGTCCATCGTAGTGGCAGGACGGCCGAACAGTGGGCGTCCCCTGACTCGGTAGCAACTCGTGGGAGCCGTGTATGTCCTCGAAAACCCGTCTTCACGGTGCATTAGCGTGCGCTGGCGTCGGGTAATCGATGCGAAGCGCCGATTTAGCGTCGATGAGTGTCGACTGGCGTCGATTAGCATCGGTCAACGTCGGTTCGCAAGAGCCTGCAAGACGGCATGGCTCCTATGAGCTGCAGCAGGCCCCTGAGGAGCTTAGCTGTCCTGATGCGCACGTGTTGAAACGCAACAAATGCCTTTTTCAACACGTCTCACGCACGTGTTGGCCCACGGTTTGACGAACTAACGTATCGCGCCAGACCTACGTACCCAGTCTACGTGTTGAACTCCATGTCACCACGCTACGGGCTGCGTGCACAGACCCCCCGACGTCATTAACGTCGACCCCCAGATGTCTCGACCCATTTCCCTGGACCGGTTTTCCATTTAGAGTTTTTTTTTGACGGACCAGGGGCCCGGTAAGGGCCCCTAGCGGCCGAAAATAAAAAGCGAAACATCTCCCGTCGTGCTTTCTCATGACTCGAGGGGGTCTGCGTGTTGTGCATCGGGTCAGCGTAACCGATGAAGGCATCCGGGGTTCGCCAGGGGCGCCTCGGAGGCGCGCCGAGGGGCGCCCCGCGGTCCGCGCTGGCGAGGAGCGCCAGGTGGGCGCGCGGGGTCGGGGCCGTGAGAGCCTCGACGCGGCCTCCCTCCTTGCCCGTCTGTCTGGGCTTAAGTCGGGCATGTCCCTCTACAGGAGGAACATTCAAAAATAGAAAAAATAGTCAGGGGACGATGTTTCGATTACTTTTGACTGTGTTTGAGTATTTTTTGCCTACTCTGAAGTTTTCCTCAAAATCTGCCTGTAGGAGGACATGCCCGACCTAATAGTAGGTGGGGTTGGATGATCGTGCCGCATCGCCGACGCACCAGCGATGCGGCTCAATATGGAGCCAGAGCTTCTCCGCGCCGGCGTCGCCGATGCAGCGCCGACGTCTCAGGTGCATCACATTCGCATCGCTGATGCATCGGCGATGCGGTGCGATCCTCCGGCCCCATCTACTCCGACCCCTTCTGGGAGGCCTCTAGTCTGGCGCCTTCGCCTCCGCATGCTTGAATTGACTTGGCTCTGACTATCGGACAACATGTCGTAGTTTTCGATGCTAGTCACACCAGCAGCAAGGCGGGCCTAGACTGCGTAGTGGTCGAAGTGCCCTTCCTCCCTTCCATCTCATACCCTACCCAACCGTTCACGTATAGGCGCGAGCAGCAAGAGGCCTCCGCGTCCTCGCCCTCCTCGTCCTCCTCCGTCTTGTCCATGGCTTCGTCGTCGTCGTCGTCCTCCTCCTCCTCCTCCTCCTCCTCCTCCTCCTCCTCCTCCTCCTCCTCCCCTCCCCTCCTCTTCCCTCGCCTCTCCTCCCCTGGTAAGGTTTCGGGTTGCGCACAGACAGCCTCTCCAGGTAGTCCTTGCTGGCCTGAAAACAGGCCCCCCGAGTAGTCCCAGCTGGCCTCACCAGCCCCCCCCGAGTAGCCCAAGGCTGATCTTCGAAAGGTTGCTGTTGGCGTTGTAAAGATGGTGTGCGATGTGGCGCCGCCGGCCCGCTTGTTACACGCAATCCCCCGTTGTGGGCAAAGCGTGCATAGAAGAAGCTCTGGCAGGGGGGTGGCGTGCGCAGGGGGGGCTCTCGCGGGGGGATCGCCTCAGAGGGACAGCATTTTTTTTATTCGGAAACCGATATTGGGCGCTATCCTTCCAGTCCCAAGCGTACGCTGATGCAGCGTTTTGTTCCTCTATCTTCCTTCCCCTCCACCTCTTCTCCCCTTTTTTGCATCCCCCGCCTCATCCTTGCCCTCTTCTGTATCTCGCTTCGGCTCGAGCTGGTATCCCTGCGCTTCTCGCAAGCGCCGCTCCCTGCCTCTCTCTCTTGGGGCTTTGCCGTGATGACGAAGGTCCTGGTCACCGGAGGGACCGGGCTCTACGGCAAGGCCATCGAGGCGGTCATCAAGGAGGACGAGGCTGCCAAGAACGAGGAGTGGGTGTTCCTCTCGTCCAAGGACGGCGACCTCGTGGACAGGAAAGCCGTGGAGGCCATCTTTGAGAAGCACAAGCCGACGCACGTGATCCATCTGGCCGCAAAGGTGGGCGGCCTGTTCCACAACATGCGGAAGAAGGTCGACTTCTATCGTGACAACACTCTGATCAACGACAACGTGATGGAATGCTGCCGCATTTACGGCGTGAAAAAGCTGGTCTCCTGCCTGTCGACCTGCATCTTTCCCGACAAGACCTCCTACCCGATCGACGAGACCATGCTCCACAACGGCCCGCCGCACACCTCCAATCTGGGGTACTCGTGCGCAAAGCGCATGGTGGACGTTCTGAACCACTGCTACAAAGACCAGTATGACCTCAACTACACCTCCGTGATCCCTACTAACATCTACGGCGAGTTCGACAACTACTCCATTCGGGTGTTGACAGAGGTGCTCCTGCCCCAGCGTGACCCCAGGCAACCCGAGGGGGTCGCGGCGGCGCCTAAGTGGCCCAAGGCGGGGAGCTCTGCAGGAACGCTCGAGGCTCTGCCCCCCCTCTCCTATACGTCGTCCTCCTCTTCCTCGTCCCCCTTGTCTTGCTGATGAGCCAGCGATGTTCGGCGACATTTCCACGGCGGCTCCTCGCAGTCACATCGCAGCGAATGTTAGCGACGCTTCCGTAGAAATTGCGGTTAGTTGGGGTGCTTGCTGGGGTTATTGCGACAGAAAGAGGAGGGCGACAGGAAGGGACACGAAGTTGGGGACACCTCGGACCATAAACACTTCTGTCAACACCCGACGATTGATGATGGCCATGTGATCCCAGGGCTGATCCACAAGTGCTACATTGCCAAGCGAGACGGCACCGACTTGACCATATGGGGCAGCGGCTCCCCGCTGCGGCAGTTCATATATTCGAAGGACCTCGCGTGGCTGACAGTGTGGACTCTGCGGAATTACGACTCCGTCGAGCCCATCATCCTGAGCGTCGACGAGGAAGCCGAGGTGTCGATCAAGTTTGTTGCCGAGGCGATCGCGAAGGCGATGGACTTCCAGGGCAAGGTGGTCTGCGACACCACGAAGGCGGACGGCCAGCACAAGAAGACCGCCAGCAACAAGAAGCTCCGCTCCTTCCTCCCGGACCACAAGTTCACCCCTTTCGAGGAGGGGATCAAAAAATCGGTGGACTGGTTCGTTGCGAACTACGACACGTGCCGAAAGTGAAGGACGGGCGCCGCTCGTGGGAGGCCGCGCGCGTGGATCTCTCGTGAGGGGTGTCCCGTGGAGGGCGCGCGGGTGTGCAGTTCCTGCGTGGCTCGCAGGTCTGTGAGGGCCGCCTCTGCTGTTCTCGGTGTGGACTGAAGGGTCGGGCGACGCCAACCGACCGCTTCACCGATCCTGGCCAGGCCGATCCGATACTGGGCCCAGGATCGGTGCCCAACTCCACGCCCTCCTTGGCCTGGCCAGGGAGGGGAGTGGACCGAGCCGGCGGCCCAGGACTGGGCCTGGCCAGGATCGGTGAGGTGGTCACCTCCTCCCCCCTCACTCCTCCCTCCTCCTCAGAGCCAGCGACAACTACCGAATACCCTTGACGCGAGGAGGTCCGGCTCCTCCACGCCGACCGACTGGAGGGGCCTGGGCCCCATTTTGGGGGTGTCGCAGAAATTCGGGTGTTGCGGAACGTGCTGCATGCAGATGCTTTCGGCCCCGCCGCCGGGACCTTTCTTCGGTGCATGGTCGCTCCCGGCGCCTCGCTGGCTCGCCCCTCTCCTATGCTGACCCCTCCTGACGTCCACCCCGGAGTTCGTCCTCGTAGTTGGTGCCCACCGCTGTAGTTTATCTTGGTGCATTTTCCAGTTGTCTTGCAGGTGCCGTTCATCTGCGAGAAGTCAGTCAGTGTGGCGGGCCTTGTACAGCGGCTTGGCACGCCTCGCTCGACATGGACTCGACCTGACGCACGTCTGCGGCAGTCAAGGGGAAACAGAAGCAGCGACGACGACGACGACGGCCTGCGCCCAAGGGCTGACTCTCCAGACCCCTCCCGAAGACCACCCCGACCAGTTTCTCGAGCCGCGCCCCAGCTGCTGCCACGAGGCGCTCTCCCCAAGGATATTCCCCTCCTAACGTGGCTGATCCACGAACCCAGAAAGGGATATCGATCCGTGTATATATGCACACATACATTTAGAGAGCTGCCCCAACGTGGGCTACGGGCAATGGCAGTGCTGAGGACATCCATGATGATCATACTGTGCCAGGGGTTGTGCTGCGCTGCGCTGTGCCTCTGTCAGAAGGGGAGCAGGTACCGACACTGCCACCCTTGCCTCGTTTTCGCCTCATTGGGCCTCCCAGGAGGCCCTCGTCGCCACCGCGGGATTCGCCTCGAAATTCTGGTAGGACATCACCGGAGGAGAGGCCCGTGGAGTAGCGTTGAGCGGTGCTGAACTCGATTGCGTCGTGGATGCAGTCGTCCTTGGCGTTTGTATCTTGGCCGAACTGGTCTCGATCTTTAGCTCGAGCTGCCTGGACGCATGACTCGCCCAGTGAAACGCGCGGGGCCCTCAACCAGCTCGAGCTCAAGGTCGGACCCAGTTCCGAATCGAGACGAGACGACGGTGCGCAGGGCGCACGGACACGCCACGGGACGTGCCAACGGCGCACTCGGGGATGCGCGAGGGGACGCGCGAGGGGACGCGCGTGCCGTGGACGTGTCAGGCACCCGCCACGGGACGTGCTGGGGGGCGTGCTAGGGGGCGTGCCAGAGGACGTCATGCCAGGGGACGTCCCAAGGGACGCGCCAGGGGTTGTGGAACCAGAGGACGTGCCACGGGACACGCCAAGTGGCGTGCCGGTGCGTTCCAGGAGAAGTCACTCCAGGGGACGTCCCAAGGGACGCGCCAGGGGACGCGGCAAGAAACGCGCCAGGGGACGCGCCACGGAACGGGCAGGGGGAACGCCAGAGGACGAGCCAGGGAATGCGCCAGGGGACGAGCCAGGGAACGTGCCGCGGGACGCGCCAAGAGGCGTGCCAGGGGACGCCTCGCCAGGGGACGTCCCAACGAACTCGGCAGGGGACGCGGCAGAGGACGAGCCAGTGATCGTGTCACGTGACGCGTCAGTGGACGCGCCAGGGGACGCGGCAGCGGACGTGCCTGGGGACGTGGCTGTGGACGCGCCAAGGGACACGTCAAGGAACGGGCCAAGGGACGTCCCACGTGATGCGCCACGGAGGCGTGCCAGAGGACTCGCTGGATTTGCGCTCCTAGAGCCACGATCCCTCGTCAATTACGGTGCGTGCGCGCTCCAAGAGCCACGATCTCTCGTAAATGCTGCGTCTGCTCTCCCAGGGCCAGTCTTTTGTAAGCTATTTTGCGTCCGCGCTCCGAGGTCCACAGTCCCTTGTGAATTTCGCTGCGTCCGCAGTCCCAGGGCCAGGATCCTTCGCAACTTTCGTAGGGTTCGCGCTCTCACGACCACGCTCCTAGTAAGTTCCGCCGCGCCCGCGCTCCAGGGGCCAGTGTCAGTAGTACACTGCATTGCGTCCGCTCTCCCAGCGCCGCGATCCTTTGTAAATTGCCCTGGGTCTGCGCTCCCAGGGCCACGACCACTTGAAGATTCTGTTGCGTCCGTGCTCCCAGGGCAGCAGCACCTGGTAAGTTGCTCTGCGTCCGTGCTCCTAGGATCACGGCCCCTTGTGAAATACCCGGCGTGTGCGCTGCCATAGTCTCCTGGGGCATCCCGGGGCGTCCACCATTTTTCGACCGCTGCAGAACAAGCGTTTCACTCGAGACATCCTCAGAGGAGATTCTGCAGATCAGGCGATTCTCTCGAGACATCCTCACCAAACGGAAACCTGTTCTACTCAGTTCACACTTGAGCGGAATTCCGAAAACAAGCGTTCCGCTTGAGACATCCGCTGAGCTAAATCCGCCGGCCCTCCTGGACATCGGCATTCATGGAGGAAGAAATCCATCGGCCCACCTTGGGCGAGGGGCCGGTACCACTATACAAAAAGACAGTCTTGGGCCGACGCTTGTTCCGGGGAAACAAATGAAACAGTGTAGCGTGACCACGTTTCGGGTCCTGGCCGGACCGATCTTGGGCCCAGGATCGGTGTACGCGCCTCCTTGGCCAAGCGCCAAGCGAGCAGGGTGCACACGCCAATCGATCGTGGGCCCAGGGGGTGGGCCTGGCCAGGATCGGTGACGTGGTCAATTGACGTTGCCCGACCTTTTCGTCAACCGCAAGAGCCGCAGATGTAGCTTTCACAGATCTGCGGACCACGCAGGGCTCGCGCATCTGCGCGCTCTCTTCGGTGTGCGCCTTCCACCGGTCGTGGGCCCAGGATCGTTGAGGTGGTCAGTTGACGTCGCCCGAAATGGCAGCAACGACTTCGGTGGCAGCGGCGACGACGTCGCAGTCGAGCGGCGCCCCAGGCGTGGCTCGGGGAGATCACCAGCGTCAGGGGGGGCGCGCCGCGGCACGGCGAGGAGCTGATGTTCAACGTCCATGGCCCAGCCCAGCCCTCCCTCCTCTTTGTCGCCCCCTTCCCTGCTCTTTCCTCCACGTCCCTCTCCTTCTTTCGCCTTCCCTCCACCTTCCCCCCCCCTCCTTTCCGCCCCCCTCCCCGCCGCCCCCTTCTTCTCTCTCTCTCTCTCTCTCCCTTCCTCCACTGAGCGCCGACGTTCCTTCTCCTCCTTATCTTCCTCCTGCACCCCCTCCTCCTCCTCCTCCTCCTCCTCCTCCTCCTCCTCCTCCTCCTCCTCCTCCTCCTCCTCCTCCTCCTCCTCTCCTCCTCCCTCCGCTTCTTCCTCCCTCAACCGCCCTCCACTATATGTAACAATAGTGGGGCCGGAAACCGGGAACCAGAAACTGGAACCGGGAGCCTTTTTTTGTCTAGATTGGCTGACCGAATCGAGAGGCCAATCCACGCTCGTGCCGCCCCACGGCGCGCGCACGCTCCGGAGAGGCGCGCAGACCAGACTGTCAGCCCTCCGCCGCTCCGCCCCCGCAGGCGGGAGAGGCCCAGCGGCCAAGGGCCTTGCCTGCCCGTTTTTTGGGCGCAAGCCTCTACGTAAGCGATCCCGTCGCCGGCGACGCGCGTCATCCCTCTCGCTCTGGCCAGGGGGCTCCAGCGGGCCGTGGCACGCCCGAGCCAGGAGCCGCATGCACACCTTGGAGTAGCCTCCACACACCACGCACACGCAGCATCCGTGGTGCTGCTCCACCTCGTGCTTCCTCTCATGGGTCGGCGCCTCCTGCCCGCCGCTGGCCTGGCCCATGGCGCTGGCCCCCATCACCGCCGTCGCTGCTGCCATGGCCATCGCTGCCCCCAGTCCCGCTGGCGAGCGGGCTCCCACGGCCGGGGCTGGCATCTGGGGGAATGCCAGAGGCGACGACGCGGGCCTGGGGCCGTGGCCGACCCGCCGCAGGTGGTGCAGCGAAGCCACTGGCCGCTCTCCACCGTGTGATTCGACGCGTGCAAGGCTGGCGGGCCTGGCTCCGCTGTGGGAGGGCGCTCAGGCTTTGGGTCCACGTCGGCCCGATCCTCCACGGCGGTATGCCACCACCCGAGGTTGCGCAGCGCTCAGCGGGTCTTGTGGCCTGGGTCCTCGAGGGCCTGTACCTTGCCGAAGCCTGCGTCCACTGCTGCGCCATCTTTGGCCAACAGGTCCACCTCGTTGCCCTTCGCCACCCGCCGGTCTTCCTCGTCAAGGGCCTGCATGGCTGGCTGCGTACTGTAGGCCTTCACGTGACGCACGTTGGTGTCGTCGGCGTGCGGCCTCTTAGCTGAGACGCACCAGGCCTTGCCCCTGCCGATGCCGTCCACGATGCCCTTGTGGTCCGTGTGGACGGTGAAGGGCGGAGTCGCATGGCGCAGCGCCTGGTAGAAGGCCCACATTTCCGCCCTCTTGATGGTCCTTTGGACTGGCAGCTCGCACGGTAGCGGCCCCCACAACTTGGCTCAGGTCGCGCCCTTGCTGTCGATCGCGAGGATGGCCCAACCTGTCTGCGCCCAACGGCCTTTGCCCAAAATTCGAGTCGTCGCGCAGGGTGGTCCCGTGCAGCATGCCCTGTATGCCCGTGCCGTCGAAGACCTGCGGCTGCGACTCGGTCTCCGCCAGGGCCACCGTGTCCGTTGCCACTTCAGGTAGCTGCATCTCCCCGTCGGGGTCGTCGTGCTCGTACGCGTTCTCCATGTCCTCTTCCATATCTTGCAGGGGTCCCATTCGTCATCGTCCAGGTTCGTAATCGGGGCTCGCTGCTGGCCTTGACCCCCCGACGACGATGGACCTGGGAGGCCGTCCCCAGGGTGGGCCGCGTCCTGGCCAGATCGTCGAGGCGACGGCGTACCATGGCGGCCATCTCCAGAGCGTTCGAATCCAGATGGCGACGACAAGCATGCCGCCTGCGGGTCAACAGGAGTTAGCACGTCCTCCTCGCCATTCGAACTCTGCTGCCACCACGCACAGTACTGGTCTTCATTAATTCTCTGGAAACGCCAGTCGGCCTCCAGCGACCGCGCCAGGCCTCCCGTCCATAGCAACGAATCGGGCTGAATCGCAGCTACGTGCTGCCACTCAGCAGGCGCCTTCTGCTGCAAATCCCGATGTCCTTCACAGCAGAAGTATCGATGATGCGGCGTGCCGGGCGCTGTGCCGCACGTCTTGCACAAGGGTGAATCAACTAGGCCGACCTCGAAGAGCGGGGCCTGTGTCCAGAGGCCTGTCACCACGTTGCGCCGCGCCGCGTTCTTCGCATGCTCGTCGCCGCCCTTGGTGCGGAACTACGTCTGTAGGGGGTCATGTGAGGTGCAGGCCAGGAACCGGGAGCCAGGAACAGGAAACTGGGATGGGAGTCGGGAACCGCGAGCCAGGAACCAGGAACTGGGGGCCGGGAACCGGGAATTGGTGGGAATGGGAGCCAGGAACCTCTTCCGGCAGCCGGGCTTCTTGAGTACCGAGGGGCTCATTGTGGGACAATTCATATATATATATATGTGCATATATATATATATATATGCACATATATGTATCGTGAGAGACTACAACCTATCCACAACGACATTCGATTCATCAAGTTACATGGGGATATCCCAGGGAGATTTGAATAATATGGCGGACTCTATTAAACACGATGTTGCGAACATAAAAGCTCAGGTTTACCATGGGCGCGATCAGGTCAGAGTACTGGTACAGACATTGAAACAAATTGTTGGAACTGGAGCACCAGCTTTCAGAACTTTCGCACAGAGACCGGGAGGCGAATGCAATTATCGGAGGCTTGGAAACTTTGAGGATTTGGATGCAGCCGTCACCTTTCTCAGACAGCAGTTCGACCGCTTCAAGACGCCAGAATACGCCGACATCTTCACGAAAGGCGATCTCAACAACATTATTTTCATCAAGTTCGGGAGTGCTGCATCCAGGGATCAATTTGTCAGTGTTTTTCGGGCAGGCGCAAATCAAGCATCAAAGGAATGCAGTGTGGACTCGCCCCGACCTGCCCATTGAAAAACGCGTGCAGGAATCGTTCTTGTTTGGTCTTCGGAAGGTCTTCCTCGAGTGGAACTACACCAGGGAGGGGATCCGCGCGGACATGCAGATCCAAATCTTCAAGGTAGCCTCAGAACCAGTTGTACAGGCCATGGTCTCCAATGACCAGCTCCAGCTCTCCTGGTACGGCGCGTGGGGCACATGGGGCGACCTCGTCAACAGTCCGGAGCTGCAGCACCTCGTCTCCACGGCCAACGAGACGCTCAGCCGGGTCGGGAACGGGAGTAGGAAAGGTAAGACAGGAGGAAACAGAGGAGGACATGAGGAAATACGGCGCAGTGACACTACAGCGACACCAAACATTGGAACATGTATTGCTTTCCCATGTCTTCCGGTCCTGCGCGGCAGGATCGCCTCGTGAAGTGTAGAGGGCATCGACGTGGACCTGCCGTTCAAGATGCGCGAACTCACCAAGCACATGCGGGACCTCGACATCGCAGGGCTTTGTCTCCAAGAGACGCAGTGCCGCGGGTCACCCGTCTTGGGCGTGGGGTTCATAGTGGCGCCTTGGGCTAAACATGCGATCAAAAGGATGCATCCCGCAAAGTAGTCGCATTGCAAATTTACGGGTGCGCGTTGCTGGGGGTATCGTGGCAGTGATACCAGCTTGCGCTTGGACTAACGCGCACGATTGTGATATTCGTTGCGCTTATCATACAGATGCTGCTGCATTTGCTTCGGCGTGCCGGTCGCGCGGACGCACCATCATCTTAGGTAGCTTCAGCGCTCTTTTATTGGACATGCACGGTGGAGACGAAGCAGCCCTCGGAGAACGTGCGTTTCATAACCCTGTGTCGGTCTGGACGCCTACACCGAATGGGGATTTCTTACAGAACTATGCCGCGCGCTCGAAGCCTTTGTCGCGACTGCCTTCTTCAAGACAAGTGGTGTGCATGCCGTGGCGCACCGCGACATTGGAATGCGACCTTCTGGGCGTGTCCATCCAGGGGATTTTGAGCAGCTGGGCCGCGTGGTCGTGCCTACAGAGCGGCTGTCCCGCCATGGCTGCAGTTTGGAATGATCGGAGACGACGTTTGCAATCGCATCATTTGCATCGCGTGGTTGATTTGGATATCGACATTCCCAGGAAAGGCCAGGCGCGCACTGCGTCCAGATTGGACGTCAGCTTGCTCGGGGAGCCGGTCGCCAAACAGAACTATTTGCAGCTTTTTGTGGAAACGTCAAGGAAGCGACCGCGGCGCGAGTCGTTGATCCAGAAGGCCATCACCGTTTCACAACGCGCGCTACAGTCCGCGGCCGCATCCCCCCCACTCCAGGGGGCAAGGAAAAAGCGCCAATGGATATCCGAACGCGCGTCGGACCTCATCGAGGAGCGCAACAAGTCACGACAGGGCGGTGCCGACACCGTGGCCCCGAACAAAGCGATCGAGCAGCCCGCGAAAGCAGACGAGCAGCACTGGCTCATGGGGCAGAAACTATGGCAAAATATTCTGCGACATTACAATGGCGACCGCCCCAAGAAGATGAGCCGCAGCCGCAGCCTTCCAACAGATC